>CM076573.1:919017229-919617229 GCA_034641835.2 Pinus albicaulis | reverse complement strand
AAACACCTTCGTCTATGACAATGCGATGGATTGGTCTCCCTTTCAACACAACCTGCACCTAGAATGCAAGTTTGTGTGAGAGGCGAGGTTTAGATTTCTCCATGTCAAATATGGAGAGCGTAGAATCCTGGCGGTCGATTCCACCAATGGCTGAAAGCAAAGCTTTCCTTTGCGCTAGAAAAGTTTGCAATACTTTGAGAGCAGACATAGTTGCTGATGCTTGCGCCAAATCTTCTATAATGTTGTAGTTTTGGGTAGCACGTGCAGAGGTGTTATGAGTCATGCTTCAAAGTGTCCTTTTGGGGGGGCGAATTGTAGGGTCAACGACAGGCCTTTTGATATGAAAATTGTTGGGTGGCAGTGGATTTGAACTGGTACCAGGTTCTTGAGCATCAATGATAGGATTTCCATAGAGTTTTTCTCGTGTTTGGAGTTCAACACTTTCAACGCCATAAATGGCGAACGATCCTTCATCGAAATGATGTGTACCACCGTTGCCACTTTGCGGGGGTTGGGGTGGGTTTGCAACCATGTGTTGTTGTTGATGTTTTCGATTAGGGAATGGATTATGAAGAATGAAAGGTGTTCTCCCAGAGTCCTTGTTTGTGATAAAATCTGTGCATTCTTGCATTTGAGGAAATTTGTATGTCAAGTGGTCCTCTGCACAAATTCTGCAAGGAAAATTCATGGGTTTCTCCTTTCCTTTTTTGGTTTTAGCAACGTTTTTCTGATTGGGATTATTTTGATGATTCGACTGCTCTTCCGAAGAAGAGGTATTTTTCTTTTTCTTCTTGTTCTTGCCACTAGATTTTTTTGAAAATTGCACAGAATTTACCTCAGCGGTAGGAAGAGTAGTTGATTGGTTAGGGGTGGTGGTAGCCGAAGATGGCTGGGAGGTTTTCCCACTTGGATGTTTTATGGCTACGCTGAAGATTGCACCAACGAGGCTGTCAGCGTGGGCTCCAGGTTTCTGAGGAGCGAGAGGATTCGGATTACCAGGGGCATCGGGGAGTAAATCATATAGCGTGCCATATTGCAAATAGATAAAATATAAATGCTGTGTATGACGAATGGATTGATATTCTGTGACCTCACCTGACAAACAAATTTCCTTAGCTAGGGTTGGTAAGAGTGACTTACAAAACGAATTAGATAAGAGATGATCTAGGATTGGCACTTTGACTAGCCTCCTCCTACGTCTCCATTCATGAATGTTATCAGAGATGTGGGTGGTAGTGTCTTGAAGTAGTGAGGTTAAGAGTTCCGTGCCAGTTTTGTATCTAATAGGTAATTGGAAATTCTTAAAAAATTCCATAGCTAAGGCACCAAAAGTGTTGACGGCTCCGCGTGGTAACTCAATGTACCATTTGGCAGTGTTGCCTGTGAGAGTGCGGGGAAAAATTCAAAGCCGGATACTATCATCCACCATGGAGTTAGAAACAGAACATAGATGAAAGGTGGTGACGTGTATAGCTGGATCGTCCCCTTGTTTCTGGTCGAATTTAGGGATGTCAGGCGGAATCTTGTGCGGTACTGGAGGCCAAAGTGGGCTGTGGTTGATGGGTTCATTGGTCATTTTGTAGATGTTAGGGATGTCTAGAGCTGTAAAAAATGCCAATTGCGTGTTTTCCCTCGGATCTAGCCAAGGAAGTATTGGCTGACCATTTAGACCGTAGGGTTCGCTCATCAATGTGTTATGAATAGGATAAGTAGGACTTTGTTGATAAAAATTCCCTGTGGGTGGGGGTGTAGGGGTGTATGGTTGCTGTCCATAGGGTATATTGTACTGGGGGGCGAACTTTTGGTTTCCCCTAGTGTAAAAGTTACTCCCTTGTCCAAATGGATTTTGGGGTTGGTTTTCCCATATGGACGCGATAGAGCTAGTCGAAGGCATACTGCTATTCACATAGTTAAGCAACAACATAGACCCTACATCGGAAGTTGGACCACCCAAAGGAACAACGTTAACAATAGGTTGTCCTATTTGTCCTAATGAATGTAGGGGTACCGAAGTGCCCCCTGTCATATGTGTGTTGGTGACACTGCCCCCTGGCATGATGGCCAAGGGGTTTGAACTTAGCAAAGGGTTCCAACCGAAAGGGTTGCTAAAAGGAACCAAAGTAGCCCCGCTCGTGGGAGCGGGAACAGTGGGTCCCGGTGCAGTCACCATAGGAGTAGATCCCGAAGGATTTGAAGGTCCACTAACAGTTGTTGTGAACACAGTGCTGGGACCGGGTGTAGGCTGGCTACTGGGGTTGCCGATCATTGGCGTAGAATTGAATACCAGCGGGGAACATGGTGGCAAACCTGAGTTGGTTACCATTGGAATTGACCCCATGGGTGTCGGTTGTGAAACAGATGTTGGTGCATTCAAAGACATATCTTGGCTTGGTGTAACCTGAACTAACACTGGCACCGACGGGTCAATGAGCAGAGGATTGCAAGGAGGTATGACTCCTTCTGTAAAAGGATCCTCTGAAAAATTAGTGTGATATGGGCCTATGTGAAAATCAGGGGTTGTCACTGGAGACTGCTCTTCTGAAGAAGGCACGAGCTCACCAAGACTCGAATCCTTCTCTAGTGTTAATGGAGAGAGACCTCGTTGTCATTGAGACAGATGGCGAGGGTCGAAGGACGCCACGTTGACCTGTTTATTTTTAGAAAATTTTTATTATTTGTGATGTATTATAAAGTCTCAGTGATAGTAACCACACACCTAAAAAAGAAAAAAGAAAAAAATACTTTGTAAAATCAATCAAAAAGTAGCCAGAACAGGGTGGCTCCGTCTGAGTACTACCGTTTGCTAGAGATGAAACCCAATATCAAAATAACATACAGAGAGGGTTAGTCGTAAACACAGTTACAGTTACTCTAGAGCTTTGACCGAACCTCAGACAATAGGTGTAAGCACTCTCGTGAAGATGAGTACCCTCCCAAAGACTGAAGACAGAGTAGGTCTGTCTATTTTAGGTACCAGGACAACCCATCCCAGTCACCTCGTGTAAGTCCCTAAAAATTTTGGAAACTAAATATACCTCAAATCACAGATATCATCAGGGGGGGTATGATCGTAGACAACACGCTATATGGGAAAAACATCTGGATCCCCGACCTAGTTTCGACATCCTCGAAGGGAACCCCAATATATTGCATGCCCACTAAATGCACTCAAAGGTGGGCTACCTTCTCATGCACCCTGGTGTTGTCTCGCACTTAACTCTGGTGGTAGTGGAGTGGTCTCGGTAATATGAGTGTAGTAGGATTTCACTTATTAATGAATCTAGTTTCAAGTTTTGAGATCTTGGGTGATTTTCTCACTTCTCCTACCCCAAGATCCTAGCCTGAACTACTATTGGTGTGAGCTCATAAAAAGTTATATGATTAATTTTATTATCTCTTGATTCTTAGTGTACTTGATTATTAGTCTTGCGGAGGGGGAGTGGACGTATGAAATGTGATGAGACTCTGACTCAAAAACCATGCAGAAACATGCTCTCAATATTCAATTCAATGAAGAGTTTATTCTACAAGGAGAGATTCTTTCAACATCCATGCACAAAACATTCAAATAACACAGTTCAACTTTAAATATTCAGACATCTATCTATCTTCTCTTAACAACTTTTTAACCAATTTTTTTTTTTTTTTTTTCAGAATTAATTCAGCTAAGTTCAGAAAACTAAGAAAAAAAATTCCTTCTTCAAAAGTAGATGCGATTAACATTAACTTTTTAAACAAGAACTAAATACAAAAATGCTAACTGGTAAACAAGCACAAGGATCCAACAAGAGAAACTAATCTGATGGCCAATAACTCCACAACAAAAGGAAACACAACAGAGGTGTAAATAACAGATTTTGGCTAGGTAATGCTGGCAAGAAGAGGCTACAAAGTGTTAATATTGATACTAACACACTGTATATGAGCAGAAGCAGCGTTATAACACACTAAAACACTTATAGGGGAAGCGTTACTCAGGGTAAAGTTGCACAGATGGCTAAGAAGGGTCTAATCTGGACTCTGTGAGCTTTTGAGATGATTACTGAGCATATAAACTGGTCGGAAGGATATATAAACAGAAGGAAAAAGGTAAAGTCATAGGAACAACCCAGAAACTTGGGGTTTATTCCCCAGCGGAGTCACCCATTCTGCTATAGGGTAATATGCTTGGGTGGTGTTTATAAGATATCCCTCTCAAGGCTTTCCGGTGCCCGAAGCAGACTGTTAGATTAGCTGTAAAGTTCTAGAGATGCTACATGCATGTTCATAATAATATATATAATCGACAAAGCAAGATGGAAAGATTAACTCTTTTTGGAAAACAGATCCTATGGAGAATGCCAAGCAGCTAAGTAGAGATCCTTCTTCACCAGCTCCAAATCCAGATCTTGCAATCAATCAAAGCACCCACGTAATCTCTACAACTGTATAGCTTCTTATCAATTACAATAGCATATAAGAAACATAAAAAAATATAGATCTAAGCCATTCATATCATGCTACATAGACGATTGAACAACAATAGTGACACTGATGCATCAAATGGACAAAACAGATATAGTTCTATTGATTTATGAAAAGGAGGATTACAACTGTCAATTGAACCAAGCTCTCCTCAATCTTCCAATTCCTCTCTCTCTTTCTCTATCTCCAAGTGTGATGATGTTCAAGGAAGAAATATCTCAATGAACTTCACCAATCTTCAAGCCTCACACTACAGCAATGAAATTCTGCTCCACATATAATCAAACCTTTGACCTTAGACCAAGAGCCCACAACTCCAATTTATAGGAGATGGAGAGGACAAACCTTGCCAACTCTTTCAACCTGGTCAAATCGAGAAAGATCTAGATGTGTCCTCGCTTTTCCTTGCTTTTTCCTTCCATAGGAGTTCAGTTATGTTTGGAAATGCCTAATAAAAGGTTTGTACCATTTAGTTTCTATTTTGAACTGATTCCTTTTGAGATAAAGTTGGAAATTCCAGTCAGTTTTCCACAAGATATTTCCCTTTTCACACTCAAGCATGGTTAATGCTACCCCTTGGGAAAGAAAAAGTGTTACCCTAGGCATTAACACTCCCTTTGCATGGCTCAGGTGCCTTATAACTCTACCTAGCTGTTTCTGGGGTGCGTTACCTTGGAAAAAATGGGTCTTGTCTAGGTCATTTTCTTCCTTCCATGTTACCTTATCCTCTGAGCTGATGAGGAGGTCATTTGTCCTGTAACAATGTTCAAGAGTGAGCTGCTACCTTAAAGGTTTTGTTCACTTTCCCAAATTTCCCCTGGTCATTTGTCGACCAATACCTCTTTATTTTTTAACAAGCTTGAGGAGGATAGCATATGCTTGATCTATAATTCAACCCTTTGGGAAAATATGCATTGCTATTTAATAATTTAACGAGTCTAGCGATAAATGAAACTCGATTCTTGCCATGATTAACAAGCCCATCGCTATTTTATGTTTTAACGAGCCTAACGACATTGACGACCTGATCCTTTTTCATATTTAGAGAGTTTGAAAAAGAGGAAAAAAGAAAACTCCATGAGTCCTTTTTCATAAAGTTGTTGCTCAAATACAAAAAAAGCATAAATTGATATTTGAGAGAACCTCCTAGCCATGTTCGACTAAGGTTTTCCTTTTCGTAAATAATCTATCTCAGTCCGGAAAAGGGTTAAACTTATACTGAGTAGATGTTGTTTCATTTACTTTTACGAGCTTGAAAAGACAAGTGCTTGACAATATTTTCACATTATTGGAGTCTAAAAAGAGCTAAAAGAAGACTCCAGGTGTTCCTTTTTCGCCGTTATCGAAGCTTGAAAAAGAGATAAAAGTGCACTTCAAGTCCTTTTTCGTTTTTATCAAATATAGAAAAATAAGGATAAAAGTATGCTTTGTGGTGAAGTCATTCTCGAAATAAATGTGCATGATTAATCTGCTATCAGTTGTAAACTTGTTCAGAACAACATCAAATGGATTAAAAATACCCGTTTCATGATAAAAATGAATAAAACTATAGTCAAAACAATAAATATGATTTGAAAATAATCAAATTACTAATTAAAAGAGTTTTACTGTTCATTTTTACCATTTGAAAGTTACCATTTGCATTTTGGAGCTCTAAACCTATTTTTTCCCTCGAACTTCAGTTGTTGATTGCGATCAATTTTGTGGACGATTTTCCTCATTGTTTGATCCAGGTTGGTGCCATAAACCTCATCTTTGCTTCAGTATTATTTTTTCTTCATTTCATTGCAATTTTCTAGGGATTTGGGCCCCTTAGGGTAAATGTTTTTTGCATGAAATGGGTCCTTATGAGTCTTATGGTTGTGTTTCAGGGATTCAACAGACCAAAATTACAATTACTTGGAGGGAAAGAGAACATGAGGAAAAAAACATGATTTCCCTAAATGATCCGGGTACTATAAGAGCCCTCAAAGACTGTGGGTTGTTGAAGTACTTCAGATTATTTGGTATGAGGCAACAGATGGAACTATTGGAGTTCCTTGTTCGTGCATGGGATCCAGCGATTGAGGCATTTCATATTGGGGACAAAGTGGTCCCAATTTTAGTGGAGGATATATATTTTCTCACAAGTTTGTCGAGGAGAGGCCTACCCATTTCCCTCTCAGGGTCTGCTCTCGGAGGAGAGATTGTGGGAGAATATATATTGCAGTATTGAAATTCAGGGGCAGAGCCTAATAAAGATGGGAAAATAAACATCCACGATGTTTGCAATTTTCCATTGAGAACCATATTATTCACGATCGCAAATCTTGTTGGTACCGCTACACTACACGTAGTAAAAAAATCTTACATGCAATATGCACTAGAGTGCATGGATCCAACAGTTTTCAACTGGACTGAGACTATAATCTCTCAAATGAAAGAATAACTGAGTAAGGAAAAGGGAGGAAGGAAGAAAAATTTCAACTATGGTTCGATCCTCATTTCTTTTGCCTTAGAGTGGATTCCACTAATGTAGCCTCAGCATGTGACACTGGGTATATCTAACCCTATAGATCTAAGGATGAAGAGATGGGTAGAACTGATGACTAGACATGCTGGTCAATCGACCATCGTGTTCTTGAATGCATTATTTTCCTAGTTCAGGTGACCGATTATCGCCATCGATGACTATGCATATGGAGGCATCGACTTCCGAGGAGATACAGATTTAGTTTTACTAGAAGACGCTCAATGGGGTGCAATTGGTAAGAATGTTTTGACCATGTTTTTTGATTTTTCTAAGGTTTATACATGTTTTTGTATTTTTATGTTTTCCCAAGACTAAACTAAAGTTTCGATGTAATGCATATGTGGGTCAAGTTCGACCTGTGGGAGAGCTAGAGCATGGAGCATATGATCCTGTAGAGAGGGCTGTCGGGAGAGCAGTTCTTCGGGATTTGGATATGGATGAGACTCTTGCTGAGCTTCAGCAACACATACAGGGGTTGACCTTCGAGATTCCGGATTGCCGGATCGAAGAGTTACCCATGCGATTGCAGTGTCATACTATTGGCATTGCTAACCATTGGATGTGGTTATTGCGTAGGATATCTAGATTAGCAACATATTATCATGAGCACCACTAGTTTACTTTTGACATGTTGCATACATTTTGAGGTTAGATGACCAATGTGTCTTGGGCACAAATTTTGTAAAAATATATAACTATCTATCTATTTGTTTTTAGTGTTTTCCTATGTTTATTGCACAATCCTATTCAATTATGTGAATGCATCTTTACATGTGTTGCAATTGTCTATTTATAACATAATTCGGTAAAGAATCAGTTAATGTGTTCAAGTTTCTGGAAATGTGTTGATATTTAATGAAATCAAAATGTCTTTCCAAAAGTATAACGCTTAGGAACATATGATGTAGTGTTGGATTTCTGACAGTATAAACACTAGTAAGTTGTAGTACCACGAGTTGTGAGTCTAACCTAACAATGATGCGTTTAATACCAAATGAAATGGCATCAGAGAGAAGTTCGATCAACGTGCTATACTCAACGATATTGTTTGTAGATTGACTGATACAAATCCCTTGAAAAATTACTAACTCACTGTTCGGAGCGAAAATGGCCACGCTGCAGAGGATAGATTCTACATACTACGACTAGTACCATCAACATACCCAAAAAATGGTTCCAAAGATTCAGACATCTACGATGAAATGTAAAGCAGATTACTAACTTCAAGAAAAATATAAAAGAACAAACTAATACAGTAAATGTAAATCAACAACATATATACAATATAATACAAAAAATTACTACTCTCATGATTAAGCATAGTAACATTTCGGATACAACCCATTTTGGGGCCACGCCAACATAATTCTGTCGTAATCTACCAACTCGTAGGCACCCTTAGAAAGAACTATTTTGAGAATATAGGGGCCATTCCATAATGGCTCAAATTTCCCTGTACCTATTACATCAGCTTCCTGATCATAAAGAAGGACTAGGTCACCCTCTGAGAAAATGTGAGGCAGGACATGCTTGTCGTATTGTGCCTTTATACGTCTCTTATGCGCTTTGTTGGCCAATTGGGCTTCACAACGTGTTTCATCAAGATGGATGAGGTTAAAAAGACACGCTTCTTCAACAGAGGTGTTAGGTAACAAGTCGATTGAGAGTTTTAACGATGGTATTTCACATTGGATTGGCAAGATAGCTTCCAGACCATACAAAAATTGAAAGGGGGTAAATTCGGTTGCTTTTCTCACCGAGGTTCGGTATGCCCAAAAATCCGAGTACAATATTAAATGCCAATTTCATTTATGAACTCCTATCATTCATTGAAGCATTCATTTAATAATATTGTTAATAGCCTCAACTTGTCCATTTGATTGTGGATAATAAGGAGTAGAACTATCATGCGATAATCCTAATTTGGTAGTCAACTCATTCATCATATGATTGAGAAATGAGAACCATGATCTATGACTATAGCTTGTGGGACCCCAAACCGTGAAATGACATGATTAAAGAAAAACGATGCATCTGTTTTTCCTATGTTGTTGAATGCCCACTTGGTAAAGTAGTCTACTGTGACAATAATGTAACCATACCCCGCAGACAAATGAGGGTTATAGGTCATGAAGTCAATGCCCCATTTTGAAAATGGTCCCACAGAGACAACATGATGCATTGGCACCGACGGTTTGTGGATTTTACGATCAAATATCTGGCACGCATGACAAATTTTGACCGCGAGGATGCAGTTGCGAAATATGGTAGGCCAAAAGTAACTAACACAGAGTATCTTCTGCGCGGTAGCGTATCTAGACAAGCGTCCACCACAAGCCCCAGTATGAAAATAATTTAAAACCTTTTCGACCTCCTCTGAGTGAGGCACCTTTTTAAAATTGTATCGAGACCACGAAGATAAAGTGTATCGCCGATGATCAGATAATATTTGGCTTGGTATTGAATACGTTGTTGGTCAGAACGAGAGGTATTAGGCCGAAAAGTCTGGGTCTAGAGATAAATGATAAAATACCCATACCAAGGATCAGATGATCCGAACAGAAATAGAGACTCATTAGGAATAGATGATTCCGATGTAGTAGCAGTACTATCAGAGGGAAGGTCATAGAGAAGCTCAGCCAAAACTAAAGATTTCTTTGACTTGGATTTGATTGACGTGATAAGATGTAAGTCATGGGGTTGCAATCCGAATACCTTACAACTTGAATAGCCGCCAAGGCAAGCTTTTCTACATATAAATACTTTACTTCCATACCATTGAGATTGCGACTCCAATAATAGATCATATGTTCTATCCCATTTTATACTTGGACCAATACCATAGCAATGGTTGTATCAACCGCAACGATATATACGAAATAATCACTCTGATAAATGGGGGGATACATTAATGATGTCCGGACAAGTGTATCCTTGACAAAATCAAAATAATCTTGCGCAACCTTATCCCAATGGAAGGGAATCCCCATTTTCAAGAGCTGAGTAAATTCTTTAGCCATTTCAGCGTAGTTGTGTATGATCCTCCTTAGGAAGTTAGCCTTTCCCTGAAGTTTCCGTAGCTGAAGAAAATTTGATGGCACAAGCAAATCAAGAATGGCTTGGACCTTCAGTGGGTTGATTCGAATTCTTTCTTTTGAGACAATGAATCATAGGAAATGACCAACACTGACAAAAAACACACATTTATGTGGATTGAGGTGTATTTTGTAGTGTTGGAAGCATAAAAAGATAGCTCTCAAATGCATTGGGTGATCAGTCCGGTTTTTTGAATGTGCCAGTAAATCATCTAGATAGGGTTGAAAAATGTGCTTGATGTCATTGAAAGCATAATCCATCGCTCTCTGAAAAGTTTCCCCAGCATTATTTAAACCAAATGGGAGTTTCTGATAAGTGAATGTGCCCCAGGGACAGATGAATGTTGTCTTATATTGGTCCTCTAGGTGGATATTGATTTGATTGTAGCCAGAAAATCCATCCATGAATGAAAATATTTCGCATCCAACACAATCGTCAATAATATAGTCGATAGAGGGAGTAGGATAGTTTTCTTTTGGACAAGCAAGATTGACATCCCGATAATCGACAAACACTCTAATGGTTCCTTGTTTTTTCATAACAGGAACAATGTTGGAAACCCACTCAGCAAGCGAAACAGGGTAATGAAACCAACACGCAATATTTTTTCAACTTCTGCTTTAATGGCATCATCCTTATTCGGATGAACAGGACGAAGGCTTTGACATACTAACTTGACATCAGGGTACATATTCATATTGTGTTCAATGATATTAGTATCTATTCCTAGCATTTCCTCGTAAGACCAAGAAAATACATCACGAAATTCACGAAAGAGAGAGCGATATGTTTCAAGTTCTGATGGAGAACAAGACACGCCGACATGAATATTTCTACAACGTCGAGTTTGGTCAAAATATCAATAGAAATGGTTTCTTTAATATTTGATAAATTTCTCTTGGAATTGATTGCATTAATAGGAAAATAATTCGAAAAGAATTTTTTGATCGATGGGTGATATATTTCAATAGGACTATCTTCTTGGTAATCCTAAATATGGGAGCAATGATGATGATATTCCCATGGTTCTCCTTCTGTCATCATGGATTCTATAATATACTCATATGTCAAGAAAGTTGAGGAAAAAGGATCAGATGGAGTACCAAAATCTAATGAACGATCAACCCAAATGATTGACGATGATGATTTCGAATTCGCCGCCCAAGCCATGTAGATTGATTTCTATGCCAGCTCAATTGGGTTGGGTGGAAAAAAATCATCCAATGTATAAACTTCAGAATCACCCGTAATCTTCCTTATGCCAGATGGAGTGGAAGATATCATGTAGCAGGTCTCTATTTTTGTAATTTCTGCCGACGTCATAGGCGACAGTAATGCAAAGGTTCCTATGAGGGTGGAATCCTTTAAGAGTCCTACACCAATGTTCTGAAGTGCTAGTTGGGGTGCGTGAAATAATAGAATGCTTCCAGTTACTTGGGAATTGGAGGTAAAGAAGGATAGTTGATTGATCACTGTAATGACACCTTTATGTGGAAAGGCGATCATTCTAAAATATGTAGAGACAATCGCAGTCATACCATATACCCATGGCCTTCCAAGTAAAATGTTGTAATCAAGGGGTCCATCAACGACCTCAACTTCAACATTCACTGTTTTCCCCATAGTTCAACATGTAGGTTATTGATAATACCACAAGGCTTATATGTACATCCGTCAAAATCTTTCAACATCGTAGGATATTGAGACAGGCGTGGCAAGCCAAGTGACTTCCATCAGTTTAGAGACATAATGCAAGTATATTCTCCCTCATCAATAATAATACATTGAACAAGGTGATTGAGAAAATTTAATTGCGACACATAGCCCGTATGATTAAAGACTACGAGATTGGAATCTGTTGGATCAATTCCGCCAATTTCTGACAACAAAGCCTCCTTTTGGGAGGGAAAATTTTGAAGCACCTCAAGCGCTGACATAGCTGAAGGGGATTGAGCCAAATCTTTAACTATATTATAATTTTGAACAGCTTGAGCTCGAGGATTAAATGTCGATTTATGAACGAATCCCTTTGGTGGATTTATTGTCAATTCAGGAATAGAATTTGGCGGTATCGATTTCATAGACGGATTCATGGTCGAGGTAGTAGGTTTATCAGTAGCCTAAATTGACACCAAAACATCAGTCGACGGCTTTTTGGTAGACAACATAAGCACTTTGGAACTAGAAGTTAGATCCGTAGCAACCAAATTTGTGTCTGGATTTAGAAATAGATCTGTCAACACTGCAGATGCATGCAAGGTATTAATCAATTCTGAGACTTAGGTGTCGTGAGGACAATCTTGAACAAAGTGTTTCTCATTACAGATTATGAAAGGGTAACGAGGTTTCCAATTTCCAGTCGATTGATCAGATGATCGTAGAAGTTTTATTTTTCTTTGATTTCCCCTTTTTCTTACTTTTGGGTTGCTTGTCACTTTTTCCTTTGTCAGATGACACAGCATGAATTTCGGAAGAAGGCACAGGATCAGGTGTAGTAGAGTGATGTGTTCTTGCAGTTCTGATCATACCGTCTCGGCATGACTGTCCTTTGATGGAGGAGGAATAGTAAAATTAGATCACGACGAATTGGGAATTTTCTCGTAGAGCATGCCAGAATCACTATAAATCAAGTCTAAATATTGGGCACGAGCATTGAACTTATTTTCAGTGTTGACACCACCCTTAGCCACATCCTTAGCTATAGATGGTAATAGGGATTTAATGAACCACTCAACAAGGAGCTGATCAGGAATAAATGTCTTAACCATTCTACAATGACGACGCCACTCATGAATATGATCGTTAATGTGGGTAGCATTAGTATGTTTAAAATTATTCAATATTTCCATTCCAGTTTCATTTCATATGGGTAACTAGAAGTGGGTCAAAATGATAGTAGTTAGGGAAGTGAAATTATTAAATGAAGCTCTTGGTAACTCAATGTACAATTTCGCAGTCGGACCAGTGAGCATACATTGGAAAAGACGTAGTTGAACATAGTCATAATTTAGGGAGTTAGATGAACACCACAAATGATAAGTCATAACATGAGTCGACGTGTCTTCCCCAGGGTTTCCATTGAACTTAGGAATATCCGAGGGTAATTTATGAGGTATCACCGGACACCAAGGAGCGTAATTGATTGGATCATTGGTGAGACGATTTAAATCTGGTAACTCTAAATTTTCAACAAAGGAAAAATGTCGATTTAAATTGGGTTGAGCATAGATAGGGTATGATGGAATTTATTAGGCAACAGGCCTTTGAGCACCAGCATAAGGAATATATTGTTGGCAACCCAGATAGGGGTTTTTTTGGTAAGCAAACGTTTGAGGATTATGTTGACCAAAACCTGGGTACACTACTTGTAGAAATGAATGTTGGGCATTTGCGCTTGTGGCTACCAAGGGGTCTGTCCACCAAAATTATAACCCAAAATAGGATAGCTTGGATTCAGTTGTGGATAGGTATAACCTGGTGGTGGTTGTGACATCCCATATTATGGTAATCCAAATTTTGAATAAATAATTCTGGACACAGGTGGTTGTTGTAAACCAACCAAAGGAGTTAGAGTCACAAGGCCCAATACTTGAGGGTATTGGGTTGAGAGACCTGACTGAGACGGTTAAGGAACAAAAGTTTGAGCCTCTAAGAGGGGTAAAGATGTATTAACAAGTGGAGTTGATGTGGGTGCAACAGGCCGAACTGGTTGATATGAGTGTACAACCATTTGTGGTTGGATGGGTAGAGTGGGCTGCCACAGACAAAAATTCATTCAAACTTTAGGATGATAAAATAACAACAAATTACTCTCAAAATGGGTGACCATATGTTTCCCCCCAGCATAAGGAGTATAATAAGATGGAAAATATTTTTCTCCAAATGCAGGGAGTCCAGTTGAAATTGTACTGGATGGAATATACCTAGATGGACCAGCTTGATATTACCCTGATGATGTATATAAAGGATCAAGCCATTCAATACTCCCTATAGATTTACGCGTTAGAATACTAGATGATGACATTGGTGAAGTCCATGGGTTTGAGGATTCACCAGAGAAGGTTCCAGATAAATATTGGTAACCAGGGGGGACAGAAGGGTCACCATATAGATGTGACTCTGGTGAAGTTGTGAACATTGACGGGGTAGCGAGAGCAGGTGCTGTCGCAACAAGAATATATGGTCCAACCAAAGATGTTGGCTTAGGCATGGTTATTCGACCAAATTTATACCCTATTGGATCTACGAGAACTCTAATAGACACAGGATCAACAAAATCAGAGGCAGGTGATTGAGGAAAAGACTTGTACATGTAAGGCTCCACCCCAAAATGAGTTGGAGTTAAAGGTGTTTCGTCTTGTGGTATTCCTTTAATCGAAATTAAACCAGGTGGAAGGATTTCGTCGTCAGGCCCAACGTATATTACAGGAGGTTGACTGTGCGATATGGGAGACTCAATGGCTACAATAGATTGTGGGGCGACAAATACAAGAACAACTTCCGGTCGTTCGACTTCGGGATTTATATGTTCTGGAAAAAAAGTGACAGGATCCGGATCAACTTCCAGTTTAACAACGTCGGGTTCAGGAGGTATGGTCTCACTGATTGGATGGATCGTGACCACGAGTAGCTTTGATAACTCCCTCTTGACAACAGTAGATGAACCAGGATTTGTATAAACAACTTGTGCTGACTCTATTATATGTGAGGACGATGTCGCACTAGAGGTACTGATAGTAGTAGTTTCAGTAGAGCGATGTCGCCTTCACCGACCAGAAATGACTTCTGGTGGTAGAGGTGGCTTCAGTGGTATTCTAC
Source organism: Pinus albicaulis (assembly GCA_034641835.2). NCBI lineage: Eukaryota > Viridiplantae > Streptophyta > Pinopsida > Pinales > Pinaceae > Pinus > Pinus albicaulis. The sequence goes on along the minus strand of CM076573.1, from coordinate 919,602,339 downwards.
GCGAACGATGGGGAAAGGGATGTTCTTCTTCCATGATGAATGATTTATTTTATGACCAAAAAAAAATAAACAAAATAAAAGGGTAATTCTAGGCAAAAGGTTTACCAAGTAATTGTGAATTGCAAAATACCTCCTAGTGAACCAAGCAGTACGGGCATGCAATCTCCCCGAATCCTGAGTTCGGTGTATCACAAGTTACAAGGCAGCTGAATCAGCTCACTATGGATGGATAGAAACCTAAAGTTGTCCTCCCAAATATACCCAAAGGTATGCGGAGGTCCAAGTTCATATTAGCGCTGTCTAATAAGAAATCGCACAGTAAGATCACCCCCTTATACTTTTCATACTAGAACACCGTCGATATACCCGAAGGTATGTGGACGATCTACGATATACTTACATACGTGGAGTGAGGTATCACACTCGAAATGTATCACAGACAAGTTAATGAAAACTGCTATGTTTTATGACGCCAGAACACATCTCTAGCCTAGACCTTCTAAATGTTATCGTTATGGTTCCAATGTTTTTTTAGGTAAATTGATGTAGATTTTAAGTTGATCTTGTTTAAAAATTTTCCTTTGAGGTTCACTACGTGATGTGATGGAAATTCCTAAAAATGAAAACTAAAATGATAAGAAAACTTTCAATTTTAGCTTTTTCAATGAAAATCTTAGCTACTAAAGGATAGATCAATTAGTTTTGAGAGAAAACAACAAAGAGAACAAACTAAAATGAAACTTTCCTAACTTGTTCCTATGCAACACACACAATTCACTATATGCACATGCATGCTTTTCTTTTCAGCTCCCTTAATGTGAATGCAAGAAAGGAAACTATATGCATCAAATCAATAAAACAAGATGTTTTCTTCTTTGAGAAATGAGGAATTTAACAACAATTTCTCTTTTAGGAAAAACGAAGAATGAAACTACAATTTTTTCTACATGAAACGAGGAATGAAACAAAATTTCATTTACGAAAAAAAATGGATCTAATGCATAAATAAAATACTTTGAATTTAATTTTCCAATGATAAATAAAAACACTAAAGAGACATTGAACAAATTTAATTTTCAAAGGAGGAAGAATCTGGAAAGTTCAATGGTCTCTAAGAGGTATCAGATAGTTGAAAAAACAACAAAAAAATGGTTGAGAATGATGGAAATGACAAATTTGGATGGATTTTGGTTGGATAATGGGGAAACACAGTCTCTAAGGGGAGACAGTGCATTGCAGTGCACCCCTGAGTGGGAGACAATGCATTGCAGTGCATTGTGTCTTGACCAACAGTGCGTTGGGTTCAACAATGATTGAAAATGAAATCTATAGAAAACAATTCTAATGCAATTATTTTATTAAAAATTATAATAACTGAAATTAGGTGCTACTGATGAGGATTAGTAGAGGCAAAAACACCAGGAATGATAGGAAACTCCCCAGTGGAGTCGCCAATTTGTCATGCAGAATTGTGATCTACAGATAAATCAAATTCCCTAAGTGTGGTGCTAGGCACTTAGAGCAATAGATGAAAGACTTTGCTATCAATTTCTCTAAAATAAATATAAACACAGAATGATAGAAGAACCTACTTGTGATCCAAACACTTCTTCTTCTCCTTTTTTCGCTTTTGCTGTAGCCTTCAATCCAACTCAGATCGCTAGATTGATTCCTACAAGTATAAACAGAGAAAAAAAAAACGTATTGCAATATACAGATGCCTACTCATTTTAATCACTCAAATCGATTAGATGTGAAACATATATATAATTCGATAGTCCATTACATGAGAAATAGAAACATAAATACATACATATAAGGGAAAATGAACAACAATCTTTATTAAAGAGTAGAAGGGGGAGGTTAAAACTAATGATCGATTTGATGCCACCAGCTCCAGCTTCATCCCAGCCTCATCACATCCAACATCACACCAGCTGCATATCAGTACTTTTACTCTCTCAAATAAGAATCCAAAAACATTTATTTAACAAAATTCTTCCTTCCCTAGCACTGGGATCTGTGCTCAATTTATAGGGAAACTGATGGTAGTTTCTCAATGAATGAATTTATAATAATAGGCAAGACATGTTCCCAAGTTCAGAGGTGTTAGATGGAAACTTGGATTCGAAGTTTGACACATATGGACTCTTCTAGAAGGCACTGGCCATGTGGAGATTCCCAGAACAATGAGAATTCCACTCCCAGGTGACCAACGCACTCTTGAATGTCGGGAAGTGCATTGCAATTCACACTTGAATGGAGGATGCTGCATATGCAATGCAATTAGTCCCTTTAGAGTCTGCGTTGGTGAGTTCATAAGTGATGTAACATATACTTCAAACCTTGGAAATCTCACAATAGAAGCCATGAATGAATTATTCATCTATTAGGGCATATAGTAACTGAAATCTAAGGGGATGATAGACCCTATTTCATTGGTCCTAGGGATGATGTCTAGTTTGACCAAGTCATGGGGGATGATGCCCAAATTGACCTATAACAACCTTCTTGCTGCAATTTCACCCGTGAAAATATTGATTTAATAACATAAGCATGGACTTATTTTTCCACATGACATATCTATCCATAAAAGGGTTATTGTAAATTTTGTTTCACCACAAAATATTTACTTGCATCCTCGGTAGCCTTAATACCATTTCCTAGCTATCATTTGGGAAGAATTTTTTTTGTTGATAAACTTGTTTTTTAGGATTTGTGGCTTATAGGGCATAAAAAAGAAGTGTCATACAAATCCATTTTCAAAGAAATTTTCCACCCCATAGCATGGATTTTTATGATCATTTTTTATTTTCCTTGTCAAATGGAACTCTTTTTCTCATTGCAACATCTAATATTGACCCAAAAAATATATCATGGACATAAAACTCAACAAGGTAAATTTATAGGTTCTTCTACATTGCAACAAGGCTTGTATTGTCTCCTTGAGTGTGCCCATGAATGGTGTGAATCGTACTTTTTGTCTATTTTTCATCATCCCTATACACATTAGTGATGGATAGATTGGAACCTTTTAGTGTCTCCAAAATATTGTTAAAATGATTTAGAAAAAAATATGTTGAGTTCAATTGTTAGGTATCCCTCACTAATGTCATTAATGTGAGCCTTGTTTTCACATTTCACCTATGCAATGCTATATTCACATTTCATGCATAGAAGAACTTTAATAAGGGTTGTGCCCATTTCATTTTTCACTTTATATTATTGTCTTGAAATTGTGTCAATTTTCAATAAAAGGATAAAAACTAACCAAGTATTGGAAATATCACAATCTTGAAACCTTAATGGTGTAATTTCCTTGCACCCGGAATGAATTACCTTGGATGGATAATTATTTACACAAAATATAATTGTGGCCAATGTTTCAAAAACCATTGACATGTGATCTAGGTCATGTTCCTCATCACTGTGAAAATAAAATCTAGGGGTTACAGATAATGTCAACACATCTAAAAAAAATTACAATGAAAGCTTGGTCGATATATACAACATCCCATTTTTGACAACCAACTGATGGTACATGAGGATCTAACTTTGGTTTGAGTACAAACCATTTTCCAACATATTTTTCCTAGATGAGCTTCTCCTTATTCGAAATGCTATCTCTATCATCTAGTTTTATAGTAGGAATATGATATATTTTTTTCTTCAACTGTGACTCACTTGCCATATATACCAACTTCTCTCAAATTATTCCTAGATTCTAGAAGATCCTCCTATACTGAGTTGGCACAAGTATTACCAAGTGATTGGAACACGTTGATAACAAAAGGTTCCAAAACCTTAGGGTCAATGGCTAAATACATGAATTTTTATATATGTACACCAAGGTTTCAGTGAATCTTTGAACATTCAAGGCAATGTAAAACACTAAGGCTCAATGAGGCCTAGTCTATTTTGGGTGAAGTACAATCTGCATGAAAATCATCTATGGGAACTTTTTTGAAAATATCGAGTGATCCAACTTTCCATGTGTCTTGAATCCCTACAATATATTCCCAAATGGTCACAAAACCCTAAATATTACAATTCTATAATGCATTTTCTTCAGGTATTATTTAATCAAAATCAGAAGAGTTTCCCAATGAGATGCTCTCACTTCCTATGCATTGATGTCCACTACTAATTGGAATACAAGTAAGATTATGTTCCCATAATTTGAAAACATGGAAGTGAATCATTTACTCTTTTTATTTTCTCAATCCAATATGTATGATCTATTGCACTTTCTTCCTACAAAGTATAGAATTTTAATGGTGAAATCATTATAAAAAAAAACCAAAAATATGTTTTTTCTACATCCACCTTATTAGATGACTTAAGTAGATTAATAACATGTTATGGAATAGGCTTCTCATCTTGCGATGTCACATGGTGGTGAGATGAAAGAAAATAACCAAATAAGCTAGATACATGATTAGTTGCATGATGTCTCTTTTGAGTAATGTGTTGGCTTGTGGTTCCCATTGGTTTTACCCATTGTTTGTGTCATGTGGTAATAGTACAGAACTCCATGGCTATCAATAAAAAAGAATATCCACTTCTAAAAACATCTCAAATTGAAATAAAAATCATCATTATTTGGGTCAAACATTGTGCTTGTATCAATCAATTTGACGTTATAATCATGGCCCATCTCCTTTTGTGCATAGAAAACGATTATTTTCATTTCATATGTAAGAGGAACTACTAATTCTCTTCATTTTCCCGTGCCTTATGAAAATTGGTATGAGCATTCCCCAAATATATATATATATATATATATATATATATATATAGATATATATATATATGAAGCTTCAGAAACAACAAAAAAAAACTTATCCTTGATGCTTCCTCTTCTGAAATCCAAAGATCTAGAATGAATTTTCATGTGTGCCCTTTGCACCTCTTGGTGGAAATGTTAGTTATGGGTTTATTATTCTAGTGCAGAAGGCTACATTCCCCCACCCCATATGCATGATTATTTGTGTTAAATACGCCATCCATATGTTTTTCTTAATTTTATGTGTGTTGAATACCTCACCCCATATTCAAACCATCAACCATCACATTGACATAAAGAAAAACCCATGGATTTCAGCATGAGGATGATATCCCAATGTGGAATCATTATTCAACCCAATTTGATGGGTGTCAGTGAATCATAAAAACCATCTAAAGGGGCATAAGAAACCTAATATACTAGTGTAAGGAACGTTCTAGGTAAACTACCTATGCCTCTACAATGTCAATGGGGTAAACTGCTCCAGGCAGTGATGGTTATGCTTCTGGTTAAAATTATACTAATGTCACTGGTGCTTTCTTTTCTAGTTATGGTTTTTGATCTTGCTTATGAAGGTTAGAATCTAGAGCACGAGTATCTAAATTATAATCTCTCTTACGAGGATATAACTCTATAAAGTCATAATCCATATCACGATCAATAAAATTAGAATCTTACTCTCTAGAAAATTATGGATGTTGTTGGATCTACCCCTTCTCTTCGTGACTCTTCCGCTTGTAACTCTCTAGGTGGAAAGTACATTGGACAAGATGGTGGGTAAGCTACTAGAATAGAGTACTAGTTGTCCCAATGCTTAGCCCCTATAAAGGACTAACTCAACATAATTAAAAACATCAACTTATGCATCAATCACTTCTTAACATTAACTATTATAAGATATCTATGGTATTATTCACTGAAATATATGTTGTATTCACTGATCTAAATAGCACAGGAAATAACATTGAAACAGGGAGGAAATGTAAGGAACAAGCACCGACATGAAGTTTCAAGGTAGAATAAATTATATATATATATATATATATATATAATTTGATGCTTAGAAAATCGTCAGATATTTGATGGTGACTATTCATCATTGAATATCCAACGAAAATTATACTAAACAATATGTGGATATTTGATGCACTAACGAAAAAACACACTATCAGATGTGTGACATTATCGTCACACTAGTTATGACATGGTCAAATATCCAACTAATGTTTTCATCATATATCTGACGTAAACCCTCAAAATTGACGCCAAATATCTGGAATATATTCATTGGAAAATTTTCCATTATTCAACGCATTCCTAGCAATCAAAGGTGCCAGGTATCCAATTCCATTGTCATTGCATTAGATATGATGTGGTTGAATATCCGACACAAGCCATCGAAATTGACATTAGATATCTCACAGAAAATCATTGGAAAATGCACCATGATTCAATGTGTTCTTATCCATCGAATATTGTTGGCACAAAAATAATAACAGGGTTGAGACCCCAGGTTTAGGCATAGTAGCGAACAAAGTTCCGCTGTAGTTTAGCAAAACACCTACATTTTCACCTTACCAAAAATGGGTAAGGAGTCTCGCCCGAGGCATGGCGCAACCTTCATTGGATGAGGATTGAGATCTAGTATTATGAGGAATCACATCAGTGACGAAAGAATCAAAGAACCCCAAATGTCACCAAACATAAGCCTAATCACAATAAGTCATGCATATTCGTAAGGAAATACTACTTAGATACACACATTTAAATTTTTTGAAAGAACAAGATAATGATTCAACCAACACACAATTGTCCCAGTAAGTCCTCTTTATCATTAATCTCTCAAGAAACATCATTACATATGTCTCAAGGTCCTATTTTCCACAGTACAAACTCATAAGACCGATGAATACATAATCATACAAAATAACAGACACAAAGCAACTCTACTAGCCGTGCAACAACATCCCAACATTCTCTCTCCTCCTATGCCTTCCTGCTCATCCTTCCTTATATTTATGCGCCCGCCTGGACCGCTAGTTATTTTTTTAGCCCTATTCCTTCTTCCCTTCTCAGGTGTTACCACTTCTTGGTTTTCACTGTTCTTTTCCTGCTCAGCTGTGGCTGCTTCTTTCAGTCATTTCTCCACAACTACCAGTATTCAGTGAGTTCCTTCCTTTTTTCTCGCTGTCTCTCCTACAAATTCCCAACGGATATCTCTGCAACCTATCATCGAACTTATAGCTTATCCCCAAACTCCTTAGTTCCTAAAAAATGAAGGCCCTAATAGGCCCCAACGATATTTCATTGACTCGTTCCTAAGACAATCCTTCACTGGTGCTGTTGGTTCATTGACACTTTTTTTGCTGCTATTGGTGCTTCTACTTCTACTTCTTACATTGCTCCCCCTTTTTGGTTTCTTCAAACGAAGGCCCCAACTCAAGGACATAGTTGATGGCCAGCTATCTAAAATGATTGTACGCATTAAGCGCTTCCTCTGATGTTCTTGTGAGTGTAGCTGCTTGCCTGAGGAATTGAGTTATACTATCGACTGTGGGTTGGGCTTGTTGTGCAATTGGTAGAAAATTCCAATGTGCATCTGTGTCATCACTGAGATGTTGAAGTGTGTCTAAATGTTCTTGCACTGGCGGTCGGAAGTCTAGAAGTATTTTCTTGGTTTTGGCCGACTCTTCTTCAATCTGCGAAATTTAGGCCTTGAGAGTGTCTACCTCTACATGGATCTGATTTCGTAGGCTCTTATCCTCAATGCTCCTGGTCTCAATGAATAATTGTTTGAAACAGATGTTGAGGGGGTATAAAGGTTGATTATTTTTCTCTAGGTTGATTATTCAAGAGTGTGTGGGATTCGTCCACATTATTTATGATGGAGTCTTTAAGGGTGGTTGTGTCTACCACTTTTTGTTCTATCTCAGTTGCATACGTTGTGGTAGGGTCTAGAAATTCTCTTTGGGTGGCAACAAGGGTTTGCTTGAGCACGCTATTGGAGGAAATTAGATCATTCCATGCTTCTTGGATGTGGTCGCAAAATTCAAAAAGTGTAAAAGAGGAGTACTTTGGGGCGTTAGGCACTACATATAAAACTGAAGGCCATAATACCAAATTTTTTTTGTGATATGCTCCAAATAACTCTGAAGATTTTTCTTTTCCTAGAACAGTTGATCACGCTCTACAATGAGTGCAAGAATCTGTTTCTACTGTTGTTCATGCTAGGTGGAAAAATCATTGTGAAACCTTTGCTCGGCGTGTGACTAGATGAATAAAATTAAACAATTGGGCTTAGGAACAACCCTGAAGATCATCTTGGCCCATGGTGGTTGGTTCTAGAAACCAACTTTGCAATGGATGCCCACTTGCAAAGGAATTATTTTAATGTATGTGGGGTGATGTAGGCTACTACAAAGGTTCGGTTGATGGTGGAATAGTGTGGATGGAAATGGGGAGGGGTGAAATTGAAGGGAACAAATGAAGAAGAAATGATATTGGATGGACGATTAGTCACAGTGGGGGTTAATTATCAGATCAATGACCATTAGTGGACCTGACTCAATAATAAAGACAACATGGATGTGGGGGCAATTTCTGCATTGGTAACTGCTATAATAGAATGGATAACATAGTCAACCTCCATTTCCATTTTCGTTCCTAGCAGTGTTCCAGAAGGCATGTTGTCTGAAATGGTGGAGGATGTTGAAGCCATGCACAACGATGGATTGTGCGAGATGGGTGATGCAACGTAAGTGAAGGGTGGAGTTTCTTAAAGAATGGGAGAAGTAGACCGTGATTTGGGATCTTCGAAAGTAATATTGACAATTTGGTTGGACGAGTCATCTTCTTATTTTTAGACCCAACTAGAGGTTTTGTATTTTTCGCCTGTCAGGCTGTTGGGATTACTAGTTCAGACTAGGAATGAGGCCCTATGACTTGAAGTGAAAAAAATATGAGAGTACTAAATATAGATTCCTACTAACTTAAATATTGAAATTCATCAAAAGTATGGAAAGAACCTATCGCTACCCCGATGTTGACCACAATTTTCTTAATTGAATGCATTTGTGTCTTGAGTCTCTTGATGATGGGTTGCAACTCTTCTTCAACCAACCTCTTTATTAAATCCGTAGATTTATCTCTAGGTAATGGATCGGACACCATCCCTCTAAAGTAGTATGTGTGTTTTCCTTCACGAACATCCCCCATAATGCTTGACCACGAGATGACCTCTGCGTGGAATGATTCTTTAGTCAGCATAAAATTTTGAGACCTCATTAGGAACATTTTAGAATGGACACATTTCAACATTATCCAGGTATGTCCGTGGCTAACACTAAATTATACTTCCAACGAATGATCCTCAAGTAAGATCTTCGAGATCCTTTGCTCAACCTTCACGACCTCCAAAATTTTATTGTACCATCCTATGAAGGAAGCCTCGTTGATTTCCTTACTGCTTGGGGACCCCGGGGTTTTTCAGGGTTTGTACGTAAGAGAAAGTGGTTTATATTTTGTGATAGGAGTCAACTCCCGAACCTCTAGCGGGCACCATTTACACTTCTCTAGAGCAATGACAAGGTATCCATAAATGAAGTGGGTCACTCTCTTGTAAATTTCCTTGCATGCCTCGAACAATTCATGAAGTAAGAAGCCGCACCAATTCAGCTGTGCGCCCTATACACAGTACTTCACAATTGAGATAGTATAAAGTATGCACTTGTTCCTAGTAAAATGGTGCATGATATATCCTATAATGATATGAAATGAAAACTTGATATTGGGGGTGTTGATCTGTTCAATGAGAGCTCCCTTTCCTCCTCTCTCGATGTTATACATGTTGTAGTAGTTATCATTTCTTTTCTTCTTTGCTCGCTTGGAGGATGTATGGAATGTAGTGGACACAAAATTTACAACAAAAAATAAGTCTGTGAGCCTCTCGATGTTAATCACATGAATTGGATGTTCCTTGTCAATCCAGAGTGATCCTCCTAGGGAAAATTTTAAGGATGGATGTCTATCTTAAAGTTTAAAAATTTGGCGAATCTTAGTAGTCCCCAATATGTAAATTGTAAATTTTTTGATGTTATTTTTGTAAAAATATTTATTTTCTAATAATTTTATATTAGTATATATATATTTTTGGCGATTTTTAGGCTAAAACATTTTTATACTATAAAATTTGGGCCAATCAATTTAAAAAAATGAAAATTGGCAAATATTTTTTTTGGAAAAAGCATGGAAAATTAGCCCACCTGCTAATATTAGCACCTAAAATTTTCCATGGATCCTCCATGCATTCTACTGATAAGTAGCTTCACACACTACATGGAAACCCTGGTCATTCTGAACATGGGAAGACTCATCAGATGCAGCAATGTTGACCTTTGAATTCCTCTGAAATATTTTGTGAATTTTATGGATTTAATTCCATCAGCCTTAATCACTGGTTCAGTATAGAACTCACGCTTCAGGGCCGAGAATCAGACATATTCTGAGAGGTCATTATTGTTGGAAATATTGAGAGGGGGGATGAATCACTATTCCTTACAATTAGAGCATTAGTTAATCTTCAATTATTATCAATGTTTTTACAATGATAGCAGTAAACAAAAAGAACATAAATGCACACAGTTTTTAAGGTGGAAACCCTCTCCGGGTCAAAAAGCACCTGAATTATTTTCTGAAAATTCTTTAATATTCAATTCCAATTGAAAATAAAGCTCCAACTTCCTAGAATCTAGAAAACAATTCTTCTCCATCTCCCACTAGATGGACGATCCAACACCCAAGATTCTTCAATAGTCAACTGAATGGATGCCCCAACGCCCAATGAGCTACAACTCACCCTAGCACCACCCTACCACCCTAAATTTTTCACAGGCTTTAACCTATTGGTGACCTCATGCACCAACCTAGCACCACCCTACCACCCTATAGAATAATAAAGCAAGAATGGACTCCCGTACTAGGGAAAATGGTCCACTTTACAATGATATAGAATGATGTAGAAGAAGACACACTAGACCATAACCCATACTATGACACAACCACCTAATGAAGATCCTAGACCTCCTGACACTGCCTCTTCAACTCTTGGTAGATAGACACTAGTACAATTTTTACAATGATGCATTTACAATGAATTAGTACAATGATACCTTTACAGTGACTGTATGCAGTGCTGCCCACTTGAAGTCTTCATGTGATGAACTTATTGCTGTTTTTCTACACCTTGATTTCTTCTCTTATCATGCTACCCTCTGCTGCACCTTGCTCTGCTTTTCCACCCTAGAAAGTCTGGTCATTTGTAGCCCTTGACAACACATGATCTAGATTTTTCTTGCCTTCTAGGAGCTCGATATTGAATATGGTGTATCTCTGTTATTTCAGATCCCCAATATGTGATTTTCAATTATATAGTATTCCTCTGAGTCTTCTTTCCAATGCCAGAGTTCTGACCCAATTTGGATTCTTCAGGTGAGAGTTATGCTCAATATTGCACAATGACCTAATTATGGACTGTTAAGGTAGAGCGAACTTGTACGGCATGCCACGTGTCACTGTTTCTTCATTCAGCTCTAAAATTGATATAAAGAAAACTAAATTCCATGCAATATCTACCAATTTTTACATAATTTCAATTTGATACTCAGAGAGAGAGTTATGACTATTTTCCCAAGGTCACTTCTTTGAGATGAAGTTCAGGAGCCTGCAAAAACACTGACTTCCACAGATCATATCTCCGAAAATATTGCGCACCCTGATCTAAATTTTTTATAGGAGCTTCCTTAGTATTTTTTCTTTGCCTCTTAAAAATTTCAGCTTCTAAACCTTTGTAGAAATAAAATTTATAGTGCAAATTCCATGATGACCTGTTTCAGGTAGCGAAATCCCTATATAAGGAGGATATGAGGATCACAATTTATATAAATGCTTAGGTTGAGAGGGGATTCAACAAGTGAATGTGGGAGGGATTTTAGGAGCTTAAAAATTATTAATTATGACTTTTCACTGACCCTTGCCAGAACCCCATGGGGTTTTAGCCCACTAACTGGGGTTACAAAATTCAAACATTAATATCTCTCAAACCATGAAGAATTATGTGGCGTGTCATATATCAACTGAAACATCTCGACAAGTAGTAACCATAAAAAGCATTCTTGACCCAGAATATAGTAATTTGGTAGGTAAAAATTTCCATGCAATATTTGGGTATCCCATGGTGCTGCTTGGGTTGACATCAATGAAAACCGCTGATCAACAATTATCGACCAACCCTACTTTATTATCTTTTCCATAAATTGGCTTCATATTTGTGATTCTTTTATAAAATTCAAAATATAGAACCAATATCATAGTATTTGTAATTTTGGAATAATGTTGGTAGACATGAGACACAGGGGGCTTAGACCTAAACTTGGGATAATGGAAATTAGGAACAGACTCTAGACTTAGCAATCTACCAGCTTGGCTTTAGACTCTAAATAACTCGGCATTTCCATGCATATTAAGTAGAAAATATTGACATGATGTTTCTGAAGAGTGTTAGTTTTAACCTTGTACAAAAATTACTTGCAAATGAATTCTTAAAACAAAAAAATAAACAATGGCAAGAACATAAAACACATAAAACACATATACACAAATATTTTCCACTTGATCCCAAAATCAGGACTACTAGATTGTTTTTCATGATATTCCTTTCAATGTTACAATACATATATATACATGCCGAAGAATTCATAAACCCCAATCTATTAAACCTGAATTAGAACATAACCATAGTTCCCTTGATCATATCTACAAAATACCATCGGAATAAAATGATCATGCCCAAAACCATGTGTAAAACCCATGCAAAAAACCATAGGTAGGTACACCCACCTATTATAGGGTCCAATTTGTTTTTTATGGGCATTGGCCCGGACCTCATGTAAATGGGCTACATCTCCCCTATTAGTGCCCCAACAGGGGGGGCTATCGCTCCCACTTGTTACCCCCATGTTGTGCGTGTGACTAGTTGTTCAAATAATATAACACACACCCAAAATTCTAACCACTTGTTGTTTTCTTTTCCACACAAGGGGTCATAGGAGAGATTAGTCATTGGTCCAACCCTACAACATATATTGTTTCTCTACACCAAGAAAAATTCTCATTGCTCACTTACTTCGTCAATGCATTTGCAACATTCTTCAAAGTGTCCACCTTTACCAGCAATACCTTTTTTTCCTTAACCATATCCATAAAAAATTGATACTGAACATCAATTTGATTTGTCTTTGAATGATAAGCAGGGTTCTTTGTCAAGAAAATTTCAAATTTGCTATCACAGTCTATCCTTATAGCTCATTGTACCAACCCCATACTTGAACTCAATCTCTGCAATCAAAATAATTTATTTCTTGCATGAGTGGTTGTCATGTATTCAACCTCTATAATTTAAAGAGCCACTATAGGCTACCTCTTTCTCATCCAACTGCTTGCTCCTTCAAATAGTTTAAACACATACCCACTTGTATATCTTCTCTAATCTACGTCTCCAAACCAGTCTGCATAAAAAAAGCCACATATTTCCAAAAATATGTCCAATCCTGGTCTTCCTTGGTTGCGCAGACCATAATCACTAGTGCCACGCAAATACCTAAAAACCCGATTGACTATTTTCCAATTGTCCTTCCCTGGTTTTGACATAAACTTGCTCAATAATCCCAATACATGTGAAATGTCTAGTCTAGTACATACCATTGCATACATCAGGCTACTGACTGCACTTGCATATGGATCACGTGACATGTCATCTTCCTATTCTTGTGTCTTGGGACACTGTTCAACAAATAAATTTACACCTATAGGAATAGGAACCTTCACCGATTTACTATCCTACATATTAAAACTTTGCAGTATTTTCTTGACATAATTCCTCTAGTATAACTGGAGCTTCCTCTTTTTCCAACCTTGTTTAATTTCCATCCCCAAAATATAGTTTGTAGCACCAAGATCCTTCATGTCGAATTTGGAGGACAATTAAATATTCAAATATTGGATAATTTATTTGTCATTTCCAATCATAAACATATCATCCACATAAAAGAAAAAATAAATAACACGATCACCAATTAATTTAAAATACACACAATGATCCACTTTTCTTTTGGTGAAGTCTATTCCCTGTATATATGTATCAAATTTATGATACCACATCCTTGGTGACTATTTTGACTGGTACAAAGACTTTTTAAACTTGCATACCAATTGTTTCTTACCCTTCACCACAAATCCTTTAGGTTGCTTCAAGTAGATCTCTTCTTCTAGATCCCCATGAAGAAATTATGTCTTCACATTCATCCATTCTACCTAAAAATAAAAAGAAACAACAACAAATAAACGTAATCTAATAGAAGCTAACTTAGAAACAGGGGAAAAAATATCACTAAAATCAATTCCTGGTACCTTGGAATAACATTTTATTGCTAACCGAGATTTGTATTTCTCTGTCCTGCCTTCTGTATTCATCTTCTTCTTAAACACCCATTTTCTTCCAATAATTTTCTTCCAACCGACAACTCCACCAGATCCCAAACCTCATTTTTGTCCAAAGATTCCATTTCATCAACTGTGGCCACTTTCCAGAGTTTTCCATCCTATGAATTTAATTCTTCCCTAATAGTTCTGGGATCATCATCAGTAATAGATAAATCAAGATTTGAACAAAAATCATATGGGCTATACCATTCTAGTTTCCTTCTTTCTTGAACTGATATTCTCAAAGCTGGAGATTGTGGCTCTTCCTCTTTTGATTCACATTCTGTTGTAGAGTATATCTCTTCCCCATTTAGCTCAAATTCTATCTTCTCAGGTTCCTTAGGTAGGATTTTATGTTTAATAACATCTTTGAACTCTCTAAACACAACATCTCGACTATACACAACCTTCCTTGTTTCTGGGTTCCAAAGCTTATAACCTTTTAAACCATCCTTATACCCAATAAGGATGCACCTTTCAGATTTACTACCCAACTCATTTATTTTCTCCTTTGGAACATGTACATATGCATCACAACCAAATACCCTCAGATGTGAAAGAGATGGTTTCTTACTTGTCCATACCTCATGTGGAGTATTATCCTCCAAGGCTGATGAAGGTGATTTGTTAACTAGGTAACATGCAATCTCCACTTCCTCTAACCAAAATTATTTTCCTAACCTGACATCACTAAGCATGCTTCTTTCCATTTCCATCATTCTTTATGCAACTCCATTTTTCTAAGGTGTGTATTGAGTAGTCTTATGCCGTGCTATACTACACATCTTACAGAACTCTTAAAATTCCTTCTTGAAAAACTCTCCACCATTATCCGTCCTCAACACCTTTATCTTCTTTTCTGTCTGGTTTTTCACCAGAGCCGTAAATTATTTAAACCTGTCAAATAATTTAGGTTTCTTCTTGAGTAGATATACCCATGTATTCCTTGAGAAGTCATCTATAAATGATACATAGTACAAAGGCTTACCTAGTGATGGAAATTACACAGGTCCAAGCACATCATTGTGCACAAGCTATAATATCTTGTTCTCCCTCTTAGCACTAGAGGGGAGACTCACCTGATTCTACTTCCCATATACACAATTTTCACAGAAGTAGAAATCCAAATATAAATTAGATATACCTTCTACCGTACCATTACCATGTATTATTCGAAGGTCCGTCTCTCCAATATGTCAAAGACTTTAATGCCATAGCATGGTATTTTCTCCACAGACCACAAGGTTTTCAATTCCACTTTCAGGAACCACACAATTGTTGCACCCATAAGTAACAATGCTACTGAGAAGCTTGTATAGAGTTCCAATTTGAATTCCCTGCATCAATAACAATGCACCCCGAACCATATTTGAGGTATCCTTTTCCAACAATGTTTTTACACCTGCACCATCCATATTTCTTACATAAACCATATTTATGGCCAATGCAGGAATATGTAGAAGACCAAGAAGTGTTCTAATACTTACACCTTGCAACTTCAACTTGTCTTTTCCACGTACGATGATTATGATCTTCCTTCCATCCCCTAAGAATATGTCACCACCATAATATTTCTCATACTCCCAGAACCACTCCCTATGGGAAGTGAAGTGAAAGGATGCACCTAATTCAATCAACCATGCCTCATGATATACATGTGTACTTAAAGAAGAATCCAATTACACATCCCCACCTTCTTTCGAGGTGGTTTTTGCCTCTACAAAGCGAGCATCAACAAATATCTTTCCTTTCTAAGGAGCTTTAGATCTACAGTCCTTTTTGTAGTTTCCTTCCTTTCCACATTTCCATCAAACCTTTATAGGTTTTCCTGGAGATTTAGATATCCCTATAGGTTTAGATCTTCCACTCAAGGAGTTATGTTTGTTTATGCTCTGAGACCGTCCTCATACAGACAACGAATCTCCATTCTGGTTATTCATATTTTTCCGTCCCATCTCCTCCGATAGCAAAGATGAGACTATTTCATAAAACTAGTAGTTGTATTGCTATATATTACAACAACTAGACTATCCCACGAACTTGGTAAAGAACCAAAAAAACTAATGCACTTATCTTAGTATGAAATTTTAATATCAACAGATAAAAATTGGCTTACCATAGTATCAAAGGTGTTTAGATGCTCTTTCATT
Source organism: Pinus albicaulis (assembly GCA_034641835.2). Classification (NCBI taxonomy): domain Eukaryota; kingdom Viridiplantae; phylum Streptophyta; class Pinopsida; order Pinales; family Pinaceae; genus Pinus; species Pinus albicaulis. Next base: position 919,585,869 of record CM076573.1, on the reverse strand, counting down.
GAGTCTCCATCCTTCATCCTCAGGTTATAAAATTTTTTCCATAGGAACAATTTGTTCACTAGAGACTTAGATTGGCACAAATTCCCTAAATTTTCCCACAAATCCTTCACCATAGCTTCCCATGATACATTAAACAATACTGAATCTGAGATAAAAAATCGTATTGTGCTCTTTGAATTTTGATCCAACTTCACCCAATCTTATGCTGACATTGTCATTGGTTTAGTACCCGGATCTACTGTGATCCACCAGTAGATCCTCCATCTTGAGCTTCCACAACTCAAAACTCTAACCATTAAATTTCTCGATCTTTATCTTTCCACTGCTCGCCATCTTATTTCATCGCAAGAATCGATCTTGCATATCTCCCACTGAACAGGGTCTACCACAAGCTTGAGTGAAAATCCTCAATAGTAAAGGAGTCCCCTTGAATCCAAAACAACTCTGATACCAAATGTAGGTTTTAACCCTGTACAAAAATTAATTGCAAACATATTCTTAAAATATAAAAATAAACAATGGCGAGAAAATAAAACACATATATACATATATTTCCCCCTGTATCTTAAAACTGAATACTAGATTGATTTTTTATTATATTCCTTTCAATGTTACAATACGTATATATACATGCTGAAGAATTCATAAACCTCAATCTAGTAACCCTGGATTAGAACTTAACCATAGTTCTCTTGACCAAATCTACAAAATACCATGGGCAGAAAACCATCATGCCCAAAACCATGTGCAAAACCCATGGAAAAAGTCATAGGTAGGTTTTCCCACCTATTATAGGGTCCTAAAAAAATTTCCCGGGGCACTGTCCCAGACCCCGTGTAGGGGGACTAATTCCCCCTATGAACTCCCTGCTGCACGTGCGACTAGTCGTGGAAATAATATAACACAGACCCAACAACGAGACCACTTAACTAATTAATACAACAACTTTCCCCACTTGACTTCAATCATGCTAATGCTGATGACGACTAAGCTAGACCTGACTTGGATGACACAAAATTGGAAAAGGTGGGTGGAGTTGATGGGTAATTATGATGTTGTGATGGGTGTTCTTATGAGTTGATGATGAGCGCTACAAGAAATATTTAACCAAAATTTAGACTCACAATGGGAATTATTGCTTAATTACTGTGACTAGGACACCTGACACGTGTGGCTCCCCTGAACACAATTAGTTACGGTGAGGAGGAAATTTATCCACAATTAGAAGAACTATGGCAGAAGATTTATCCTAGACTAACTAGAACAAAAAAAAAATGACTAACCAGAGAAATTGACACAACTAATGACTGACCAACCTAATTGACTCTTACCTACTCCTATGTATGGCCTCCTTTCGGAGATGCAATCAATTTTGAGTGGGATTGTTTGATCCCTATAAGGGTTTTATGTTTGCACCATTCACCCATCCTGGTATCAAGACACTTTCTAGTTGCGCAAGCTTGATAACTCCCAACTCCTTGACTTCCACAACAATGAAGGGCCCCAAAAAATGCATCGACAAATTCCATGGAAATTTCAAGAAATTGTTATCGTATAATAGAACATGCCCACCAACTGTGAATGAATTCTACTTTATATCCTTGTCATGTCCTGCCTTATGCCTCTTCTTTTCAACTATTTGATGGAAGTATGCCAATAATATAGCTTCTTCTAGCTCCCAAAGTTCCTCCAAACACTTCAGAATTGGATCATATTTGGTCATATGTTTTTCCTATGCAATGAAAAGGCTTGGAATAGTGAATTCAATGGGTACTACAACCTCTTCCCCATATCCCAGTTGGAAAGGCATATGATTGTGTAACCGTTTAACAGTGGTGCGGTAAGCCCATAAGGTAGTAGGAGACCTCTCATCTAAATCATCCCTGTTAACTGAGCATACCTTAGCCAATCTAATTTATAAGGTCTTGTTGAAATCATCCACTATACAGTTGGCCTGAGGGTGATACAGGGTTCTCCTGTGGTGTTGTATCATGAATTTATGGAGTAGTGAAGTGACCATTTCATTAATGAAATGGATCCCATGATCACTAGTGAGACTCTGGGGTCACCTAAATCTAGTGATGATGTTTTTTAAAATGATTCCGATGGTGGTATCTATGGTATAGTCCTTAGTTAGTGTGGCCTTAACCCATCTAGTGAGGTACTCTATGGCAGTGATGATGTATTTGGCTTGGGAGTGGCATGCTGACAGGTTGATAGGTCCTTCCCATTTCCCAAAAGCCTACAGTGCTTGTACCAATTGTAATGGAAATTCATCTCGATGTGATGGCTTTCCAACCCTTTAAAAAACATCACACTCTCTAGCATATTATTTTTCATCTCGGAAAACTGTAAGCCACCAAAGCCCTGCCTACAACACTTTTCTTGTGGCGGCCTTTCTACCAACATGACCTCTTGAAACTCCTGAGTGACACTCCCATAACACATGCATCGTCTAGTAATCTTGTGCATATATTCAAAATATTTGATCAAGGCCCAACTTGTGTAGTTTCCCCACAATAAAATGGTAATTTATGGCGTGAAAAACCATGCATCTCTGTTATTTTGTGGTGTATTCCTCTGGGTATTTCCTGATAGACAAGAATGCTGCTATGTCTTCCAAGTAGTCTGGCACCGCTTCAAATAGAAAGAGATCACTGTATAGAAATTGGTCATGAAAAGATCCTCCACTTTCACCTGACTCTGCCCTGAAGAGGTTATTGGGTCCCACATTTAGTTGTTCGAGCTTAATAATTACCTCAAATTTAAATTCCTGGAATAACATAATTCATCTGCAAATTATTCCTTCCAACATGGGTTTGTTCACCAAATACTTAAAATTAGAGCGATCCATGAAAAAGTTGAATGGACCCCTTAGAAGGTAGTGTTATAAATTCTGAAGGGAATATACCATGGCAAGCACCTCACACTCGTTCGTGGTATAGTTTTTCTCTATTGTTGATAACTTTCTTCTAGAAAAGTATATAGGGTGATTGAGGTTCCCTTCCCTGGGATGAGCTAGAACCACTCCCAAAGCAATGCCAAAGGCATCAATGTGGAAATGGAACTACTTTTTCTAGTCTAGGTAAACCAGGATCAGTGCACTTGGTAATTTATCCTTTAGTAAATTGAGATCAACGTCATACTCTTCGAACCATGTGAATCATTCATTTTTCTTTAGAAATTTCTCCATTGGAACAGTAATTAGATCATAGTTACGGATAGCCCTCTTGTAATACCACGTGTGACCCAAGTTGGACCTGATCTGTTTAACACTGGTTGGTGGGTCCATGTTCACGATATTCACAACCTTAGAAAGGTCCACACATATTCCTTCCTTACATACAATATGACCCAAGAGAATTCCAAAAAAAACAAAAAATATGCACTTATTCACGTTTAATGAAATTTGCAGTTGTCTACATCGGTTAAACATGACTAAGAGTAGACTGGAGTGTTTCTTCAACATACTATATATGGTCCAATCATCCATGTAGACTTCAAGGAACCTGTGTATATAATCTCTAAAAGCAACAATCACGATCTTGAAAAACATTGTTGGCACATTTTTCATTCCAAACAACATAAAATGGTACACATAAGAGCCCCACTCCGTGGTGTGGTTTTATTCTAATCTTCCTCTGCAATTTGGACCTAACGGTAGACATAAAATCCATATGTAAATGAATAAGCTTCATTTCCTACCACATTGTTGAGAACCTCATCACTGAAAGGCATAGGGAAAGGATCATGGAAAGAAGAATTGTTCAGGCTGCGATAGTCCACATAAACTTTAATATTGGTGACATCCTTCTTATTCTGTATCACAATCATACTAACCCATTATGACTCATGAACTGGAAATAAGCCTTGCATCCAACATATTATCTATCTCTTTCTTCACATTATCCTTTACCCTTAGGTTCAGTCAACATGGTTGATGTTTTAATGATTTTGCCTCTAGCTTAAGCATGATATTCATCTCCCCTTAACTCCCCTTTAATACCATTCGATTCCGCGATAGATGAGGGGAACAAGTCCTCGTATTATTTTAGAAGATAAAATATTTATTTGGTAGTTTTCTCGTCCCAGTAGTCATCAATCAAGGCTAGTTAGGTTTTTCGTCAGTCCCTATGTTGTGTTTCCACAAATTCAATGGAAGTAGATATGTACCTTTAGTCATAGGCCCATCCTTAACACCCTGTTCCCCCTCATCTTTGTTGAAGGCCAAGTGTCGTAACCCCTCTAGATTGTCTTCATCCGGTTCTATTTATACCTTTCCACAGGCTACGACCTCATGATATCCTGACTCATATATATGCTCTACAGTGGCCTAATCTATGCCTCCATGTATTAGTTGTCCAGTTGTAAGAATAATTTGATTAACAACCTACAAAGCATTGGTAACTATTTTATTGGCGTCTGAGAAGGAAAGATTGCTAAATTTTTTATCTTCCAAGTAATCCCAATCACTAGTCTGTCTCCTTGTTTCTTATTTTACATACCATGCCTTAGGTAAGGTACCCAAGGTATTCACAAAGTCATGCACCCACAAATCAATTGGAAATCCTTCTCTGCCCCATCGAAACTCACATTCTTGCAACTATTTTTGGGGATCATAGCTCCCCCTATACTTCAAAACTCTTGCAAGCACTCTCCTAAATGTAAAAAACTAACTCTCATCATTACCTTGATTTCCTCCCATTCCGTGAGATAGTTGCAGTTGATTCCCCAATACCTTGTCAATGTTTCTTGTAAGGTGAAATTCATTAGGGGTACCTTATGTTCTTCGAGCACAGTTGCATCAATATTATTAATAAAAGTATCAATTGAATCCATACCATTGAAAGTAGGGTATTCTATTACCTTAGTGTCAATCCAATTGACCCTTTGGATTGTGGCATAAATCTTGGTGTTGACATCATATCCCCCTAATTCTAGTCATCCCACACAACTTCTGAGCCAACCTATGAACTCTGAATACTTTACCAACTGATTGATCCCTATGTAGTCGGGTTGATATAGTCCTCTCTTATTCCCACTGTTGGCCGATCTGGTTGATCCAATAATTATGAATCTTCCTTATCATCTGTTAGTTCTGTTAACCTTGGTCCTTGTCACTTGATAAGGGTCTAGGGGCTGGATTAATCTCACCCCTTCTACTTTGAATATCATCAGTTCCTTCTTCAGATTAATCACTACATAGTTCTCAAAATCCCAATCTATCGCAAGAAGCACTGGATATGGGTCCTTGTCCCCCATTATGTCTATCACTTCAAAATATGCATAGGTTTTTAATCCTACAATATCAACTTCTACTTCCTCCGACATTCAAACTGGGAGGATGCAATATTTATTCTCCATATGCAACTAGATTGGTGAAAATCCTAGCTTAGGAATTCCTAGGGCCTCCTAAGTATTTCTCGGAAAAATGTTGACATTTGAGCCCAAGTACAACATTGTATCTCTAATTTGGAATCCTTCAATTTGAGCGTTAATCAATAATTCCCTTCTTGTTCTCCTTTGGTTCCGTCTTACCCACCTGGAATGTCTCTCCAAAAAGTTTGCAGAGATGATCCCTTCCTGAGCTTCTCCCTCCTTGACAAAAGAATTCAGCCTCTCCCACAACTGCTTGAGCATTTATCATCGCTCACAATTTTCAGAAACAATTTGAACCATTCTTCTATGGGTCAAGCATTGGATCGTGGTGGGTTCAGACTCTTATATTTTAGGGACCTTAGATTTTCTCCTTGCACCACCCCCCCCGTTTCGTGTTAACTTGGTGAAAGTTTCTACCACTTTCTTGTATTGCCACTTATGTTGTTCAAGATCATATGAGCGCTTTGTTGAAGATGCTATTATAATCCTAGGCTGGTTTGCATCTCCTACGTCAGATCCAGTATTTTTTTCTCCATGAATATGTTGATATTTGAGAGGGAGGTTGTCTCTGGAAATATCGGATCCACATTAATTAAAATTTGTCCCACCTGGTAGTTGTTCTCTTCCTATCTTACAATCAACTACGAGAAATCCTCAGTTCCATGTGTGTTGACCCTACAATGAGATAACCATGGTCATCTGGGTAGCGAGAAATCTTGCGCAACATGTACTTCCTGATCACAATTATAACAAAGCATTGGGCCTCTACCTCCTATCCTGCACCCCCTTGTTCCTCCCCCCCTTCATCCCTAATTTGTTTCATTGATTCAATGGGCTGTTCGTTCCAATCGATCAACTAAGGAATCCAACACTCTACACTGGTCAATATGACGAGTTGGAAAGGAATTGAATTCACATAAAGTGTTTTTAGGAACATTTAAATACTTCTATAGGATTGGTAGAGATGTGGGAGATTCCAATATGCTCTACATATCTTGTAGTATTTGGTTGGTGATGGATTCTACTGGTTTGGGAACACGTGGAATTAAGTATGCCTTGGGTATAAACCTTGCATTTCTATCTATGCAACCCCTACAACAAGCGGTGTTATTGATGGGTCTGCCAGTGAGGGTGTAATATTTGGACCCCACAACCTTGGGAGCTCTGTAGCAAGATGACCCTTTACAAGACAATGAGTAAACCATATGATTCGGTCTTGTAGGTTGTGCTGGATGCAGATCCTTCAAATTTTCTTTCATATTCATGATTTGGTGTTGCAGACCAATTATAGAGAAGTTCTAGGCCATTAATCCGCCTTGGTACTCATGTGGGTATCTTGCCATATCTTCAATCCACGTCATTTTCTCCAAAGCATCTTATAGAGTATCAATTTGCTATTGAGTCAATGGCGTACGAGTAAGAGCCAATAATGATTTGATAAATCGGTCCCATTGATGATTTGGATCTATTGGGTAGCTCAGTTTTCCAATCGCATCCTTGAATATCCACATTAACTCCCAGGTGGTCTCTCCTTCTCGCTGCTTGATTTATCATAGTTTAGACAACCCTTAATGGTTTTTCTAAGGAAGCTTGAACTCCTGCAAAAATTCTTGTTTAACATCATCTACTGTTGGGTTCTGGTGCAACTCTGACCACTTAATGAACCATCTCAAGGATATCTTCCTGAGAATGGTTTGAATTATATTAATTTTGCAGCATCAAGTGTCTCGCGGGCCCTTCAGATGGATTTGCACAGGTGCCAATGTTGTTCTACATCATCGTTCCTTTTACCAGAGAACTTAGGGTATCTAGTGAACACTCCTATCATATTTGACTGAACTTGAGAAATAAGTATAAATCATTGAGACCCAGGCTGTAACGATCCTTGCAAGTTTGTACTACTATTACTAATTCCACTATCATTAGTACCAAATTTATATGTAGCATGCACACTGTGAACTCTAATGAATTTGATTAATTTAGATAGAAACTTATCAGGGTTGTGATAGAGTACCAAGGGAAGGTTTGGGGAGATGCTACTTGAGATTGGGGGAGGAACATCAGTGTTCAACTTCAATGCATCATTCTCTACAAATAATATTCTTAAGGAAAAGTGCATATCATCATCTAGGCCTTCCTTGGAGCCTATGTATCCTACTCCATCTAATAGTTCCATTTACACTTGAGGGGATGGGCCCATGTCACCCTCTTGAATCTTGACCACTATGACAGTCTCTACTTCTCATGATGGAGCCAATACTGCTCCTTCTTCCTTCGCTGGACTTCCCAACATATATTATTATTGGTGTAGATCCCTTTGTCGCTTATAAATTTCTCACAAAGCCTTTTCCTCCATTTATCGGCTATCTATGTTGTATGTTGCGCCCTAGAATCCCTAGCTTTCTTCAAGTCATCTGCATCCATTTCTTCAACATTATCATGATTCCACACTTGGTAGCGTGCCTCCCTTTAGGCCCTTCCCCCAAAACAAGGTGTTCAGTTTTCCATGTTTGGGTGTTGGAATACCAACAAGTTTTATTCCACCATTAGAATATTTATCCACATAGGGATATTCTTCAGTAGCTTCCCTCGCAACCTCGACCTGAACATGGCCATGACCTGATGTAACCTTTTAATGTGGTTTACATCAAGATGTCCAAAGTTCACGTTATATCTATGTCAAATCGATGTAGCCCAATCAGATCCTCTTGCGTTGAGGTATGACCAGATTAGCTTTTCCCACCATTATTTCCCTTTACCTATACTCTCTGCAACCAATTGTGGAGCTCCTCCAGAAATTTGCACCAGAAAATATTGTATTGATTTCTAGAAAACTCTACGTATGAGATATTCTCCTTCAACTTTTCCCCACCTTTTCGATAGAGTTGAGCTTGTTAAGAAATGAGTCGGTATATTTTTCCATAACACCAATCTTGTAATAATTTCTTCAATATCCTCGATACCATATTCCAACCCCCTTTTCAGAAATCTAGGGTCTCGAAAATAGAACCATTTGTTGGCATAAAAATAATAATAGGTTTGTGACCTTGGGTTCGAGCACATTGGCCAACAAAGCTCCAATGTAGTCTGTTACAATGCCGACATTTTCACCTTACCAAAAATGGGTAAGGAGTCTCACCCGAGGCATGCCACGACCTTAGATGGGGATCAGGATCCAGTATCAGGAGGAATCACATCAGTGAGGAAAGAATCAAAGAACACCAAATGATACAAAATAGAAGCATGATCGCAATAAGTCATGCATATGTAAGGAAAGACTACTTAGATATACACATTTTATTTTTTGTAAAGAAGGAGATAATCATTCAACCAACACACAATTTTCCTAGTAAGTCCTCTTTATCATTAATCTCTATATCAACATCATTACATATGGCTCAAGAGCCTCTTTTCCATAGTACAAAACCACAAGATTGATCAATACATAATCATACAAAATAACATACATAGAGTGGCTCTACTAGCTTCACAACAACATCTTAGTATTCTCTCTCCTCCTATGCCTTCGCACTCACCCTTCCTTATCTTTCCACACCCACTTGGGCTGCCAGTTATTTTTTGGTCCCTCCGCCTTCTTCCTTACTCAATTATTCCCACTGCTAGCTGTAATTGTTATTTTCCCACTCAATTATGGGAACTTCTTTCCACCGTTCCTTTGCAATTTATAGTCTTCAGTGAGTTCCTTCCTCTTTTCCTATTGTCTCTCCTGCAACTTCACAATGGCTATCTTTGCAACCTATTATTGACCATCTAGCTTATCCCCAAAACTCCTGATTTCCTTAAAAACGAAGGCCCTAACAAATATCCTATGTTAGTCCCTTCAAATATCCAACACAAAGTAAAAGTGTTTGCTATCTGACAAAATTACACTGATGGAAATTATGACTCAACTTCGTTAGATATTCAATGACTGGGAGTTGAATATCCGACGAATTCATGTCACATTTTCACCCCATTTGTACTGCAGAGAGAAAATGCTAGGTTGACTTTTTTGATGATAATCATAGAATCCTAGCTTCCTTAGACCATATCTATGACATTACAGCGCATAAAAATTTGAAATTTCAACCACAGGTACCCAAATATATTCTATTAGTATCCTCCAAGTTTCATGTTTCGAAACAACCAAGAAGGGAAGTGATAGAAAAAATGTTAAGATGCGTCCTTCACCCCATAAATAACATTTTTTTATTTCCAATAATCACCCCAAAAATTATTCATTGACTCCTCTTACAACCTCATATCTCTTCTTCAATAGATTAGCGTTAAAATGAACTCACTTTCCCCTTATTCATAATGTTTTTACGTTCACTTATGAGGATGACTTGTAAAATTGGTTGGGTTGACTTGCTTGTAATTTTTTTGGATTATCCTACTGAAACATTTCATATCTCCTCATTCTAATGGAATTAGAGGGAGTTCCATATATTTTTATAAAGGTATAATAGTAATTATTTGCAACTATATATCCTAAGTTCAAATTTTAGCTAGGTAATTGGTGTAAAAGTGCCTCCAAATATAGGGTATCCAAATAGGGCATCAAAAGTTAAAAAAAAATATTTACAACAATATTCATTTTCCAATATTTATCTTGAACGTAAGTAGTCTCCCATTTTCTTTTACATCAATGCGAGAGATAACACTCCCATACAAAAATATTCTCCTTTATCTTTATTATGGACATATACATTGTCTAAAGTCTTGGTTTCTTTTGCCACCAATCTTCCAAAGCCTTCCTTTATTATTTTACAACCTTTAGAATAAAATGTAACATGATTTCCTTTATCAACCATTTAACTTGTTCTTAGAATATTTTTCCTTAAACCTTTAACAAACACTACATCTTAAGCTTTAGATTTTTCATTATCAAGGCTAGCTATTCCTTTTCCAATTATTTTGTCTGATGTATTATCTCCAAGAATGATACTACCACCTTTGACTTCCTTTAGAGAAACAAATATACTTTTATATCCCATCATATGATCTGAACATCCATTTTCCAAATACCATTGGATTTCATTGTTTTGAACACATAGAGATAGACCACATTCTTACTACTTCTCTTTCTACCTTCTCCTTTCCTTCATTATTTTATTTACATATCTGACACTATATTATTCTATACTTTGATTTGGAGGCCTCAATGTATTGCTTATACAATCATGATCTTTGTGATTAAAATTATTTCACTTGAAAAATTCAACATGATCTAATAATGAGACAAACAAATTGTAATTTGATATCAATATTAATAAAAATTCTAGGCTTGTTGCTCAGACAACAATTATTTGAGATCTTCTACGATCCCCCACTCCTATTCCTCATATAATCATTTCTTACATATAATCTACAATCTATTTCGTTATGACCAAAATTATTACATGTAAAAAAATTAACCATAAAATATATTTTGATACCTGGATGTAAGAGGCCTTCTCGGTGGAATTATTCTTCTGAATCCATTCCTGGGTCTCAGCTCATCTTCACTTCTTTGCCTGATTTTTCTTTCCTTCTTATGGAAATTATATCTATGTTTATCCTCTCCTTCTTTCTTCTTATTTTTTTCATTGAGATATATTTTGAGAAAATTAACATAGCTTTCAGGGTCCTTTTTGCATTTCTCTTCTGATGTCATTGAGCTTGATTCTCCTTTGGAAGTTTCAAGATAACCAAGACCTATTTTAACAAGAGGATATATTTGGTAACTTACATTATCATCTAAGATGTCATATCTCTTTCCATAATTTAAAATTTTATTTATCTAGTCATTTTATTTTTTAAAATCCTTTGTCAAGGAAACAATCTCAACTTCTAGTTTCTCACAATGTCCTTCATTTTCATCCTATTTACTTAGCAATATTTTGTATCTTTTCTTTGTCTCTTCTAGTTGTAACTTTATAAGAGAGAATGTTAATTCATTAAGATCACGATTCTTTTATTTCTCATATTTTTTTAACATCTTCTTCCACTTTTCGTTCTTTTTCACAAGTCTCTTTATTAGTTCTCTTTCAAAATCTACCTCACTTTCAACTTCTTCTTGTTCCGATTTATCTTGATCAAAGTATTGGGCCTCCATAATCATGAGTAGGAATTCCTTTTGGTGTTATTAGATGCATATCCATTAATTTCTTTTGATGGGTCACATATTTCCTTTTCATACTCATAATATTTTCCCTTAAATTCTTTTTCTTCTTTATCATTACTATTTTTAAAAATTACATGTGGACATTTAGAATCAAGATGAATATTCTGGTACAACTATGAAAAAATAATAGCTTACCTTTTTGTTTAATAGATCTTAATTTCATGTATTGCACTTCTTCTGCATATACTTCACCTTCAACTTATTCCTCTAAGTTTGAATCTTCATTTTGACGATAAAAATCTTGAGAATTCATGGGTTTTGATTTTCTAGTTCCACTTGAGATAGATTTCTCTTCTTCTGCATATGACTCATTGTTGGAGTAATCACAAGATTTGAACTCTCCCATGTTATTTTAATATTTGGATTTTCCTTCCTTTTAACATTAATTTTTTTGTCTTCATTTCAAAGTTAGTGTGAATGTAATCTCCCTTATATATGCTTTGCATCTTCTCCAACATTTTTTTTTGTTATTTCACAATGAATCAACTGATCAAAATCTAATTTTTATAGGCCAATCAAGATGGTACTAATGACTTCTACATTATGCTCATCATCCTTCCTTACATATATTACATATTTCCAAGCATCAAAACCAAAATACATCATATATTACCAAATGATTATCTTCCATACAACATAAGTTGATCCATCCGATAATACAATTATGTTTGTCTAATATCCATCATGACTAGCCCTGGTTCCTTTGATATCTTCCTTCTAGTAATTAGACTACTTATGAAGGAACCTGCTCTAGCACCAACTTTTGAAATTCACAATAATATTGAGAGGGGGGTGAATTATTATAATGACAATTTATACTTATTTATAGTTATTCAAACATCATAAAACATCAATCTCATAAATCGAAGAAGTAGCATAATATATATGTGGAAACCCTTCCAGGAGAAAAACACAACACTTCTTTACATGAAATACCTTGTAGGGAGCAGCCAAATATTAAATAAATTTGTAGGCACTAACCTATGGGAGACAACAATCCCCTTTCTTATTTTGTAGGCATCAACCTACAATAGACACCAATCCCCTCTATTTATTTGTAGGAACCAGCCTATAGGAGAAACCAATCCAATCTACTACTTTGTAGGCACCAACCTACAAGAGACACCAATATCCTTTGCTTTTTTGTAGGCATATAGAAAGAGGAGATACCAATCCCCTTTGCTTATATGCAGACACCAACCTACAAGAGACACAAATCCCCACTGATCAATATATTCATAAGCACCAACCTACTTTACTAAGTTTGATTGCTTCTTCACAATGTTTGTTATTTTCTTATGGTTTCACTAAGTATACTTGTTTATTTTGTCTTCGTTATCTCTGTTAGTTTATTCTTACTTGCACGAGTATATTTTATGCTTCTTCCTTCACCAAGTATACCTCTCCCAAAGAAATTTTTTTTTGGTTTCTCCCTAAGAATGAATTTCACAACATGCCACATATCCAATTTTGAAAATATGGTTCTAAAATTTCTACCACATGTACCTAGAGATATATTTTCTATCTCATCCAAATTTCGTATTCTGAAACATAATAGAAATAAAGTTATAGTGAAAATACCAATTTGACATGTTTTAAGAAAATTTGTGAAGCATTCATGTAGCCTAACCTCCTTATGTCATATATCTGAAATTGTAGTGAATTGAGATCTAAAATTTTAACCAAAGGTACATGAAAATGTTGTATCTATATCCTCCAACTTTCGCATTATGAAACATCCTAGAAGAAAATTTCAGGAGAATTCAGGAAGAAAATTCCTTAGACCATATATCCAAAATTATAATGAGTAGAGGTCTAAAATTTTAGCCATAGGTACATCAAGAGATTCCATCTACATCCTCCAAGTTTTACATTTCAAAACATCCCAAAACAATAGTTATAGAAAACATCCCAAGCTCACATGTTTGATGACAATTATGGAAGCCCAAGTTCCTTAGATCATATCTACGAAAATATAGTGAATCAAAGTATGAAATTTAACCACAGGTACAAGATGATCTTCTATCTACATCCTCCAAGTCTCATTTTTGGAACATCCCAAAAGAACGTTTATAGTGAAAATTCTGAGATGGCTTGTTGAACCCATAAATTACATTTTTTCTTCCACCTTCATACTCCAAGAATCACCCCAAAAAGTATTCCTCAACTCCACTTACAACCTAAAATATATTCATCGATACATTAGTGTTAAATGACCTCATGGGTCCTTTATTTATAGTGTTTTCATGTTCAATTATGGGAATCACTTGTAAAATTGGTTGGGTTGGTCTACTTGTACTTTGGTTGGATTATCCTCACTAAATCTTCCATGCCTCCATATTTGTATGGAGTTAGAGGGAGTGTCATATATTGTTGGAAAGGGCTTGGAATAAGCTTTCGAGCAATATATCATGTTATCCCATTTTATCTATGTAATTGGAGTAAAAATTCATTCAAATATAGGATATCCAAATGGGGCATCAAAAGTCCAAAAACAATATTTCCAACAATCTTAGTTTTCTGATCATTATATTGGGCATAAGCAGTCTCCCCCTGTCTTTGATATCAATGAAAACAATATTTCCAATAGGGATTTAATTCACAATAAATTAAATAAATAATAAAATGTTTCAACAAATTAACTTGGCACACACCTTGGCCCTACGGTAAGGCAAAAAACTTGTGCTGACTAGGTCAGGGGTTCATATCTCACCATTATCACTAAGCAATGCAATTTTGAATTGCCATGCATTTGGTCCACGTAGACCTTGTAGAGGGTCCATGCGGTAGCCTTTGGTTGATCCACATGGTGCAACATGTCATCCTTCCATTGAGCCATGTCAACCTATTCCATACCATATGCCACTATGTCACTATCTTATGTGCCACGTGCCATCCTTGAGTGTGTCACCCATATTTCTCCTTCCTCTTCCAAAGGAAATCAAATTTTCATACAGTCTCTGTTTGAGCCCATTCAAATTTTGTTGAAAATATCTTGATGATCTCTTCAAAAGATACATTTTAATCAAAATTTGAGACCATAAATTTGGATTAATTGTGAGAATCATCGTTGATCAATTCTTTAGGTATTACACCTATACACAAGACTCATCACCCTTATGGGTTTGAACAACACCAATTGCTTCGATATATGACTATGTCGACCCCACAGATACTTGAGAAATATTTCTAAGTTATTTTGGAGATATCCATAATTATGGCCATCTTTCTAAATTTTGTGGTGTACTCCTATACATTTTTCCCCTGTCTCTTCCAAAATTTACTCCATTGGATCCATTGTTTCTCAGTAAACACAATAAGGTAAATTGTGACCTTATTATAGTTTTGAAATCATCCCAATTATCCAATTAAGGATATTAATCCAACTTTAGGTTTTCTATGTTCCTTTCTGACTAGGTCAAGGCACGACCCTCTAGTTTTAGTTGATTAAATGAAAATTTATGTTCTTCCTCTATATGGAGGACAATAAAATAAAATTCTAATTGATATAACCAATTAATTAATTAAAATCTTCAATCTCACTTTGATATGGCTTGATTTCAACCTTCAATTCCATATTGAGAAAATATTATGAATTATTCACTACACTCAAACTAGGTTGATCCTTTTTGGGTTCTTTCTTAGAATCCCTCTCTAGTTATTCCTAATATCTTGATCTCCCCTCTGATCTGACCTCTCCAGTAGAACCCACATCTTCTCCTAATATCATCAGATTATTTTTTAGGGCCACTATGATGAAGCTCACATTGTGGTTTATAACTGCAACTTATGCTTCCAACCACACAAACCTTTCCTTTGCAAGAACTTGAGGGTTATTAACATATTTGTCACCATGGATAGGGTTTTTTTATTTTTAGCTTAACCGATATAGATCCCTGGAAAATCCCTAAAATATATCCAGAGAGACATAATCTAATACCAATATGATATATAAAATTCCATCGACATTTCATTTGATAATTCATCACATCAAATCTATTAAAATATTTTTGTAAATCCAAAATATACACTATGAGGGTTAATTTTTCCTTATATTTTTTATTTTTTTAATAATTTTTTTATGAATGAAATATAGAAAACATGGAAAATATATAACAAACAAAATTATAGTCACTCACAACCATAAGAAAAAAAAATGAATTGGGAAACCTTTACAAGAGAAAACCTAACTAGAAGGTGAGGCTACTCTGCCCTCTTTCTCTAAATGGAAATGGATGAAATTAAAAATCAGTGATAATTGTCGTATATGGGCTAATACAATATAAAATACCCTCTATTTTTTTCATCTCTACCCACTCCTAGCTACACTTCTCATTAGTGGATCAAAATGCACTAAAATAGAATGGGACCCAGTTTTCCTCCTAGTGGCTTGATTATAGCACATTCTCGTAGCCTACTAGTGTTTAAGTTTGACTTCTTCAACTCTTTACTAGAGTTACAATATGGATTATTTATGTTAATATTCATCATCATCATTTTCTATCCTCTTGTACAAAAATAATTAGGGATGACGTGGCATCCTCTCCAATCATGGAGGCCAAAACAGGAAGGCTAATTACTAGGTGGCATAACTTTTGAATCTGATTTAGGTGAATATTGCATATTTGGAATGGTATATATGTGTAGATTAGTGTTAGGGGTTGCACACTTAATAAAAAACAATTTACCCCTAAAAATTACATTTGATGCCTTAAACTGCTTTTGGAAGGTTTTGGACCCTATTCACCGAATCGAGACCTGTCGGTAAATATGGTCTTGTGAGCTAATTCCTCCAATTTTTAAATATCAAATCATCAATATGGATGAAAAATAATATAATGATACAATCCATATCACTCCTTATTATCCCAAAGTGCATGCATACCTATTCAAAGAATAATTTTGTTTCTTTTTTCCTTCGAATGCACATCTTGTTAAACTTGTCAATGATACAAAACAAGTCATCATGTCCCTTCTTGGTTGTTGGTTAACCTACCAGAAAACCCATGGAAATTATTTCCCAAGTTCTAGTGGGTACCTATAAGGGATGGCATAGACCTTGTTTCTCATTATTGGGCTTGATGGTACAACAAAATATGCATCCTCTAATGTACCATGCTACATATTCTTACATTCTCGTCCAATACTCATAACTTTGTAAGTTAACAATTATATTGCCAACACCAAAATGTCTAGAAATATTGGAGGTGTGAGCCTCTTTAATAAGATAGAATCACTTACTTTTAGGAACACGAATCTTGTCCAACCAGTAGAGTAACTCATTTCGGAGATGATAGTTAGCTTTGTTGTCACCAAATTTTACATGAATTTACCCTTGTAGCTACTAAAACACCTCCTTGAATTCCTCATTCCCTATGTATTTATCTATGTATGCATCATGGAGAAAGGTTCTATGTGAATAATTGTTTCCAAAGCTATAATTTTGGATGTGTGTGACCTTGAGATCATGTGTACAACCTATTTTTGTTTCCCTTCTTGTACTTTATGACTAGTTGAATCTACTATAAGAACCTAATAAACTTGTAATGTTTGGTATATTGTAGCTTACTTAGTCCTACAGATGTTGCAGTGGCTGGTGATCTACGTGGTTGATGGTCTCCTTTCCCATCATCATGCTCTCAAAGTCATGACTTGATTTATTCATAGTTGGGCACATTGTATGATATTGTTCCCAACACTTATCGACCATTTATTGATCCACCTCATTCAAAATTGGGGTTTCATGCTAATGGCATCGTTGGTTATGTATCCATGAATTTTATGATATATTTAACTGCTAAATTAGGAAAAATGATTGTGAATTCACAAGCCCCAACTATCAACAAGATATAGGTCCCAAGCATATTTTCGAGGTGCATTTAGTGCAATCCACACAACTAAAAAATCCACAGCAAACTAGTGGTAAAAAAAAAATAGAAAAATTCTTCTAACAATGCCCAAGAGACTCAACAAACCCAAACCAACACAGGTGGTGGTACGAATGAAAATAAATGAAAGCTTAAATTCCCATGGTAATTTTTTTCAGGAGACTATATTACTCACAAATTCCCATGCATGAATGAGATTTACCACTTTTTTGCATGACAACCCACTAGTTAGTAGTCTGTTGTTTTAAAAAATACATCCCCTACATAGAAAAATCAACAACTAGTTTTGAAAATACCCTCCTCCTCCTCCCAGGGACATGGCAAGGAAAAATCCACAAGGAGGCCCATCGTATATTATTATGTGCAACGGGGCAATGAATTTGACAATGAAAGAAAAAAAATTGTGAGACTCATGAGAATAGTTATTCCTCGGAGGACTTGGTTATCCCCACTCCATTTAGTGGACCTCTCTCCATATATAATCCTTTGGATATAATGATATCACCACCTAAGCGTGTTATAAATTGTTCAACACAAAATCGTAATGACAAGGTTGCCTAAAGCTACAATATTGTTGAGGACTTATCCCAAGCATAATGTGCCTTGACTACTTTGGATTTTTTGCAATGATTCTCCACAAAATATAGATCCTTGTTGACAAAAATTCGAGGGGTTGATCCCTCATACTATGATATGATTATGTTTGATGTTAATGGAAGTAGGTATCGACTATCCCATCATATTACATTCCAGATCTCAATTCCCGTCTTTAATAAGGACATTTATTTCACTCGTGGATGATGAATCCTCCACCTATATCATTGTTGTCTTCATCATGTTGGTGAGATATAGGTTCTCTGACAATAATTGAATTGAATAATACACTTTATTCCTTTTACAACCACACTTTTTTACTAGGGATTCCTACTATAATTTTCTATCGAGATTGGGGGGAAAACCATCACCATTGATGTTGAAGTTATTGATGCATTGCTTGACTAGAATATAATCAATGGAAGAAGTTTTTTTTTGTACCATAACCACTATTGTGTCATTGGATTTCATGTTTGTCACTTTTCCCATGAAGGAAACATAGTCACAATTGATCAACCTACATTTTTACATGATGATTAAGAAAACCAATGTGGGTACTATTGTACCATTTTTTGGTAATTCCCCTTTGAAATATTCAAATGTCGACATGGGTCTAGTTAATAACTTGTCATTTATTGGCATCTTTCTAATGTCCCTATCTAATACTTTTTTCTCTATTCCTAACATGAATATGTTTCATCCATCACTAGTGGATCCCACCAATATCATCATTGGAAGGATATTCATCATTGAGAACCATTTCTCCCTTATGTTGAACTACTGGATGATCCAAACAAATACTAGTTTCCTCTAGCCTTGTTAAGTGGTCCTAGTCCCCGATCATCATACATGATGTCTTCTTAAAGGGGAATCTAGTGAGAATTTTAAAAACTATGCCCATCAACATCACTGCAAAAATGTAGTGGTTGACATGTATTCAATGCTTAAATGTAATTATATATATTATTAATGAGTATTGAATAGATTATGAGTTACAATGAAGGCCCCCCCGTATATAAATACTAGGTGGGTTCCTAGTTTACATGAAGAGGTATGCCCTTTTAAATAGGGCACATCCATACATTTTTCTAAATAATCATGTTTGTTACATTGCCACTCCCTTTAAAAAATGTCTTTCATCCAAGCAAAGGCAACGAGGGGTATTTTCGGTGAAAAAATTTAGTCTCCCATGATGAATCTTCTTCTAGAAGGTTTTTCCATCTGATGGATCTATGTCAAATGTGAATTGCTAGTATGAAATTTCTCGGAAGGTGTACCAAAAATATCACACTTAATGAATTAGTGACTAGTGACCCTAACAACAATTGTGGCTACTTATACTCTATATCTGCAACAAATATGTGATAAAAACCTGCAGAAAGATAGATGTATGCAAATCTAAAAGAACAAACAACAAAAATAAATTGGATGTAAAAAACCCAATATTGGAAAAGCTTTGAAAGAAAACTATTTATATTAATGACACCTGACGAAGGAGATTTACGAAGGGTCGTAAGTCCCCCTCAATGGGATGGGTCTCTTGATTTCCTCGTCGCTTCAGTATTCAAATCTTCTTCTCTCTCAAATATGTGAAAACCCAAACAATATAGAACAATAAAATGGGAGCACGAATGGTATGTGACGATAATGGTGACGATGATAACAATCATGGTGAGAAATGAATGAAAACCCCTCTTATTTATAGCAAAGTATTGGGTTGATCTCGAAAATGGAGAATAGTAAAATATTTTTGACCAATATATATATATATATATATATAACCGCTTGGAATACTTTATTATATTTTTGGAGAGGGAAAAGATATTTAAAATGGTTAAACATATTTATTTAAAAACAGTTAAAAAACAAAATAATTTATTAATTATTTCGCGAATAATAAGAAAGGTTTGAAATGAAATAATTATTAAATAATGATTTAACAATTATTCGCAGGATGGTGTTAAGGAAAGATAAATAATTTATGATTTACTTAATTATTCCTAGGTGATTTAGTCAAATGTGACAAGGAATAATTATCAAACAATGATTTAATAATTATTCCTAGAGAAATTAAATAAATAATGGTTTATTTAATTATTCTCATGGGTTTTAATCGATAATAACTTAATAAAAGTGGTTTATTATATTATTTCTCATAGTGAAAGTGATTTTACTATGGTAAAATTAAACTCACATGGTGTATTTTGATCCACTTGGTTAGAAATGGCTACGTGATAATTTTTTGGTGATAACGGATTGCCCCACAACGTACGGATGTTAGGAGAAAATGGTATGACCGAAATACGTTGTAAGTTACACTTCCACAATACATCAAAGGGGAGTCAAAGAGAGAGAGAGAGACAACTGAACAAATGCGATGAAGGAAAAAATGGAGGGGGCGAGACCTACTAAAATAATATAAGTCTCCTTTTATGTGTGAGTACATGATGTCAAATGAGGCGGGGGAGGCATACCCATACCTTCTGAGATAACTGAGTAAAAAGAATAATGGATAGCCCAACAATGTGGGATTGAGCTACAAAGTACATAATACATGATCCATTGGAATTAATGGGTCAGGACATAATACAATGAATCCCATATATATAATGCGCTTGCAAAACATATTCCAAGACTGAATATAATCACATATGAGTACGTGAGACATAATGCCCCTTAAGAAGACATGGGAAGCGGAGACCGCAAGCAAAGAAGCCCCTCTGAATAGGAAAGGGCTCTGACGATATTAATGGATCTGTAACAACCCTGGTTAAAAATCCATATAAAAAAAATAACCACAGTCGATGCGACACATATTCCAAGCTAAATGGTGGGAAAAAAATCCTAGTGGGTGTTTATTCGATTTATTATGGCTAAAGGAAATTGGCAAAGGAAATGGAAAAGGCACGGGAAAGGCAAGAGGCATTGATATTCATTTTTTTTATGAAAATAATGGAAAATAGGAGAAAACGGAGGTGAAAGGTCACATGTTGCATGTGAGTAGGAAAATGAGGGAAAATAATGGAAAATGAAGAAAATAGAGGCCTCATTAATAAAAAAGATTATGAGGATTAGTTGGTAGGCTTTTTTTCCTGTATTTTTGGAGCTCTCATTATTCTCTCTCACTGTCTCTCTAATACTCTTGAATACTTAGATTTTTCTTGGAGCACTCTTAGAGAGTGTGGCATACTTGGTGATTTGGAGCAAGAAGGCAAAGGAAGAGAAGGAAAGTGCAATCGGTCATTGGGATAAACAACTACAACGGGTTTTAACTACAGGTACTAAGTTGCATGTATATTTTCCTCACTAGTTTGGCATGCATGGGAATGCAGGTGGATTTTCCTATCTGTTCCATTTCCTGGACAACCATGGTATTGTGGGTTTATTTACATTGATTGTTTTATGGTTGGTTCTCATTGTTCATTTAGATTTTGGGTTGAGTTATTAGTTCTTGGAGACTTTCTTGGGTAAACTCTTTGGAGACTGACATACAACTGTTGGGTTAAGTTACTAGTCCCTGAGCCTTGGTTGGAAAAATGCTCTAGAGCCCTAGGTCGGTTGAGTTACTAGTCCTGGAGCCTTAGTTGGATAAACACTTTGGAGCTTGAAAAAATTCGGGGTTGAGTTACTAGTCCTAGAGCCTTGGTTGGAACAAATACTCTGGAGCCCTGGATTACCTTGGATAGAGACCAATCCGTGATGGTTGTGATGTCCGACCATGAGGTGGAATCACTGGTTGAGGGTTGAGGTGGTTTGGCCTCTTGAATCCCAGGATTGTCTGTGATTTATTTGTTTGATGAGATCCCACATTCATGCTTGGAATATGGCTTGGGGGTGATTGGATGAAGTAATACTTGGCTAAGCCAATCTATGGTTGGGTGGAACATGGAAGTCACATCTCTTCTTGGTTCTTACATTCAGTGGTGAAGTGCTCATTCCTTTGGTATTTGTTATGCAAATGTACTAGTTTATGTATGGATTTTATTGTTTATGTATCCATTGTATTTCTATTATTATTATGCTAGTTATAAGCATGTATTTAATCAGTGATGATGGCTCTATCTATTTTTTACCTGTAAATGAACACTCAATGTATCTATGGTCAAATAATTTTTATTGCATCTTATGATGTAGGGTACCAATGATTCTTAGCGAATATCAGATAAGTAAGATACCCCCATGTTCAAATATATTTTTAAACCTATAGATAAAATGTTTGTGACATGTTTGACAAAATGCCTATCATGTTCAGGAGGGGTCCCGATGAGTTTGTGATGTTGCAATTTCTTCCATAATTTTTTTTAATGTTACTCATCATCCCCTATAGTGTCATGAAGTTATGGGCAATGACCTTGGGCTCTAGGGATAAAAAAGTGGCACAAATCCTGGAGTTGCAGGCAAAGAACTAACCAAACCAGGCCCTAGACACTACCTTGCCTTGGCATGCTCGTAGATATAGGATTTTAGCTGCTACCTTGCCTTGGCATGCCTGTAGGTAAGGCTCAAATTGGGAAAAAAGTAAATCTCCCTCAGGGTTTAGGGGCCTCGAAGGTTGGGTTACCTCCTCAGAATGTTTTTTATGTTGTGTAATGTGTGTTTGTCTTGTTTCCATCGATTCCACTTCCTTAAGGTCATCTAGGAGGTTTAATCTCATATTAGTAGCCTCTCATTGCATATTTACTCCGATTGGTCAGTTACTTGTGTAGATGTGGGAAGAGGGTGTTACAAGATCATCTAAATGATACACGCATGTTGTGGGCGTTGCTAGCAACAACAACCGAACCCATCAAATCTACAAATTTTCATCTAAGGCTGGAGCATAATATGGGGTCATCCATGCATGTGGGAGGCTACCTAAGGAGCCACCCCCTCATGAGGTTTGAAACATCTCACACACACTTGAGAATCACTAGTACAATCTATTGGATCACCGGACCATCAAATGTATGATTCTCAATTGTACGATAATTACCTGGAGTCAAGAACATGAGAAACAACCCAATCAAAGGGAAATGATGATTCCCTTTACTTGATCCAAGGCACTAAACAATGATGAAAGCTGGAACTAAGGTACATCACCCTCTAGACCATTCTTCTAGAATGAATGTGCTCAAGTCGACAGAAGAGGGCCCTATAGAGTTGAGATAATAAGAAATCCTCAACTACGACACAAGGGATCATAGTAAAGTTATTGATGGACTAACACCAAGGATAATAATGGAGGGATATAAACTGAGAGGTAGACTGATGTCTTTCCTCGTCAAATCATAAAATGCATGGTTGACCTGGTAGCGATTGAATTGATTCCAGAGGGAATGGTCAAGTACTCAGATGGAAACGTTTCGATGACAGAAAATATAGTTGTAGGTAAATAATAACAACATGTGATGAATGTGACACAAATATGGATGAAATACTGTAACATGACATAATGGGACTCAGAACATACTCCAAAAATGTAAGGTTGTCTCATATCATATGCTCTGAAAAATGGTGACTCGATGATGCTTCCACACAAGATAGTCCCAGGGAGACCATAAAAAATGAGTAAATAAGGGTTACCCATGACTAAAATCAGCACACGAGACAAAAAGTGCCAAGGCAAAGTGGCACCGAAGTATAGGTGGCTCATATGAAGAGATTTGGTTTGAATTGGCAGTAAAGTGAATCATGGAAAAAAAGGCTTCCAAGTGGAGCATCAAATTACCAAAAAAAAAAACAAAGACCCATTATAGAACTCTATGAGTGCTATCCAACGGTGTTGATGGTTCATCAAACTGAGCTATGGTTTGGTTGCAATGGACGGAAAAAAACTAGGGTTTTCCTATAAAAGGGTGATTTCCCTCCAAATCCAATTCATTTTCTATGGAGAATTTGGAGAGGAGGAGAAGGCCCAAAATATTGTGGAGATTGTAATGGAAAAAATGACCGATGGATGTTGGATCTGCGACTTTCAGGTTGGTGGCATTAATTTTCTAAAAATGGCCTTAATGCTTCTTGGAAGGATGGTTCCTGGTGAAGAATCAAGGGAAGAAAGAGATACAGGAATGAACTACTAGAGAAGGTCTAGGATTATCCCCACCCACCAAGTCAAACATGGGGATCGGGTGCTACGTGTGGAATCACATAAAGTAGAATATTTGGAGGGATAATATCAAGCATCTATGATATGTAATGTGTATATGTCTCGTCGGAGAGGTTGGAAGGGAAAACTATCCAAGGAAGGAAAGGATAATTGACCATCCCTAGATTGTTCGGGTTTAGGACGAGACTTATGTTAATAAGAGGAGAAGGTGGCTAGGGGACCTCATGCCTCCAAGAATATGTGATCGAGGGGAGTGATCTGGTCTGAAAAGGTGGGAATTATGCCCCTAGCTAGAGGAGTTTGTGGAGCACCATTGTGTTCCAAGTACTCAAATAAGGGACTCAAGGAGTTATCTCAAATGGCACAATATCCTCCACAGGATGATGGGGAGATGTAGGGGCATAGGTTCCCCACATGTAACATGCTATGGACATGCCACATGTATTTAGAGTATTGGACTCTAAACACTTCTATGTTTTGACATGATGGTACATAATATGGTTATGCATATTTAGTGACAATTGTGGTTTTCCATTTGTTGATGTTATTGGTGTATTCTTGTGGGAAGAATGGATATATACAATTAGAGAAATGAAATAGTGGGTTACCACTCTTATTGGCCACTGCATATATGAATCAAATGGATTTAATTTTTAAGTTTTCATGCATGATGTCACTATACCAAAGAGTGGTTTCAGATATAATGAACTGGTGCTTCAGCCTAGAAAACATGGTTTTTGAACAACAACAATTTCTAAGGGACTGGTTTGTTGATGTAAGATGAAGGAATGATTAAGTGGATCATCCCTAAAGTGTTATGAAGTTATATGAGACCCTATAGGTTCTTCTAAATGGGGAAGAATAATGGAACTAGAGTTGACACGACCATATGCACTAGGAGGGTTGGGGAGAATTTATTCTCATTGACTCTCAAATATAGATGCCCCCTTACCTAAACATTGGGTGGCAATGTAATGGCCACAATGTGGATGTGGCTTGAATTCATGGGTTCAAATTAAGGGGTTATTTAACTAATAAAATTCACCATGAATGATGTATTTGGACTCCACAACATATTGATCATGGGTTTTTCACGGAAGGAAATACACAAGATGGTCCATATCATCCCAAGGATAATCAGGGGTTTTCATGGCTTCCATGATGTATTATCTGAATGAAATATGAGCAGACTAGAGGAAGAAGAACCACTTTAAGTGGAGGGGATACCTAAAGAATTTCCATGAGAGACAAGGTTCACATGTGAATTGACAACAAGAGGGGACAAATGGCTATTAGATGGTATCTCTATCGATGTTGAGACCTTGGTATCCGAATAAGAAGGTTTGACTGAATCAGTATGGATAAATCCAAAAGAGTCTCCAGAAGAGGATCTCATGGAGGATGATAGGTAGATAATATTAGCAATGTTATCCGTCATCTCAACATCAGGAGGAGGAACCACAATTTTTGGTTCCTATTTTGGCTCAATAATGGTGCCATAACCTGTAGGTAAATAAGCGGTGGGTTCATTACAAGCAAACTCTATTTCACAAAGTTCTTGATAGGTATCGTGAAAATATTTGAGACGAGGATAATGATGGGAATAGTGGAAAAAGTTATCACACAAAGCAAAAGGTTGATTCATGCGTAACGATTTGTTTTTCTTAGATGACTCAGGTAAGGTAACATGGACCTACGGGATGTTAGAGTTAGGAAATGTATCGTCGAACACCTCTTTGAGATGAGGGAGTTCAGGAAACTTATTGGTGGAATCCCTAAAAACATCACACAAATCGCATAGAGGTGTTGGATTTGGAGGCTTAGGAGGAGTTGGAGTTGTTTGGGGTGCCTTGTATTTAGTTCCCTTTTTCTAGGCTTTTCCCCCCTCACTAGATGCTTTTAAAATAGGTGTAGACACCTGATAAGGTTGTTATGGAACTGAAGCAAAATAAGGGGAAGGTACAATAGGTTTAATTGGGGTAAAACCTATGTAAGGTTTAAGTTGATCATATGGATTGGTTGTGGGGGGATCAATGTACCAGACTAGGATTCCCATAGTAATGTCGGGTAAACTCAACATATCCATGACAGGGACAAAAAAAAATTCTGGTGGGTGGGGGACATAAGAAAGGTATCTGATCTAAAGGATAATGGCTAAGAGGAACTCCTCCTTGATGGTTAAGGGTTGGAGGAATTATTCTTGATTGAAATGGATTAGGAGAGACACTAATAGAAGGAAGTGGTCCTTCAGGAATTATACCTATATGCTGGGTTGAATTGGGGACAATAGCTTGAAGAGGCACTTGATGTTGGATGGGCATACTAGACCACGTGTGAGCAGCCCATGATGCTTGCAAAATGCAAACACTAGACGAGATAGACTCAAAAGGGGTAGGTGGTGTACTATAGTAGGCACCAAGCAAAGTAGAATCTTTATAGACTCCTGGTGAGACATTGGTGAGGGACGATATAGTCGTATCATTAGCCATGGATGAAATGTTGGTTTGAGGAGAAGTTTGCATCTTAGGATCATATTAAGTTAGTTGAAAGAATATGAAGGTATTTCCTTTGTGGGGAAAGCACATCTTACAGAAAAATACAGATGAGACAACTAAAATGTCATAGGTGTAACTACGACCCAAAAGGATGTTTTAATCTAGTGGGGTGTCAATGAATTCAATATCAATGGAGACCATCTTACCAAAAAAAATGATAGGAAAGTTTCAAAGTAAGCTAAGGGGCTGAGATGGATGATCGTCCCATGCACGAAGAGTGATGGTGGATTGGGACAGGTCTGGTGAGTTAAGTTGTTTCCAAACACTTACACCCATCACGTAGGTGGAGGCACCTTCGTTAATGATACACTGTTATACAATGGCATTTCTTATTGAGACCGGTATTTGGAAAGTAACGGATGAAGGAAGTGGAGGATGTTCTAATTGTTTAATGTCAAAGATGATAATGTGATCATCTCAAATATCCACAGTGCCTAGGGCATTAAGTAGAGATTTTCGTTGGGATGGGCACGACTAGATAAATTCCAGCATTGACATGGCATCAGGAGACTGCACCAATTCATCTATTATTTTGTATGTATGGGCGGCTTTGGCTAAATAAGGAATACAACATAATGGTCCTTTGGGGATATTGGTAATTGTTGGAAA
Organism: Pinus albicaulis; assembly: GCA_034641835.2. NCBI lineage: Eukaryota > Viridiplantae > Streptophyta > Pinopsida > Pinales > Pinaceae > Pinus > Pinus albicaulis. The sequence continues at coordinate 919,558,593 of CM076573.1, read as the reverse complement.
TAGTGAGAGGGGGGGTGAATCAATATTTCTTTCAATTAGAGCATTATTTAATCTTCAATTATTATCAGTGTTTGTACAATGATAGTAGCAAAAAAGAGGAACACAAATGCACACAATTTTTAAGGTGGAAACCCACTCCGGGACAAAAAACACCTAATGATTTTCTAATAATTCTTTTCAACTCCAATTGAAAATAAAGCTCCAACTTCCTAGAATCTAGAAAAGCATTCTTCTCCAGCTCCCACTAGATGGATGCTCCAAAGACAGAGATTCTTCAGTAGTCACTGAACGGATGCCCCAACACCCAATGAGCTACAACTCACCCTAGCACCACCCTACCACCCTATAGAAGAATAAAATAAGAATGGACTCCCGTACCAGGGAAAATAGTCCACTTTGCAATGATATAGAATGATGTAGAAGAAGAAGATATACTAGACCATAACCCCAAATTTGACACAACCACCTAATGATGATCCTAGACCTCCCAACACTGCCTCTTCAACCCTTGGCAGATAAATACTAGTACAATTTTTACAATAATGTATTTACAATGAATAAGTACAATGATACCTTTACAATGATTGTATGCAGTGCTGCCCACTTGAAGACTTCATATGATGAACTTCTTGCTACTGTTATGCACCTTGGTTGCTTCTCTTGTCATGCTACCCTCTACTACACCTTGTTTTGCTTTTCTGCCATAGAAAGTCTGGTCCTTTTCAATCCTTGACAACACATGATCTAGCTTTTACTTGCCTTCTAGAAGCTCGATATTGAATCTGGTGTATCTCTATTATTTCACATCCTCAATATTTGATTTTTGTCATGTAGTAGTCCTCTGTGTCTTCTTTCCAATTCCATAGGTCTGACCCAATTTTGATTCTTCAAGAGAGAGTTATGGCCAATTTCTCACACTGCCCTAATTATTGACTGTTTCAGTAGAGCGCACTTGTATGGCGTGCCACGTGTCACTGCTTCTTCATTTGCCTCTGAAATTGATAGAGAGAAAACTAAAGATTGTGAAATATCTGCTAATTTTTATGTAATTCCAATCCGATACTCAGAGAGATAGTTATGATGATTTTCCCAAGGTCACTTCTTTGAGATGAATTTCAGGAGCCTGCAAAAACCCTTACTTCCACAGATCATATCTCCAAAAATATTGTGTAACTTGATCTGAAATTTTTACTACAGCTTTCTCAGGATTTCGGCTTTGCCTCATAAAAATTTTAGCTTCTGAGCCTTCGTAGAAACAACGTTAGAGTGAAAATTCCATGATGACCTGTTTCAGATGGTCGAATCCCATCCATAAGGAGGAAATGAAGATCAAAATTTATATGAATGCTTAATTTGAGAGGGGCTTCAACAAGTGAACGTGGGAGGGATTTTAGGAGCTTAAAAAATATTAATTATGACTTCTAAATGACCCATGCCCCAACCCCATGGAGTTTTAGCCCACTAACTGGGGGTAAAAACTTCAAACATGAATATCCCTCAAACCGTGAAGAATTACATGGCGTGCCATATATCAACGGAAACATCTCGAAAATTAGAAATCATCAAAAGAATTATTGACCCAGAATATATTAATTTGGGATGTCAAAATTCCCATGAAATATTGGGTTTTCCCCTGGTGCTGCTTGGGTTGACATCAATGACAACCGCTGATCAACATTAATAACTTCTACCTTAGGCTGAGGGATCTGTAAGTTACCATTTGATGAAATAATTGAATCAGTGGAAAATTTTGGTTGGGACTCAGTCCCAAAATTAGCGGTCGTGTTTTCATACTGATGTGAATGAGTCTGAAGATTGACATGTTTAGTTTTGACGACCTGAGAATTCATCATGAAAATCTGATAATTGGTGGGACCAAATTGTGGAGGTTGAGGCACTGCTTCACCTTGTGTGGGTTGAGCAGTTATGTATCCTTGGTGAGTAAATGGGTTGGTAAGCACTGTCCACTCAGATGAAGCAGGAGCCTGAGGAAGCTGATCTATGGGTTGCTGTCCTCTAGAAGCACCTTCTTGGGCTTCCCATATTTGACGCATTTGCGGTAAAAGGGAAAAATAATGAGTGTAATGGCCATATACATCACAACATGCACAAGACATATTCATACGAAGGGCCTTGTTTTGCTTGGGATTTCTGCCCTGTTACTGGGTTGCGCAATTAGGATGATTTCCTTGAGGTTGATTAGGTGGAGGACGTTGGTTACCCTCATTATCTTGGGATGGTTGATTCCTATTACTTTTCCCATTATTATTCTTCTTCGTGCTCTATTGAGCATACAATTTACCTTGATGAGGAGGTGGATGATGTGGCTGAGGTTGAGGATGGATGGGAGACTGAGGAACTTGTACCGGAGGGGGAGGAGCGATGGGAAGTGAATAAGGAACATATTGAGGAGGGTAAACCTTTGAATAATTAGGTTGAGAAACTGTTGGCCCTAGCATCTTCTGATGCTATTGGGGAAATTCATATGGCGTCCTTTGAACTGGATAAGGGTTACCTAGTGGAGGTGGATAGTTGTAGGAGGCACTGGTCCCCCTGGGCTTGACCATAACGCATCTAAGGGAGATCATATGGTTCATGATAAGGGTTTGAAAGAGATCCAATGATATAGTCAGTAGCATTAGATACCCCCAGTGCATTAGCAGCACTGTGCCGAGGAATATTGGGGAGAACGGTATAAATATAACCATATTAGGCATAGATCAAGTCATACTTTAAAGATATTTGGAGCACATCTTTCTCTATATGAGCCTGAAGTGTGACATGAAATATTTACCTATGTGGGCCAACAATGATCTAAGAAACCAATTCATATAGACATGGTATTCAAAAGCAGGAGCCCTACATGCGCTCCTCCTTCTACACCATTCTTGGACATGATCAGAAAGGCGAGTGGCAGAAGTTTGACAAAATGAATTCAAGAGTTTAGTCCCGATGTCGTAACAAAGAGGTAACTGAAAATATGATAAGAAAGCTTTGGTAAGAGTCACAAAAGTGGAATGAGTGGCACAATGTTGGTCGACATACCACTTGGCCACAACTCCAGTAAGCGTGCATTGGAATAAAAAAAGACAAATGGAGTCATTAGTCATGTAATTAGAGGAACACCACATGTGAAATGAGTGAACATGATTATTAGGGTATTCTCTAGGATTTCCCTCCAACTTGGGAATGTATGAAGGAAGTTTAGTAGGCATAACTGGCCAAATTTGGTCATGGAGAAGGGGATAGTTGATAAGATGATTAAAATATGGGAGGTTCAAACTAGCCATAAAGGGTAGCAATGGAGTAGGAGTGATCATACCGGTTGAGGTTCCACTAGTGGTATTACCCGGGGTAGGACCTGAGGTACCACCTTGGTTTCCCGCACCTACATTAGTGCCTGACATGGTGGCTATATGAGGTTGAGAAGATGTGGAATCAAATGAATTAGTAGACTCAGAGTCAGAAGGACTTGATGGAGGATTGGGAGGATGAACTCACACCTAACGGGGAGAAGTAATACATCCTAACAATAATTAAGGATGAATACCTCGAGTTCACTCTGAACAATGCCGAGGTGGTGAAATGATGTCAAGAAAAAGATAACAGTAATGGACTAGAGGATGATAGGAAAAAGTTAGAGTAACAAATAGCAAGAAAAGACCTAGTGTAGTGGTGCTAAGTGTAAACAAACTATATTAGTATGCTACTCTATTACAATAAAAATGATCCTATCAAATAAAAATTACCTCTAGCATAAAGGTGATCTAATTCCTCAAACAATCCTAAATCTACTATTTTATATTGCCTTCCAAAGAACTTCTTTTTTGACAGATACTCATCCCCACAAGCAGAGTTGTCCAGAGAAAGGTGGGGTAGAGAACCATCTGGTTCCCACAACCAAAACTATAAGGTGTTTCCTAAGATAGGTCACTACGGTTACCTTCGTTCCATGGGGGTGGTCGAGTCTTGAGCTTCTTGGTGATTAGACAATGCATGCAATTCCCTACCATGGGTTGGGTATTTTTGAGGATATTTGATCGCATAATGTCCTAGCCTATCCCCCTTTGAATCAGGTTTTTGACGCACTTCGACTTTGACTGTGGGATGGTGAAGGATTTTAAGCTCCATAAAAACTCAACTTCTATGTCTCAATTCAAATTATCGATGGGTTTTATTGGAAGCCTATGCCACCAATCCTACACCTAACTACAACGATTGTTTAGCCTTGATGCCCAAGTGGGATTCATATATGTGTGTTATATTATTAAGTGTGGTGTTTAAAGTATTTACTTGGTGGTGTTAACCAATTTCACGTTTTATTAGGGTGTGTATTTGTGTGAAAACATGTGTTTAGTGGATGAGTAAACTAAGCATGTTTTGTGATGCCATATGTTGTTGAAATACTGTAAATAATGTTGAAATAAAACAAAACAATTAACATAAAATAGAGCACAAACCCCACCCAATTAAGGCTCTCAAACAACTAGGGAAAAGAGGAAAATAAGTCACTCAAAACAAATGAACACAACCTAAATCTAATGTCAATGGGACTGGGATTGAAGGCTCTATGTTGCTGAAAATGGTGTTGAATAACAACAAAAAACAGAGGTGAGATCTGTTGCAAAGGATAGGTAAGAAGCTCAACAAACCAAGGATAATCAAGGGGATCCTGGGGGCAAGGAAAAAAAAAACTCAAAAATGTTGTTATGAAGGCTAAAAAACCTATCCAAAGGGGTTGTAATAAAATGGATAAAACCTTGAAACAATGGTTGAAATTACTGAAAACCCTAGCCTCCTTACTTAGCTGATCCCTTCCTAGAAAGGTGAAAGTGTAATAGAAATCCTAGGGGGGTATTTTCTACCTCAAAGAGACAAACTAATCAGATTCAAGCCTAAGGAGGGCTGAAAAAGAGGTCAAAAAACCCAAAACAATACTCTTAGCAAACCCTGTAAAATTCAGAAAAAACTTCCGGAAAAATCTTAAAACCCAGGTTCTGACCTAGTTTTGAAGGAAAATGCAATTTTTGGGCCAAATAGGGAATTTTGATCCTCAGAACGCACTTTGGGGGATGAAAAGTGCGTTTTGGTCATTGCGGCTCTCGGGCGGCAAGTTTCACACAGATTTGTCGTCTTCTGCATAGATTTGTCGTCTCCTGCTCGGTTGGTACCTATGACATTTGGAAAACACCAGAAGACCACCAATAAGTGGAAATTTGACAGAATAATGGAGAGAAAGCTATAAATAGAAAAAAAAGCTAAAAATAGCTACAGCTACAGAAAACCCTGAAGTTTCTGAAGCAAAAGTCAACTTGGAAACTGAATTGTTACACCACTGGAGTCACCATTTGTTAGTATGAATTTTCCTGGAAGGTGTACCAAAAAGATATCACTTAAGTCATAAGTGAATAGTGACCCTAATAGAAATTTTGGCTACTTAGACTTCATATCTGCAACAAATATGTGAGAAAACCTGCAGAAATATAGATGTATGCAAATCTAAAAGAACAAACAATATAAATAAATTCGATGTAAAAACCCAATCTTGGAAAAGTTTTGAAAGAAAAATATTTGTATTAATGACTCCTAGAGGAGGAGATTTACAAATATTCGTAAGTCCCCTATATGGGATTGGTCCTTTGATGTCCTCGTCGCTTCAGTATTCAAATCTTCTTCTCTCTCAAATGTGTGAAAATCAAAACAATATAGAATTAAAAAATGGGAGCTCGAATGGTATGTGACGATAATAATGATCATGGTGAGAAATGAATGAAAAAACCCCTCTTATTTTTAGCAAAGTATTGGGTTGATCTCAAAAAAGGATAATACTATAATATTATTGACAGGTGAATCCATGAATATGGGTTACACTTTCATGAGAAATGCGCTCGAAAATTTCAATCTCCCACAATTTCATCTAAACTTTTCAAAAGTTCGGCTGAATTTTGGAAATTACTTCGGCTGGGATTTTTCCGTCGTTAATCAAACTTACTCTGTCATTTATGTTGATGAAAATGGTAACTGGATTTTTGGCCGGAGGCAGAAAAACCGATCTTAAAAGTTTGGTTGAACTTTTTTCTTATAAATAAAGTGACGCACAGACTGCAAGAAGTTTTGATCAGTTTTCTGTTGCATTTGCATTACCATTGGAGAGCATTGTTAGTTTTTAGTTTTTTGTGTAGTGAGCCTTATAGTGGGTTGTTTAGGTGTGTTTTTCGCTTTCACTGATCTTGAACCAACAGGGACCAGCAAGGGAGCAAGAAGAGGTAAAGGTGAGGTTTTTTTTTTCTTTATGCTTGTTTTTCTGGGTTTAATGCTAATTTTATTTTTTGTTGTGTTTGCAGATGCTAATTCCATTTTTTGTTGTTTTTTTAGGATTTTTGTAGGATTCCAGGGGTCTTATCTATGTCCTCTGTGTGCTCGTTCTAACACCTTGTCTTCTGCTCTACCTCCTTGGCATGCTCTATCTCCTCATCTCCTCATTCCAGGTATTTTACGATTTTAATTTTTTCTGGCTACTGTGACAGTATTTTTATTACCTGGATGGTCTAAGTAAGGAATATGATGTATCTTATCCATGAACATTCATTTTTTTATGATTTTGAAGCCATGATCTTAAATAAAAACTATTTTTTTATGAGTTTTAAGCCATGATCTTAAATTAAAATTATCACTATAAGGTCAGAGGTTCAAGCCCTCCTTCTATCGATCATCTACTTCTCATGCCTGTGTTCTGTTCCAACATTAATTATTGAATGAGTTTGAAGCCATGATATTAAATTAAAATCATGAATGAAACTTCACTCCATGCCTTTCTTAAGCTAGGAATCCTTTGTAGCGTAGGCACGAAACTAGTCTATGAACCCCCTACCTTGGCTTACTTTAGACTTTAGTTTTGCTTCCAAAATTCACTTTTTCACACTCTGTGCCCTTACTTACCCCCATTTAGGATCATATTTTCTATTTAATTTAGCCTACATGGTTACTGCAGTATTACAACTAACCGACCAAATTTTTGTGTTCACCCCTATCAGGCCTCTACCTATGTGATTGGACGTTGGATACGTACACACTTAGACCATTTGTATTCTCTTTGAAGCCTACAAAATTCATGGAAGTTGGACAGATACCACCAATCAATTGTGGGAACAAATTTTCAATACAGCTGGAGAATTCTACTCCTAATGGTTCCCATCTAAGAATCTCAAAGACTATTGAAAGATAAAAACAATCTGAATTTCCTTTCTTCAATTTGAACAGGTTGGATCAATCAGAATCATCATCCTCACAACTTGAAATTAATAATCGTACTCATCATACCTTGATTTAGATTTCCAAAAATTATCATTGGTTATCAATTACACAAACAAATATACCATTTGTATTCACTTTGAAGCCTACATAATTCATGGAAGTTGGACAAATACCACTAGTCAATTTTGGGAACAACTTTTCAATATAGCTAAAGAATTATAATCCTAATGGTTCTCATCTAATAATCTCAACGACTATTGAAAGATAAAAACAATATGAATTTCCTTTCTTCAATTTGAAGAGGTTGGATCAATCAGAATCATCATCCTCATATCTTGAAATTAAGAATTGAAATCATCATACCTTGATTTAGATTTCCAAAAATTATCACTGGTTATTAATTACACAAGAAAATTAGAAAAAATTACCACTATGACCATTCATTTTACACAAATAAATCGATTAATTTTGAAGCCATGATCATAAATTACCACCGCTTATTAATTACACAAATAAATCATAAAAGAGTTAACCAAACTTGTGTGATTTCTGTGATTGGCTACTGAGTGAGCTGAAAGTGGTTTATTGGGCATGTCTGATTACATATACAACACACTATTTGGAGTTATGGATCCATATAGATCTTGTATTACTAACATATATGGAAATCATAGAACCAAATGAGGTTGAATCACAAGGTAGATCTTGTACATGTTATACCAATACGTAACCTTATATGGGAATAATAATATTTCTATAGCTCTTTATCACACATATAGCCTATATAATACAGGTATATCATAGCTATTACATTCACTCTTCTTATCATAAGTAGCAGATAAGAAATTAGTAGCTATTACATTACACTTTTCTTGTTGTTATACCTTAATCACAGTCATAAGTAGTAGATCAATATGATTGTAATAAAAGCTTAAACCATGATGCTTGTTATACTACACATATTGCTTAATCATATATGTCAGTTATTATAATCACAGAGCTCCTATTTTTACTAATCACATATCCATAATAAAGGATCATCTAGCTCATGTTAAAATAATAACAGTGTTACATGAGAGTAATCGAATCAATAGTACCACATAACACGTGTAAGCTTTATAAACTATGAGACCTTTATGATTGAAATACAAGAGACTCATAAGCTATAATGAGTTAGAACACTACTAGTTATATGTACAGTAAAGAAATGGTTGTCATATTATTGAGAACATGTATGAACCTTGTATATTAGGTGAATAAAGTGTATATGAGACCTTACTTATAATCTCAATACAAATTTGTAATCTTGTATAGTATTCATGATCCTTACATTGCATTGTATAATATACTATATACTATATTATATTATATAAAGTATAATATATAACTAACAATATGTAATATATAATATAAAAAATAATGATATATACCCAATATATAATATATATAATATATCATAGAAATAGTTGTGAGTTAGTGACAAAAGAGCTAGTTTAAGAAGGCTTAGCGTACACTAAAGAGTCTAAATAGAGTGAATCTGAATTTCACGTAGTTGGAAAATGGTAATAATGGGAAGTAGAACCAAGGCCATCAACAATAATAGAAAATAACAACAACATGAGAATCCCAGTGGAAATACCAATATGTAACCTTGATGGTATAGTGGAAATAATAAAATAAGATTTGACTACATCATCAAATTTTGGAGGGAAAAAAGAAAAAAACTACTTTTTCAACTCGTATTTTCAACTTATCTACCAAAGTTTTTACTCGAATTTTGAGCAGGAGTACCCATTGGATGCATAATTTAATTCCTCATCCAAGGAGTACCCATGTTTCATACTTTTGATGGACCCTTCTATATGAAAAATGAGAAATACATGAAAAAACGTGATTGCAATCACATTTTTCATGTAGTAGGATCCATCGAAAGTATGAAACATGGGTGCTCCTTGGATGAGGAATTAAATTTTGCGTCCAAAGAGTACTCCTGCTCGAAATTTGAGTAAAAAAATTGGGATATATGTTGAAAATACGAGTTGAAAAAGTAGTTTTATTATTTTATTAATTTTAATCTTTTTACCCTTTTACGTAAAAAATGGTGAATCACCCCCCATAGTTGACATCATCATCTTAAATCCTATTGGTTTTTATAAAGTTTATTTTGGTTGTACATTTTCCTTAGGAGGCCCATTTTAGACCTCAAAATTCCCCTAAAGAGAGGACAATACAAAGGAAGATAGGGAAGAAAATGTAATATCCCAAAATGGGACTACTTAGCAATACATGCTAAAATAACGCATTTTTCAGAAATTTATGCAATGAAAGTTAAATTCAGCTCATGAATCCTTTAGATATGATATTGAAATGAATATCTCTGAAAGGAAATCAGAAACAAATCACTTTTGCATAGTTAAACAGGTCTCCCATGCCAAAAATAGCTCATAATCATGCAAAAATAGGGACTGCAACCATGTGTGAAAGCTGGAATACCATGACAACGTTATTTTATTACCTATGCAATAGAAGTAGGTTGTACATAAGATCTAGATCAAGAATGTGGACAAAAGGTTAGATCTATAGCAGATCCATGCATTATACAAGCTCTTTTATCAATCCCCCTTAGGGTTTTCAGCAATACACCAAGTACAAAGTGTAGATATGAGTTCTAAGACTTCTGATCTATGGAAATATTCATATCTGGAAAGTGGATCTGATCTGATATAAAAAATAAACTGATCTCCTCCAACAGATCTCTAAAGTGAAGGGCAGATCCCCAACACTCAGAAAATCAGCTCCCCAAATGGTGCACTGAATCACCCTGCAGTAGCTCCTTTAGAAATAACACAGATCTGGATTTCTTCTATGCTATAGGGGAAAAAATAATGTTGGCCTATACACAAGATATGAAAATTAAGCTCAAATCTTCCAATACTGTCCTTTCAATGGATTAGAAGACTCCTCCACTGAAAAGAAGCATTCAAATGACCTAGATATGAAGATCTAGCCTCCACTTGATGCATCTTATTGAAACATACAAAACCTCAACAGGATCTATGTTGTCAAAGGAAGATGAATCTTGGCCTCAAGCCAGATAGTGGAAAATATGGTGCAAGGCTTCTCCAAGAGCTACTCAATGGAAGAGAAGGAATTCCTAAACAGGAAGACCTTGTGCTAAACAACGCTCTATCTCAACTAAACAGCCAGAGAAAGAAAATATGTCTAAACAGACCATATAATCATAAAATCACAATCATAAGTGTTATAGGTGAATTTGGGAACCATTCCCAATGGCCTGCTTAACTGGACATCATCTCTAGGACCAATGATCAAGGGTCTATCATTCCCTATCATTTCAGTTGCTACATGCCCTAAGACAAGAAACAAGACAAATCAAGCAAGAATTTCATTAAGCAAAGGTTTCCAAGGTTTGAAGCTTATTATATAGCATATGAGAGCTCACCAATGCAAGCTCTAAGGGGCTTAAGTGTGTTGCATATGCAGGTATCCCCATGTAAGGTTGCTTTGCAAAGCTGTTCCCGGCATTCAAAGTTGCATTGGTCACATTGGGAGTGAAATTCTCATTGTTCCAGAATCTCCACTTGGCCAGTGCCTTCTAGAAGAGTTCACATGTGTCAAGCTTCGGATCCAAGTTTCCATTTGACATGTACATGACTGGAAACATGTCTTGCCTATTATTGGAAACTCATTGATTGAAAAACAACCTACAATTCATCTATAAATTGAGCACAGATCTGAGTGCTTGAAGAGGAATAATTTGAGTAGAGAAATGATGGAGAATTTTCAATTGAGAGATAGATTTGTGTAGTTGCTGCTAGAGAGATTTATACTATGATGAGGCTTGGGAACGTTTCTGGAAGGGTCACTTCAAATTAGTCATTTGGTTGTAACCTCTCCTTCTATCATCAATAAAGAGTACTGCTTATTTTTCCCTATATGCATCTGTATTGGCTTTGATTTTCCATATTGTAAGATCTTGGTTGATGTATGTGGTTTATGCTTTACTGATTTAGCTAACTAGCTTGAATAGATATTTATATTATTGCATATTCTGTTGTTTCAGTGTTCTTTCTTGCAGGAAGCATTTAGCCCACAAACCGCTTGAATTTTAAGTTGAAACAAAAGTGACAGAAGGAGCCATTTGGAAGCGACTGAACAAGTAAGCCTCCAATCCTCTCTGTATATCTGTTCTGATTTAGGAGAAATATTTGTATAGTCTTTCACCTGTTGTTCTAGACTAGCACATATCTAGGGAAGCGTGATTTATCCGTAATTCACAATTCTGGCCCGACAAATTGGCAACTCAGCCGGGGATAATTTCTCTTAGTTTTAGGTGTTTAAGCCTCTGATTTGCTTTGTTTATCCACCCAGCAATTGTTACTCATAAATATTAAAATTTTTCAGAGCTTAATTTGCAAACAAAGTGAGTTAAACAGTAGTATTTTTCTTTGTATACTGCACCCAACACACCCTTAGACTAGACACAGTGTTTTGCAAAGCACTGTCTCTCTTCCTAGCCTGCGTTGCAGAGCACCGTCTCCCCATGGAGACTGCGTTGACTCCTAAAAACACCCAAATTCCCTTGAATTTTCCTTTGCAATTTGCTTCAGTTTTGTTTGCTACTATGTTTTGAAACGTTTGATGCTCAATTGACCAGTGATTCTATATACTTCTTCTCCTTTGACTGAAATTTTTTTCAATGTTGTTTTAAAAAGTTTTTCTTTATCATTGACAAGTTGATTTCAAAGTAATTTTTATGGTCACATTAAGAATCATTTTCTTTCGAAATAGGAAATTGTCGTAAAATATTCATTTCCTTGATAGGAGAAATTGTTGTTGAAATCCTTGTTTTTCCTTCAAAAGAGAAATTGTCATTTGTATTCTTCGTTTCTCGAAAGTAAAAAGCATTTAAATTATTGATTTAGTGCACCTAGTTTCTTTTCTACATTCATAACATTAAGGAAATTGAAAAGAAAAACTTGCATTTGCATGTAGAATAATGCGTGCTTTGAAAAAGGAACATTAGGAAATCTGCATTTAGTTTGTGATTCATTGATTTGTTTTGTTCATTGATTTGTTTTCTCACAAATTATTTGCTCTCTTCCCTTAGTAGCTAGGTTGTTCATTGAAAAAGTTGAAAGTGAAAGATTGTTTATCATTCTTAGCTTGCATTTTAGGAATTTCATATACATCATTGAGGTGAACCTTTGAAAGGAAAATTGTAAGCAAGATCAACATAAAATTAACCTCAATTTACCTAACAAAGCATTGGAACCATAACGACAACATTTAGAAGGTCTAGGCTAGAGACGTGTTCCAGCGTCGTAAAACATAGCAACTGTCATTAACTTGTCTGCAATCCATTCTGAGTGTGATACCTCACTCCACGTACGTAAATATCATAGCTCGTCCACGTACTTTTGGGTATATCGGGTGGTGTTACAGTATGATAAGTATAAAGGGGTGCTTTCACTGTGCGGTTTCGCATCAAACAATGCTAATACGGACTTGGGCCTCCACATACCTGCGGATATATTTTGGAAGACAAATTTTAGGTGTTATCCATCCATAGTGAACCAAGTCAGACACCTTGAAATTGTGATGCACCGAACACAACATTCGGGAAGATTACCTTCCTGTACTTCTTGGTTCGCTAGGAGGTATTATGCAGTTCACAGTTTCTTGGTAAACCCTTTTACCTAGCATTACCCTATTTTTGTTTTTTTTTTTTTGGTTAAAAGAAATCAGTAATCGTGGAAGAAAAAAATCCTATCCCCCATCATTCACGTAGATTAGCTTTAAAACCACCTTTACCACCAGAATTTACTTCTGGTAGGTGAAGGTGATCACGATCTGCTGAATCAAGTACAATTTGTACCTACAGAGAAACATCATCTTTTAACCCAGAGTTAGCTCAAATTTTTTCCACACATCCTGGTTCGTCTACTATTTTCGAAACAGAGTCTTCACAGCTACCTGTGGTCACGATCCATTCAATTGCTGAGACCATACCTCCTGGACCCGACGTTGTTCAATCACAAATTGATCCAGATCCTGTATTTTCTTTGTCATAACATTTGAATCCTAAAGTTGAACAACCAGAAGTTGTTCTTACCTTGGTCATCCCACAAAGTTCTGTAGCTATTGAAACTCCTATATCACACAGTCAACCTTCTGAAATATATTTTTGGCCTGATGGTGAAGTTCTTCCTCCAGGTTTAATTGCAATTGAAGAAATCCCATAAGACGATACACCTTTAACTCCAACCCATTTTTGGGAGGACCTTTACCTGTACCTGTCATTTCCTCAATCGTTTCCATCTACTTTTGTTGATCCTATTCCCATTCAATCTCCCGTCGATTTTTGAGGGTATACATTTGGTCAAACAACCATGTTTGAACCAACATCTTCGGTTGGGTCTGCTGTTCCAATTACGTCAGATCCTACCCTCGCTACTTCGTCGATGTTCACAACCTCACCAGAGTCATATTTGCATGGTGGCTCTTCAGTCCCAAAAGGTTACAAATCATTATCTGGCACTTTATTTGGTGCATCTTCATGATCGTGGTCTTTTCCAATTTCATCATTTGGTATTTTAACTGGTAGTCCTATCTTTAGTATTGAATGAATTGTTTCATTACATACACCATCAGGGAAATATCATGTTGGTCCTTTTGGGTCAATTCCTTTAAGTACCATATCAACCGGACTCCCAAAATTTGGAGAAAATTATTTTCCGTCTTATTATCCTCTTTATGCTGGGGGGAAACCTTTGGTCACCCAATATGATAGTACTCAGTCACTTTTTGGTCAAACTAATGTTGACATGAATTTTTGTCAATGGCAGCCCACTCTGTCTATCCAACCACAAATGGTTGTACACTTGTATCAACCGGTTCAACCTGTTACACCCAATTTATTACCACTTGTTAATACATCTATACCCGTGTTACAGAATCAAAATATTGTACATCAACCTTATCAGCTGGGTCCTTCAACTCAATATCATCAAATTTTGGGTCTACATACTCAAAATCCTTTGGTTAATTTACAATGACCTGTATCAAGAATCATTTAGTCACAAGCTAGTGTACCATTTTATGGGATGTCACAAACGCAACCTGGTTATACATATCAACTGAATCCAACTTATACTAATTTGGGTTATAACATTGGTGGACAGACCCCTTGGCACCCACAGGCGCAAATGCCTCAAACTTCATTTCAACAAGTATCATATCTAAGTTTTTGTCAACAGAATTCTCAAGTGTTTGCTATGCAAAAAATCCCTATCTGGGTTACCAGCAGTAGATTCCGTATGCTGGTGCTCAAAGATCTGTTGCCCAAGAAATTCCATCTTACCCTGGATATGCTCAACCTGACCTTAATCGACAGTTGCCTTTTGTTGCAACCTTGGAATTACCAGATTTAAACCGATTAACCAATGATCCTATACATTATGCTCTTTAGTGGCCGATGATACCTCATAGACTACCCTCCGATATTCCTAAATTCAATGGAAACCCTGGAGAAGATTCGTCGACTCATGTCATGACTTATCATTTATGGTGTTCATCAAATTCCCTGAATGATGATTCTATTCGTCTATGTCTTTTCCAGCGTACGCTTTCAGGTCCGGCTGCTAAATGGTACATTGAGTTACTTGGAGCTTCTTTTGACAATTTCACTACCTTAGCTACTATATTTTTGACCCATTTCCAGTTACTGATCAGATACGAATTGGAACAAAACTCTTGACCAACTTCAAATAGACTAATGCTACTCACATTTCTGATCATATTCATGAGTGGCGTCACCATCGATGAATGGTTAAGACATTTTTTCCAAATCAGATCCTTGATGAATGGTTCATTAATTCCCTGTTACCATCTATAACTGAAGATGTGGATAAGGGTGGCGTTGTCACAGAAGAGAAAGTTATCGCTCATGCCCAATATTTAGACTTGATTTATAGTCAGTCTGGCACGCTCTATGAAGAAATTCCTAATGCGCCGCGATCTAATTTCAATGTTCCTCCTCAAATAAAGGACTCTCATGCCAGAGACAGCTTGATAAGAAATACAAACACACACCACGCTACTGCATCTAATCCTTCTCCTACTTCCAAAATTAATGCTGTGTCATTTGACAAAGGAAAAAGTGAAAAGCAACCAGGAAGTAAGAAAAAGGGGAAATCAAAGAAAAAGAAAACTTCTAACCCACAGGAAAGATCATCTGATCAACCGTTCGGACCATAGAAACCTCATTATCCATGCATAATATATAATGAGGAACATTTTGTTAGGGATTGTCCTCACCATGCTGAAGTCTCAAAAATCATCAACTTCCCATGCATCAGCTGTGTTGACAAACCCATTTCCAAATCCAGACACTAATTTGGTTGCTACGGATCTAGCTCCTAGTTCCCAAGTGTTAATGTTATCCACCACAAAACCTTCACAAGATATTTTGGTGTCAACACGTAATAAAGACTATGGTAGTCCAGCCACTGATCAACCTACTACCTCGACAACGAATCCATCTACTGAATTAATACCACCTACTGTTATTCCTGAATTGACAATTAAGCCACCAAAGGGAGTAATTCATAAATCGACATATAATACTCGAGCAAGAGCTGCACAAAATTATAATATAGTTGAATATTTGGCTCAATCCCCTTCAGCTATGTCTGCTCTTGAGGTATTACAAAATTGTCCCTCCTAGAAGCAGGCTTTATTGTCGGCTATTGGTGGAATTTATCCGACTGATTCTAATCTTGTCGTCTTTAATCATATGGGCTATGTGCCGCAATTACCAACAGAATTGGAATTCTCCATACAAGTAAATGTTCTCAATCACCTTGTTCATCACACTATTATTGATGAGGGAGCATCTACGTGCATTATGTCTCTAAACTATTGGAAGTCAGTTGGATCGCCAGGATTATCACAATCATCAACGACATTGAAGGCTTTTGATGGAAGAACATATAAATCTTGTGGTATTATCAATAACCTGCATGTTGAACTAGGGGACAAAACAATGAATATTGAGGTCGAGGTTGTTGACAAAACCCTTGACTATAATATTTTACTTGGAAGACCATGGGTATATACAATGACTGCCATTGTTTGTACATACTTTAGAATGATTTCCTTTCCACATAAAGGTACAATCACAGTCATTAATCAATTATCCTTTTTTGCCTCTGCTTCGTAGGTAACTGGAAGCATTCCATTTATTCACTTACCCCAACTAGAAATCTAGAACATTGGTGTAGGAATCTTAAAGGATCCACTCTTTTGGGAACCTTTGCATTACCACCGCCTGCAACTTCGGCAGAAATTGCAAGTATAGAGACTTGCTACACGATCTCTTCCACTCTATCTGGCTTAAGGGAGAGTACGGGTGATTCTGATATTTCTATTTTGGATGATGTTTTATCACCCAACCCTATTGAGCTGGCATAGCAATCAATCTATTTGGCTTGGGCAGCAAATCCGAAATCAGTGTCACCATGTGTTTGGGTTGATCGTTCCTTAGATTTTGGTACTCCATCTGATCCATTTTCCTCAAAGTTTTTGACAGATGAAAATATTTTGGAAGCTATCATGTCAGAAGGAGAACCATGGGAATATTATCATCATCATTCCCATCTTCCTGATTATGAAGAAAATCTTAGTGAACCATATCACCCATCCATAAAAACTTTCTTTTCGAATTCTTTACCGATTAATGCAATTGACTCTGATCGAAACTTATCAAATATTGAAGAAACGATTTCTATCGATATTTTGACCAAACCTGGCATTGTAGAAAATATTCATGTCAGTGTATCTTGTTCTCCATCAGAACTTGATTCATATCACTCTCTTTTTCATGAATTTCGTGACGTATTCGCTTGGTCTTACAAGGAAATTCCAGGCATAGATACTAGTATAGTTGAACACACTATTAATATGTATCTTGATGTTAAACCGGTGCATCAACGGCTTCATCTTGTTCATCCAAAGAAAGCCGTTGCCATCAAAGAAGAAGTTGAAAATTTTTTGCGTGCTGGTTTCATTTACCCTGCTCTGCTAACTGAATGGGTTTCCAATATCATTCCTGTCATGAAAAAAAAAGGAAACATTAGAGTGTGCATCGATTATTGGGATGTTAATCATGCTTGTCCAAAAGACAACTATCCTAATTCCTTTATCGACCAGATTATTGACAATTGCAATGGATGTGAAAATTCTCGTTCGTGGATGGATTTTTTGGCTACAATCAAATCAATATCTGCCTAGATGACCAACATAAGACAACATTCATCTGTCCTTGGGGAACATTCGCATATAGGAAACTTCCTTTTGGTTTAAATAATGCTGGGGAAAATTTTTAGAGAGCAATGGATTATGATTTCAACGACATCAAGCACATTGTTCAACCATATCTAGATGATTTGCCAGTGCATTCACGAAATCAGACTAATCACCCGATGCATTTGAGAGCCATTTTCTTACGCTGCTGACACTACAAAATATGCCTCAATCCACATAAATGTGTGTTTTGTGTTGGTTCTGGTTGATTGCTCGAATTCATAGTCTCAAAAGAAAGAATTTGAATAAACCCACAGAAGGTTCAGGCCCTTCTTGATTTTCCTGCACCATCAAACTTACTTTAGATACATAAACTTCAAGGAAAGGCTAACTTCCTGAGAAGGTTCATTCCAAAATATGCCGAAAATGGCTAAAGGATTTACTCGATTATTGAAAAAGGGGGTTCCCTTCCATTGGGACCAAGTTGTGCAAGCTTCTTTTGATGCTGTCAAGGAAATTCTTGTCCGAGCATCATTAATGTATCCTCCTAATGATAAAAATGATTATTTCCTATATATCCCCACGGCTGAAATGACCATCACTATGGTTTTGGTCCAAGTAGAAGATGGAATTGAACATTCAAACTATTATTTGAGTTGTAATCTCAATGACACGGAAGTTAAGTACTCGTACGTGGAAAGGCTTGCCTTGGCAGCTGTTCAAGTTGTCCAAAGATTTTGCCATTATATCCTGCTCCGAAAAACAACAATAGTTTCGGATTGCAACCCCATGACTTATATTTTATCACGTCAATTGCTGGGGGGGGAATATTCAAAATGGATTGTCATTTTACAGGAATTTGATTTGGAATTTATCAAATCCAAATCAAAGAAGTCTTTAGTTTTGGCTGAGCTTCTCTGTGACCCTCCCTCTAATAGTACTGCTACTACGTCGGAACCATATATTCCAGACAAGTCTCTGTTTCCGATTAGATCATCTGATCCATGGTATGGGGATTTCATCATTTATCTCCAAACCCAAAATTTTCGACCTAATACCTCTTGCTCTTAATAGCGACGTATTCAATACCAAGCCAAATATTATCTGATTGTTGGCGATACACTTTATCATCGTGGTATCGATACCATTTTAAGGAGGTGCCTCACTCATGAGGAGGGAAAAAAGTGTTAAATGATTTTCATGATGGGGCGTATGGTGGAAATTTATCTGGATATGCTACCGTGCAGAAGATACTCCACACTGGTTACTTTTGGCCTACTATTTTTCGAGATTACATCCTTGCAGTCAGAAGTTGTCATGCATGCCAGATTTTTTATCGTAAAATCTGCAAACCGCCAGCACTAATACATCTTGTTGTCTCTACTGGACCATTTACGAAATGGGGTATTGACTTCATGACCTGTAACACTCCTTCATCCGGGGGGCATGGTTATATTATTGTCGCAGTCAACTATTTTACCAAATGGGCCGAAGCGATGCCTACATTCAATAACACAGGACAAAAAACTGCATTGTTTTTCTTCAACCATGTTATTTCATGGTTTGGGGTCCCACAGGCTATAGTTACAGATCATGGGAATCATTTTCGCAACCATATGATGTCTTAATTGACTACCAAGTTAGGATTGTCACATGATAATTATACTCCTTATTATCCACAATCAAATGGACAAGTTGAGGCTATTAACAAAATTCTTTATCGAATGCTTCAATGAATGAAGGAGTCTGTAAAAGGAACTAGCACTTGATCCTGTACTCTTCTTTGTGGGCATATAGAAACTTAGTGAGAAACAAAACCGGATTTACTCCTTTTCAATTGGTCTATGGTTTGAAAGCTATCTTATCAATCCAATGCGAAATATCATCGTTAAAACTCGTGATAGACTTGTTACTTGACACCTCAGAAGAAGAAGCACGTCTCCTTAATCTCATACATCTAGATGAAACACATTGTGAAGCCCAATTGGCCAATGAAGCGCATAAGAGACGTATAAAGGCACAATACAAAAAAAATGTCCAGCCTCGCATATACTCAGAGGGAAACTTGGTCCTTCTTTACGATCAAGAAGATGATGTAATAGGTACAGGGAAATTTGAGCCATTGTGGCATGGCCCTTATATTTTCAAAAGAGTTCTTGCTAAGGGTGCCTACGAGTTAGTTGATTACGATGAGATTCCATTGGCACAGCCTAGAAATGGGTTGTATTTGAAATGTTACTATTCTTAATAATGAGCGTAGTAATTTTTTGTATTATATTGTATATATGTTGTTAATTTGCATTCACTATCTTAATTTGTTTTTAGGGTTTTCTTGACGTCAGTAATACACTTTACATTTTATCGTAGATGTCGGAATCTTCGGAACCATTTTTTGGATATGCTGATGGTGCTAGTCATAGTACGCAATATATATCCTCTGCAGCGTGGGCCATTTTCGCTCCGAACGGCGAGTTAGTGAGTTTTCAAGGGATTTGTATTGGTAGATCGACGAACAATATGATCGATGAACAATATCGCTGAGTATAGCACGTTGATCAAACTTCTCTCTGATGCCATTTCATTTGGTATTAACTACATAATCATAAGGTTAGACTCAAAAATTGTGGTATTGCAACTTACTAGTGTTTATACTGTTATAAATCCAACACCTCTTAGATTGTTCCTAAGAGTTCAACTTTTGGAAAGACATTTTGATTTCATTCAATATCAACACATTTCCAGAAATTTGAACACTTTGACTGATTCATTAACTAATCAAGTTTTAGACAGACATTTGCGACATAGGTAAAGAAAAAATTCACATCATTGAATAGGATTACGCATTAAACATAGGAAAAACTCTGAAATCATATAGATAGATAGTTATAGGTTTTTACAAAATTTGTGCCCAAGACACATTGGTCATTTGACCTCAAAATGTATGCAAAATGTCATAGGTAAACTAGTGGTGCTCATGGTAACATGCTATAGATCTAGCAATCCTACGTGTTAGTTCCCAAATCCACCTCAGGCTGAAATAAGGCAGAAGAAGGACAACACCAAACCACGCTCAGCCTCGTAGCTAGCCCTAAGAGGACAGGAGAGGGCTCTCTCCAGGTCAATCTCAATGAAAAATGTTCAAATGGGCTTGAGATGATGATAAAAACAACTGATATTAGGCTAGATAAACAAATAGGAGGGTTTGATTTTTATTTTCAGGGGTTTTTGTTGAAAAAAGGGAAAAACAATTTTTGGGCTTGGGGATGAGGCCAGATCTTGCAGAATTCAAGTTGGGGCAGGGTAGGCAATGCTTTGATGTCTAAGATCGAAATGAATGGATGGAAAAGACTGCTGAGGAGCTAAAGAGGGCAAGAGAGTACAAGGATCCTCTTCAAACTGATGAAAACATATAAAACTAAACAAAAGTCTAAGGCAGAGCACCAGCAAATCAATGAATTCTACCTCAAATACTCATTTGTTTAATTCAGAAGCATAGAGAAGGATGGCATACATATAAAATTAATGAAACTTACAATAAAATGAGAAGAAACATCATCAAAACTCAGAAGCCACAAGGATCCCAACAAGTGCTGCAAAACTCTGGTCTTTCCTTTGCCAAAACTGAAAATGTATGTACAATGAAGTGTCAAACTTTTCCCAAGTATCCAACCCTGAAAATGTCTCAGAAAATACAATATATAGAAAATTCTAACCCCTTCCCATACCTTTAGGGGTCGAGCTCATGCTTCTAGGAGCAGTTTGAACCAATTCTAAACATGGAGCTAAAATCTAGGCAGCCAAACAACTTGCCTCTATAAGCTAGGAAACTGATCCATTCACTTGATTTTCACTTTTTAGTGAATGAATCATATAGAACAAGTAAATACATGCCAAAATTACATCATGGTTACCAAATTACATCAATATAGATCAATCCTCTCATGAAAAATTAAAATTAGTCAAAATTGGCCGAATTCCTGAGCTGGAAGGTGAAAAAGAGGCTGAATTCCTCTATGCCCCACGCTCAAAAGCTCTATGCGCCGCGCTACTTTTGACCTATTTTTGGAGCACTTCCTGAAGTCCAAATAGAGCTCATGATAGCTCATTGGAAAGCCCTGGATGTCTGCTATCCAAAACAAGTGGAATTTTTTAATTTGGAGCTCATCTTCCCCTCCAAAACGTCAATTTCCCAAAAGTACCTCCTGCTGGTGCAAAAGGTGGCAGAAAGGTGATTTTCATGGTGTTTTTGGCACTTAAGACCACCCAGAACTTGATGAAATCTCTCAGCCATTCTTGAGCATGCATAAATTACCATGAAAAATCCAAAAATTTCAAGTTTTCCTCCAGAAGGTGTCTCAATCATAAGCGCGCGTCGGGTGGCGCGACGCGTCGGGCGGAAAAACTTGTTTTGCAACCAAAATTTTCAAAAATGACAAAATATTCTCAAAATTTGCTGAAATTTGGAGTGAAGGTCTCCCATCATGTCTCATGCTCAGCCAAGGAAGCTTCTGCCAAGATTCAAAGTGGATCCGACCTTTTCCGACGTTTCAGTGCTTTTTCCAGCCTTGCCTTCAGGATCTTCATTTTTGCTCTGCAAACATGCGTGCGGGCCCAATAGTGATTCTTCATATGTCTAAGCATGTATTTTTCCCTGTTTTCCTTCTCCAAGAGCTTCTCCAGGTGAATTTTTACGTGCGTAAGGCAGGTCTCTCGCTCAAATGGTGTCATGTCACCTGGTCTCTTCCGGGCCAATGCACGGTCTTCACAGATTCGCCGCAACTCTATAAGTGTGTGCTGATCCTCCAGTTGTTTATTATGCTGATCCAAGTAATCTATAACCCACTGAGCTCTCTGCAACTTCACGGTCAAAGTATCAATCTTAGCTTTTGCTCCTGGATGATCTCTTTCAGCTTCGAGCTAGGAGAGCTCGCATCAACATCGATCAAAACAAAATCAGTATCTCGGCCTCCCGAAGGGCCCTCATCATGAAAAGGCCTCTTGCCTCTGTCCTGTACCTATGCTGATGTAGAAGGCGAGACCCCTTCCACCCCTGGTGGAGATAGTACTTGCGCTGTTGATAAAGATAACGAGACCCCTTCCACCCTTGGTGGAGATAATACTCGTCGTGCTGCTGCAAATAAGGCTCTGTGACCTCTTTGATATGTAACTGCCACTGGCGCACTGATAGGCTCAATCTCAGGAACATCAAACTAGTGTGAAGGCTCTCCCTCATCGTGAACTATCTCGGGAGGAGGCTGTGGCGCTGTAAAGAAGTCACGGGAAATGAACTCATCCCATGCGATGCCCTGCTGTGCGAGCTGATGTACCACCATGATCTTGGTGAGCGCGTAATGGTAAATGTTGTTATGCTGCTGCACTGGGGTCTTCTTTTGCACAAGGACCGGCATCCGCTCTATGTTACGGTACATGAAGTATGGAATGCTCATCAACCTCACTCTCATGAAATGCATCAACAGACGGATATGATACACATACAAGCATGAAAAGCGCCCTTCACAACTGAAGTACCTAATGATAAGTTTCATTAATGGTGCATACTCATCCTTCAGAAACCGAAATGGAAATAACCTGCTCAGCTGCCTCAAATATCCGGGTTTGATGTAAGGCTCATAATATGCTCTATCCAACTGTTGTCGCTTATTCCACTCTTCACCGATGTTTGGTATCCCGGTCACCTCAGAAATAGTCTCTAGTGACAAAGTGAAATTCACTCCAGCAAGGTTTACACGAACATTATGCAAATGTAGGACAAATAGGCGAGCTAAGTCATGATGATGCCGAGTTCAGGAAATCATCTCATAATACTGGAAACATGACTGACGCTGAAAACAATCCATTGCAAGTGGGCAAGCCTGCAATTGTGTCAAAGAAGTGGGTTCTTCCTTGACATGCCTGCCACTTTTGTGAGATCTCCTTGGCACATTAAGCTCGGTAGATGAATCACTGTCCTGCTCGTACCCCTACTCATATGGTGAATCTGTCTCTGACATGGTGCTAAAATGTATTTGTCAACTGTGTGCTTGGTTGATTAGAAAATGAGCAATTGGTTTATTTGTTTCAATGCCCAAATTTGTCACATGTAATATCAAAGTGCTATAAGAAACACCACAGTGGGAAAAGGACTGTCAAGTGAGTTTTGAATGTGAAGACAGCCACTGTTTGACTGTATGGGGATTTGGGGATTATAAGTAATGGGAATGGGTGATAGTGATAGAGTGACAGTGATTGGGGGGTAATTTAGGGACAAGAGTCAATGAAATGAAAATATAAAAGTGAAATCAAGGACATAAGCCAGCCCTTGAATGTTATGGCAATTAAGATTTTGTCAATGGAGGGATGTAGTAATAAATGATAGGATTTGGGATTTAACACATAGGGTCAAAGGGGTATAGGGATATGGGATAGAGGAATAACAATGGGACTGTGGGATTGTGGTGTATATTGTGAAAAGATAGCAGTGACAACAATGACAGTAAATGGCAAGAGAATACATATCAATGAAATGAGAATTGAAGCACCAAATTTCACATTTTGAAACACCTCCCTTTAACCCTTGGAGCAAATTTGGATGTGGATATAGGGTTAAATATTTCACCATTCAAACACTAACCTCTTTGCTTCTAAACCACAGCACCATAGTCAAAAAATCATTGAGCAGGCTTTAACAAACTTACTTGAAGCGGAAAAATTGCTTGATTTTGAAAAATCACAGAGTATTGATGAATTTCGGGCTGTATGGCTCAACGCGCTGCGTGCAGACCCAATGCGCCACATTGGTTTGGTGCGCCGCGCCAGTTAGAATTCACACTGTAAAATTTGACCCAATGCGCCGCGCCTCTTTTATGTGCGCCATGCTCAGAATTTCAACACAGTCACGACCTCTTTCAAATGTTGTTCACTTTCCAACCTCAAAATTCGACTTTGCTATGAGATTTTATAAATTTTTCTTGATGCAAATGGTTTATATTACTTTGAGAAGTATCTTATAGACATGGTTTTAATTTTTGCTTCCTCCAAAAACCCATTTTGTAATGTCTTTTGGACTTTGGCACTTTGTCATTTAATGAACTCTGTCTTTTTCTTTTTCACTGATTTCTGAGTTTGGACTGATGAAATTAGTTGATTTTTTCAAGGATGTTGGCATTGATCTTTGGCAAAGGAAAACTAGAGCCTGCTTGGAAAACTTCATGGCGGAAAAATACATCTTATTACAAAAAACGAATTCGACAATTTCTTATTCAAAACAGAGTTTTGAACAAGAAATGTCCTCAAATATGTCTGATGATGAAAAAATTTGATTTGAAAACTTATTGAAATCATCCTCATGGCCTGTGGGAATTTATTGAACATGTCAAAAGACTGAACCCTAGACTCAAAAACTAAAATGACTCTTTTTGACCAAAATAGTACTTATGAATGCAAATGAACTGAACTGAACTTTGATGATTTTAGAGAAATTTTGACTAACCCAGCAGGTACAAGCATGAGGGAAACAAGAAAACCAAACCCTTCCGTCAGTCAGTGACATGCCCCTAAGGTAATGCAGATGAATGAGCAGAATGAGACACCTAAACAATGAAATGCAATAAGAGGAATGATCTCTGACGGAGGGCTGTAAAGACCGACTCTAACATTGGCTCCAATGGGAATGGTAGCTCCTTGGAGGTGCCAAGAACGACAGATCTTTGGGAGAGCAGACCAGTGCCTTATCCATTGGGCCATGGAATCCATTATTGACAAAACAACTCAAAACTGTTGACTGAATTTATTTGACTGAAATTTTAACTTAAACTGACTCATCTCTTAAAACAGAAATGACTGAAACAAACAGACTCAACAAACTGAAATGAAAACTGAAATCCTTCCTCAGGATTATAGCCTTCTCTTCGGGCCCCATACTGAAGAAAAGACTACAGTGCACACTTACAATGAAATTGAAAAACATGATATGTACAATGACAATGATCAACAAAAAATATCTCAAAAATGGTACTGCTTGAGCAACCGACCATTGATCGGCCCTTCTGGGCAGTCTTCACTGTTCATCTCCTTCAAAAGAAAGGCGTTCTGACCTTGATATGCTGCTATCTTGAATGGACCTTTCTAGAGATTGTCAAACTTACCATGTTTACCTTACCGTGTTTACTATGGCGGAGTCGCCATAGTGGCGACCATACTGGGGACGATGGTTTGCTTATGAATGTGACACTTAACTTGTAGATTGCCTTTGCCCTAGTACATGTAATCACGTTTAGATCTGATTATTGATGGTGGACAACGATCATACATCAGAAGGCTGAACTCATTCACCTGGCGATTTCACTGAAAAATCCAGAAATCAATCCTTCATGGTGACTCCACTGGGGGAGATCAATACCCTTAAGATTGTCAAGATGGATCGGGTTGAAAGAAGATACGCTCCCATGAGAGGAGATCACATCCCAGGTTTTCCGAATAAAATGCCCAAAGGTAAAGGCACTGGCTTGCTCTCCCAAAGATCTGCCGTTCTTGGCACCTCCAAGGAGCTACCATCCCCATTGGAGCCAATGTTAGATTCAGTCTTGTCAGTCCTCCATCAGAGATCAAAAAAATCTTTTAGCATTTCATTGTTTAGGTGTCTCGCTCGATTCACTTGGTTGCATTCTGCTAGGGGCATTCCATTGACTGACGGAAGGCCTTGTTACTCATTCCCCTCATGCCTTATCTTGCTAGCTTAGGTCATTTACATTCCTGTTTGATGTCTGCGTCAGCAAGGAGTTAATTTGGTGTTTAGGTCTAAGGTTTGCAAATTGTTGTTCTCAAAGTGTTTCAATAATACCTGCAGGCCAGAGGAAGGTTCAATAAGTTTCTTATTTCAAGAGTTTCATCATCAGTAATGCTCAAGGATGATTCTTCTCCAAAACTCTGTTTTAGAGAAGAAATTTTCAAATTAGTTGTTTGTAATAAGTGTATTTTTAAAAGTCTTGCGTCATGAAGAATTTCAAATGCAGGCCTTGGTCACCTTATTATCTTCAGCAGCTCCAATACCTGCAGAAAATCAACCAAGAAAAGCCATCATTTCAAGTTTAAATCAAAAAGGAAATTGAGTTATGAAAGATGTCAAAGTGAAACATTATTAAAAATGCGTCTTTACAAAGGACCATGTCTTGATATAGTTATTTCTATGCTTATAAATGTCATCAATAGATCATGTGAAGCCAAATCGAGCTTTGGAAGGGCAGCTTTCATTTTGGAGCCGAGTTTATGGGTAAGTATCTGCACGACGCATTAAGGTTGAGCGCGGTGCATAGGCGCGACGCGGCGCACATGGAAATTCTCCACAGTGCAATTTTGCTCTGGCACGTCGCATACAGTGAAACGCGGCGCGTTGGCCTTGCATGCGGCGCACAGAGTCAACAGGCCCGAAACACCAAATTATTGTCATTTCTCTCCAAAATTCAAATGGATTCGATCTCCTTTGCTCGAAAAATGGTCATTGACGTATGTTTGGTGTAGGTGGAGGTTGCAAAAGGAGAAACGTGCCAGGTTGTGGCTGGCCTGCGGAAATTTTTACCAGTTTCTGAATTGCAAGGGAAAAGGGTCTGTGTTGTTGTAAACCTAAAGCCTGCAAAACTGGCTGGGCAATTAAGTGAAGCTATGATACTAAACTGGTGAAGTCACTGAATCAAATGGAAAACTTATTGTAAAGGTTTTAGAGCCCCTTCCAGATGCATCTGTCAGTGAGCGCATCTTTATTGAGGCATCCCCTAAGTTTGTTTTACAAGAACTTCAATACCAATGAATCAGGGTAGCAAATTGTATCATGAGCCTACTTGTTAGTTTAAAGGTGACAACCATAATGGCATCCATCAATCACAATAGAATTTTGATGAAGCCAAATGAGGATTTTCAATTTTTTTTTTTTGAGTGAGGCGATTCAAACTTTTTTGTGGTTTTGATTGAAAACAAACATTTTTTATACAACCTAGGATGCCACGTACCAGCTGGGTATTCAAAGGTTTGCACATCCTACTGAGTTTACATACATCTTATGGTTCCTTTCTCGAAACGTATGGCTTCTCGCAATAGAAGAAAACTGAGATCTCTGCAAGCAGGGGAAGAAACACGTTCTGGAAACATTCATTCTGAACATATGCACTTTGTAGGCAATGCAGGTGTGAGCATTAAAGAAGTGAGCAACGAGAGGGAAAAATCACAGCTGGAGATGGCGGAACTTTGTTTCCCTTTATTAAAAGGCGAAATTTTAGTGTAAAGGCCATTTTTATTAAAATTAGTTTTTATTCAAAAAACATTTTATTAACAAGTCATAAAATAAAGGAAAAACAAGTGGCAGTCAAAGATCGAAAGCCTAATTTGAAATGAAGATATCCATCACAGCAGAGCAATCGGATTCGATGGCCTATTTTGGTCTTCAGTTGTAATTCCAAGGCTCTACGTCACAGGTTCCACTTCCCAATTGGTTATCAACAAACAACATGTAACGCTGCTTTTCTTTAGAGCAGATGGTTGCTTTTTGTTTGTTATTGATGTTAAACAACACCCTATTTTTCATCAATCTGTTATCACACCTCTGAGTGTATTTATTATATTGTAAATCATTTGTAAAAGGGGGAGAGTTCTGGGAGACGTGTGAGAAGAAAAACACTGAGCTTCATTGTACAGTTTTGGCTGAGGATTAATGAAATGATACAACTTTGTTTCATGAGATTCTTGTGGTGTGAGTTTAGCAAATGTATTTTCTTTCTGTTTCATATGTATTTCGTTATGTTTCACAGTTCATTAAAAATCATTTCCAGTTGAATGCTTTTAAGTATGAAAGGTAGAATTTAGTTTACTGCTCTGCCTTGGGAAAGTGTTCACGTTCTATGTTTTCTTCTGTTGAAAAGGATTCATGTATTTATGCCCTTTTTCACCCTCTTAACAATCTTTTCACTTCATGTTATTTCAAATTAATTGCTTAACTTACTGCCTACCTTGCCTCACGGAATAATCTGTGTCTTTGATTTAATTTCTCAGATCATGCTGTTCTTTGTCCCATACAGCCCAGAAAACCCAGTCATTTATCAAAATACCTTTTCTATATTTATTTACTAACCTAAAATCAGTATCCATTTTGAGTCATCTCAGGCCCTATTGGACATCTTTTGCCGAGATAGACCCGGAGAGAGCCCTCTCCTGTCCTCGTAGGGCTAGCTACGAGGTTGAGCTTGGTTTGATGTTACCTTGAATCCTGCTTTCCTTCAGCCTAAGGCAGATTCAAGCACTAATACTATGGAGCAACCGCATCCAATGGTTAGGAACCCCAATAGTGTGTCGCTGCAGTTGCATGGGAAGCTCTTCGATCCGGCAATCCAGAATCTCGAAGGTCAACCCCTCTATGTGTTGCTAAAGCTCAGCCAGAGTCTCAGCCATATCAAGGTTCTAAAGGACTGCTCTCCCGACAACCCTCTATGATAGCGCATTTTCTTCACACTCTGGTTCCTTTACTGGTTGAACACGACCAATATCTCCATTACATCAAACATTTAGTTTAGTCTTGGAAAGAAAAAAAAAAAAAAAAAACATTGTATAAACCTTAGAAAAATAAAATAACATGGTCAAATCATTCTTACCTATTTCACCCCACTGAGCTCCTTCTGGTAATACTAAATCTAGATCTCCTTGGAAGTCAATGCCTGCGTCTGCGTACTCATCGATGACGATGATCTACTGGTGGAACCAGGTGAAGAATGCAATAGAGAACACAATGGTCGATTGGCCTGCATGCCGACCCATGAGTTCTATCCATCTCTTCATTCGAGGATCTCTAAGACTAGATATATCCAATGTTACATGTTGTTGCTACATCACTGGAATCTGTTCCAAAGCGAAGGAGATAAGGATTGAACCATAAATAAAAATTTTCTTCCTTCCTTTTCTTTATTCAGTTGTTCCTTTATCTGAGATAGAACAACTTCAGACCAGTTGAAGACTATTGGCTCTAAGCACTCTAGCGCATAATGCATATACGATCTGTTCGCTACATGTAGTGTAGCAGTGCCAACAATTTTAGCAATCGTGAAAAGGATGGTTTTGAAAGGAAAATCCCTGATATCTCGGATGTTTATTTTTCCATCCTTTCTAGGTTTTGCCCCTGGATGGAAATACTACATAACATAATCCCTCATTGTCTCTCCTCCAACAGTAGACCCTGTGAGAGAAATGGGCAAACCTCTCCTTGACAAACCTGTGAGAAAATACACGTCCTCAATTGTTATGGGTAACACTTGATTTTTAATGTGAAATTCCTCTATCGCTGGATCCCATGCTCGAACTAAGAACTCTAAGAGTTCTATTTGTTTCCTCATTCCCGACAATTTGAAGTACTTAAGTAGTCCACAATCTCTTAGGGCTCTTATAGTACCCGGATCATTCAAGGCAATCATATCTTGTTCTTCATGTTCTCTTTCTCTCCATGTAATCGTCATTGTAATCTGATGGAAGCCTGAAATACAACCATAAGATCCATTAGATTCCATTCATTGCAAAAAACTAGGAAAATTTTGGGCACAACATGAAAAACAAAAACTTGAACTGTGCCCAACGCACTCCCTGAGTTGAGGCAGTGCATTGCATATGCAGGTACCCTTCACTGTACCTGCTATGCAATGTAGGTTTCGACATTCAGGGGTGCATTGCCCTCATTTTAGGCAAAATTTACCCTAGGGGCCTTAAAACCCTAAAAATATGCATGGAATGGAAATGAAATGAATACCAAATGGAAGAGGAGATTCATGGTACTAACCTAGATCAAACAACGCCGAAATTCGTCCACAGAATCGACTAAAATCAACGACTGAAGTTCGGGGGAAAAATCAGGTTCAGAGCTCCAAAATGCAAATGGTAATTATGGAATGGTAAAAATGAATAGTGAAACTACTTTTTATAGTCATTTAATAGTTTGCAAGTTAAATTTAAAGTTATGACTATAGTTGTATTATGTTTTTATCATGAAATAGGTATTTTTAATCCATTTGATGTTGTTCTGAATAGGAAATACAACTGATGAACAAATTAGTCGTGCAGATTTATTCAAAGAATGACTTGACCACAAAGCATACTTTTTCTCCTTATTTTTTGAGCTTTGTTAAAAACGAAAAAGGATTTGAAGCGCACTTTATCTTTTTTTCGAGCTTCGATAACAGTGAAAAAGGAACCCCTGGAGTCTTCTTTCAACTCTTTTTAACTCCAATAATGTGAAAATATTGCCGAGCACTTGTATTTTCGAGCTCGTTAAAATAAATGAATTGATATCTACTCAGTATAAGTTTAACCCTTTTCCGGACTGAGATAGATTATTTACGAAAAAGGAATACCTTGGTTAAACATGACCAAAGAGGTTCTCTCAGATATTATTTTACACTTTTTTGGGTCTGAGTGAAAAATTTACGAAAAGTACTTTTGGAGTTCTCTTTCGTCCTATTTTTCGAACTCTCTAAATATGAAAATGGACCGGGCTATCACTGCCGTTAAGCTCGTTAAAACATAAAACAGCGACGGACTTGTCAATCATGGAAAGAATCAAGTTTCATTCATCGCTAGACTTGTTAAATCATTAAATATTGATACTTTATTCGCCCGAAGGGTTGAATTATAGATCAAGAAAATGTTATCCTCCTCAAGCTTATTAAAAAATAAAGAGGTACTAGTCGACAAATGACCGGGGAAAATTTGGGAAAAGTGAGCAAAGTTTCTTTTTGGTAGCAAGTCACTCTTGACCATGACACTTCTTTCACTCCATGTCCGTGACTATTTGGGTTGGGTAATCATCTTGACGGTTCATTCACACCTATGGTTCATCATACCTTCACTTCGCTTTTGGGTCAATGCTACCAACTCATCATAGTGTCGCCAATATGTTTAAGAGAAGTCATCTAATGATTAAAATCTCATCCTTCTGCAATACTCATAAACCTTCATTTTCATGACTGTCATCCCTGAAAATTGCTATATCAAGTCTTACCCTTGTCTTAGAAATCAGTAACTCCAGTTTTGTAATAAGGTGACTTCCTGTCAATGACAAATCAATATCTAGGAAGTTCACTTAGAAACACCAGATTCCAATACCATGAGGCTTGTTACAACATCGACAAGATCTTCGCTTTCAGACTTTTGACCGAAAGATTTTGTTTGGCGTTCGACATCAAATCATCTATTCAAGCCTTACAAAATGTACTGTAGTACCTTGAGGGCCATTGACATTAATGGTGGTTCTCTCGTGTTTGTTAACAGCTCACATCATTGGCTGGTAATCAAACGATATCTTTCCATGTTCGACTACAAATCATATATTCGCATGGATAGACTTGTACTCGAATGATCGAGTGAACGAGATAAGAAGACCCTGGATCTAGTTTCATCCATCCGAGATGTGATTTTAGGATTGTTGTATACATCATCTGTATGGTGACCTTACATACATATTTTCATCCAAACATGGGCCTATATCTGTAGGCATGTCTGCATTTGGGCAACATTCCAATGAAGACAAATTTCTGAATTATGTACATGTTATTAGATAGTTTATGTGCTGAACATGGGAATGCCTACCCTCAGAAATTATGATAAAAAATGATACATCATGATGTAATGTATTGTAATATTGATGCAGGTGACCACTCCATTTCGTTTCCAGGCTCATCACAGTGTAAAGCATCTCAATCAAATGTTCTTATTATTTGGATCTCATGCTTTAGGGGGAAATTGTTATAGGTCAATTTGGGCACCATTCCCAATGACATGGTTAACTGGACATCATCTCAAGGACCAATGATCAAGGGTCTATCATTCCCTATCATTTCAGTTGCTACATGCCCTAAGACAAGAAACAAGACAAATAAATCAAGAATTTCATCAAGCAAAGGTTTCCAAGGTTTGAAGCTTATTATATAGCATATGAGAGCTCACCAATGCAGGCTCTAAGGGGCCTAAGTGCATTGCATATGCAGGTAGACCCATGCAAGGCTACTATGCAAAGTACTTCCCGAAATTCAAAGGTGCGTTGGTCACATTGGGAGCAAAATTCTCATTGTTCCGGAATGTCCACTTGGCCAATGCCTTCTAGAAAAGTTCACATGTGTCAAGCTTCAGATCCAAGTGTCCATTTGACATCTACATGACTAGAAACATGTCTTGCCTATTATTGGAAAATCATTGATTGCAAAACAACCTATTGTTAATCATAAATTGAGCACATATCTAAGTGCTTGAAGAGGAATAATTTGAGTAGAGAAATGCTAGAGAATTTTCAATTGAGAGCTAGATTTGTGTAGCTGCTGCTAGAGAGATTTATACTATGATGAGGCTTGGGAACGTTGATGGAAGGGTCACTTCAAATTATTCATTTGGTTGTAACCTATCCTTCTATCATAAATAAGGAGTACTGCTTATTTTTCCCTATATGCATCAGTATTGGCTTTGATTTTCCATATTGTAAGATCTTGGTTGATGTATATGGTTTATGCTTTACTGATTTAGCTAACTAGCTTGAATAGATATCTATATTATTGCATCTTTTGTTGTTATAGTGTTCTTTCTTGCAGGAAGCATTCAACCCACAAAACGCTTGAATTTGAAGCTGCAATAGAAGCAGTAGAAGGAGCCATTTGGAAGCGACTGAACAAGTAACCCTCCAATCCTCTCTGTATATCTTTTCTGAGTTAGGAGAAATATTCATATAGTATTTCACCTGTTTTTCTAGACTAGCACTTGTCTAGGGAAGCGTGATTTATCCATAATTCACAATTTTGGCCCAACAATAAGCTCACCCCCTACGGCTGCCATCCTCCTCATTATAAAAAATGTGAGCCTTCTCACCTTGGGTCCCACTCATTAGGGTTTCCATCTTCATGCAATTAATCTCCCTCCAAAATTACGCTGTCTCAATTAGTCTTACTCATCTTTTTACATCGCTGTTTGATTTAGTCAATTTTGACTAGATCTCCATGCAAAGTCTTCTTCCACATTCAATGTGGCTTTATTCTATCTATCTAAATAGATGTATATTCCCAATGAGTTATCTTCATTTATGTTCCACATCCTCCATCTTAGCTTAGTTGACTTGGTCAAACTTGACATTGTCTACATGTATTAAGCATTTTTCACACATGAAGGTGTTTTTATCCAGCTATGAATTATGATCCTTTCCACATTAAGAGGGTTTTTATTGCTGCTATTAAGGTTTATGGGCCTCCCTACCCATTTATTCATCTAACTATACTTTGGAGAAAAATTTATATTCCTAATAGCTACATGCTAATGTAGGAATATTACAGTCCTCCCCTCCCAAATGTTCCTTGTCCTCAAGCAACTACAAGGATAGAACTGAAGAGCCTCCCCTATTCCCCTTGTAGCATCCTAAAGTGATAAGCTCCTCCAAAGAACAAGATGCTTTCTCAACAATATGTCCTCAAGTTATTCCTCCCATGTGTAAAAGTATGCCTTTGGTGAAAATTCCAAATGGCTCTCAACATGAAAAAGTGGGACATACATGGAAACAAAAATATGTGGTCTAGAGGCCTTCTTGAGGCATGGAATCAGATATATATTGGGAATCATCATCCCCATGTGAAGCCTCCATCCCCAAGCTATCATCCACAAAAAGTGAGTCGCCCTCCAGCATGGTAACTCATGAAACATCTCCTCCACCTTAAGCTCTTGCAAAGAAAGTGGGCTGCATGGCTGAATTTGTGGGACTAGAATGCCCATCCCACACTGCTTCTCTCTCCACTTATGATATGTATGGGGATACTGCTGATCTTGGGCTAAAATATCATGGTCTCCAAGAATGACCCAAGTTACCCCACTAATCAAAACATCCATGAAGTGCCTCTCCCAAGAACTCAAGTTCTTCAAATGGCTCCTCCCACATGAAGACAAGAGGTGTAGTGTAGAAATCATGGTTTTCCCTTTGTTTCTCCTGAAACATGCAACATATAAAGTATGGAGAATCATACTCCCAATGGGCACCTCCAACTCTTGTGCCACTCTCCCAACAAGGCTTCCCATAAACATAAGAACATCATCAATATATGGAAGCATAAACAAATGAAAGCAAGTTTCCAAAGGACAAATAGGAGGTGGATCATAGTCCCATACATGGATCATAGTAGGGAAGTGGTTGTGACAACCTCTCCATCATCATCCGGGCTATGCATCTCTCCATATGCTGATATACATCCTGTTGGATGCCTTCCCAAGTGAACTCCTCCACCAAGGAATGATATGCATCAAGGTGCATGGAAAGAAAGCCCACAAGTGTTGTATGTAGATCTCTCTTCTTATGCTTGAAAATACAAGTCAAGAAGATCATATCAAGGTAATAGATGTATCCATCCACCACTCCATCACTCTCATCTCCTACATGCCCCTCAAGTCCATCATATATGAAGTTATCCTGGGAACACTCCATCAAAAGACCCAAGCTCCCAAGTGACAACGTTGTTGGCCTTTGTAATAAGGCTCCTGTCATCTCATAGCTCCATCCTTTGACATCCCACATGTCAAAGTCATCATTGAACATAATGCTGCTATATGTGAGAGATCCCTCCCAAAGTGGAAGCACCTCCTCATCTTCCAAGGTTAAAGAGTAGCCCCTTTTCTCCATGATAGTGCCATCTCCTACTCTTGCAACATCATGCAAAGTATGAGAGAAAATCTGCCCATGATCTCTCAACAACAACCAAAGCAACAATAGCTCCAATTTCCTCCCCACACCATCATCATATAAGTCATGGAGAAACAACATAAGATTTGATATGAAATAGATCACATCATTCCAATACACCCAAACTCCTTGCTTCCATATGATGTAAGTGCCATGCCAAATTCCATCCATCCACATACCCTTTGAAATAGAATGTGTCATAGGATGACCAAACTCTTTCAGGAGTAACCAATGCAGTCTTGCATCCTGCTGTTCGATGTCATAAATCTGCAACTAGTTTCTCAACCTCTTGCTCATCAACATCACCCATCCAACCCACAATGAGTGTCTATCATCATGTCCAAAAGTGGCACTCATCCAATGGAGAATACCATCCTCCCAAATTAGTTTTTTGTCTTTGCATTTCATGGGATATTGAAATGCAATCTCCTCAATGACCAAGTTGATCCTATAGGGATCCAAATAGGTCGTAGGAAAAAACCTCCCATCATGATGTGTAGGGCTCATCAAGAAGTATCCAACACAAACATGAGAGATGTTATCCATCCTAAGATGTCCTCCATCATCTATTTTCTCCTCCTTTGTTATGTATATGGGAAGGTCATTGGAATGTTTCAACAATGGTTGGGCCCCCAAATCCTCACTGCTGCTAAATGACAACGTTGTTGATCTCCATGATGGTGCCTCAAGATTAGATCCAATTTTGAACACATAGTTTTGCAATGTATTTTTCAAGACAATACTCACCCCATCCTCCAAGAAACTACATTCCAACCTCAAGGGTTGTGTGCAGCTCATCAATGATACACCAGGATGACTGTTTGTCTCTTCCTTGAATGACTCAAGGTTGCTCAGCGCAATGAAAGTTTTCTGCTCCAAATCAGTATATCATTTGACCCTTGGTCATGCAATGGTACCTTCCCATCATCCTCCACATGATGCATTGAAATAATAGGAAATGGAAACATGTGCATACCTTGGTACAACATGGGAACATTTTTTATTGCTACAACGGTCCCTTCTTCTGGTGTGATGGATCCCCCAACTAATGATGATGATAACTGCTCTTCTATAGCTTCATCAGCATTGGTAAAAGTCTCCTCTTCTCCGTGCATCTCCAGAATGGTGCATGGGGCTCTAGATATCAAGAGATCAAGATCATCTTGCAAAGGTGCAAGTGGCCTTCCTCCTGAAACAAGTGCTCCTGCAATAAGAGGTGGTGAAGGCTTCTTCCCTTCTGATTTCTTCTTTTCAAAATTCTTGATCAACCTTTGAGTGAAATATGCATATGCAGTCACTTTTTCATGAGTCAAATGGCTAAACCACCAATTTTGTGCTTCACCTTGAAGGTGCAGCGCTGCAATCTCAACAGTTTATTTCTCCATTACTGGATGTAGCAGGAAAAAGGCATCCAACTTCCTTCCCCAAGACTTTTCTATGCATGAGGATGACCCATCAAAGGTAGATAATAGAAATATATTGCCCTTCATTCTTCTATTGCTGCAAGGTCTCCTTTCTTCTTTGAGCTGAATAAACTCTGGAAGAGTCAGATTCTTCTTGATAGCTCTAGGTTGAGACTTATATTCTACAATATATTCACTTAGAATCTCATGATCTAAGTATTCTTCACTTCTATGCCTCTTATATTTCAAAGAAAATGCCATAGTATGTTTCTTCGGAGCTTTATGCAATACTGGATCTTCCTTTTGCTAATAGGAAGTACATGGACCTTCCTCATCTTGAAACCCTAACTTGACTTCACTTCTTCTTTGCTTGACCTCCTTAGTGAGGTCCTTCTTAGATCTAAAAATAGATGAGAGAAAACTCATTCTTTCCATCATTCTGATATTTGTCTTGAAATTCACAGGCTGAGCCAAAGATCATGCTCTGATACCACTGTAATATCCCAAAATGGGACTACTCAGCAATACATGCTAAAATAACGCATTTTTCAGAAATGTATGCAATGAAAGTTAAATGTAGCTCATGGATCCATTAGATATGATATTATAATGACTATATATAAAATTAAATAAAAAACAAATCACTATTGCATAGTTAAATAGGTCTCCCATGCCAAAAATAGCTCAAAATCATGCAAAAATAGGGACTGCAACCATGTGTGAAAGCTGGAATACCATGACAACATTATTTTATTACCTCTGCAATAGCCGTAGGTTGTACATCAGATCTAGAGAAATTATGTGGAAAAAATTCTAGATCTATAGCAGATCCATGCAATATACAAGCTCTTTTATCAATCCCCCTTAGGGTTTTCAACAATACACCAAGTACAAAGTGTAGATATGAGTTCTAAAATTGTAGATCTATGGAAATATTCAGATTTGAAAAGTGGATCTGATCTAATATAAACAATAAACTGATATCCTCCAACAGATCTCTAAACTGAAGGGCAGATCCCCAACACTCAGAAAATCAGCTCCCTAAATGGTGCACTAAATCACCCTGCAACAACTCCTTCAGAAATAACGCAGATTTGGACTTCTTCTGCGTTGTAGGGGAAAAATAATGTTGGCCTAC
Source organism: Pinus albicaulis (assembly GCA_034641835.2). Classification (NCBI taxonomy): domain Eukaryota; kingdom Viridiplantae; phylum Streptophyta; class Pinopsida; order Pinales; family Pinaceae; genus Pinus; species Pinus albicaulis. The sequence goes on along the minus strand of CM076573.1, from coordinate 919,520,747 downwards.
GGCCAATATATGAAAATTAAGCTCAAATCTTCCAATACTATCCTCTCAATGGATTAGAAGACTCCTACACTGAAAAGAAGCATTGAAATGGCCTAGATCTGAAGATGTATCCTCCACTCGCTGCAGCTTACTGAAACATGAAAATCCTCAACATGATCTGTTCTGTCAAAGGAAGATGAAGCTTGGCCTCAAGCTAGATAGTGGACAATATGGTGCAAGGCTCCTCCAAGAGCTACTCAATGGAAGAGAAGGAATTCCTAAACAGGAAGACCTTGTGCTAAACAACACTCTATCTCAGCTAAACAACTAGAGAAAGAAAATATGTCTAAACAGACCATATAATCATAAAATCATAATCATAAGATCATCCCCTATGGATACCATCCTCCTCCTTATAAACAATGTGAGCCTTCCCACCTTGGGTCCCACTCATTAGGATTTCCATATTCATGCAATGAATCTCCCTCCAAAATTACGTTGTCTCAATTAGTCTTACTGATCTTTTTACAACGCTGTTTGATTTAGTCAATCTTGAATAGATCAATCTTGACTGGATCTCCATGCAAATTCTTCTTCCACATTCAATGTGGCTTTATTATATCTATCTAAACAAATCTATATTCCCATTGAGTTATCTTCATTGATGTTCCACATCCTCCATCTTAGCTTAGTTGACTTGGTCAAACTTGACTTTGTCTACATGTATTAAGCATTGTTCACACATGAAGGTGTTTTTATCCAGCTGTGAATTATGATCCTTTCCCCATTAAGAGGGTTTTTATTGCTGCTAGAAAGATTTATGGGTCTCCCTACCCATTTATTCAGCTAACTATACTTTGGAGCAAAATTGATATTCCTAATAGCTGCATGCTAATGTAGGAATATTACAGAAAACAAAACATTTAACTTAGATCCATAGGTTCGTCTTTTGCATAGGTCCACGGTATCTAAATAGCACGTCATATGACATAGAAAACTCCAAAATTATTGTATGATCTTTTTGGTAGTACATGATCTCTGATTTTTGTTAAATTGTAAATTGCTTTAATTGTTATGTTAAATTGTAAATTGCTTTAATTGTTATGTTAATTTGTTAAATTACATGTTTAAAACCGAGAATTAACTTTTATTACTCTGTATAAATAATTCACCTACTATTGTTTAAAATTTTTACCATCAACCTGTAGAACTTTTCTTATCATATCATACAAACCGGTACTTCTATTTACAATGCCTAAATTTACTCATTTGAAGGCCCATCCTTAACCAAGGCTATGATGAAGAGCTTGCTTCCTCTGATCTACCTTTGTATTTATGATCTACCTCTGATATGCCTCTGTTTTGCTAAAAGCACAAATCCAAATTTATATCCTTAACCAAGTCTCTGATGAAGTGCTTTCTACCTCTGATCTGCCTTTGTATTTATGATCTTCCTCTGATCTGCCTCTATTTTTCTGAAAGAATATATCCAAATTTATTTGGAAATCAGAATTGATGTGGAATATTCTTTCAGATTTTCAGTACCTTACATTTTATTCCTATCTCTCCAACAAAATAATTGGATTAAATATAAAATTTAGAGGAAACAGGTTATTCTTATCTCTCCAACAAAATAATTGGATTAAATATAAACTTTAGAGGAAAAAGAGATAGAAGAATGTTTTTATGCTTGCACTTCTACCCACATAGAAGTTGAACTAAAAATGGACTTCCAAATTCTATTGGACTTGACATTGACAATTGGACTAGTATCTAGAATATAAAATACAAATCATTTCCTTTTTAATGTAATGAATGTTCTGATCTATATGAATACAACCATTTTCAATGTGTTCCAAAAGATTCAAGACATCTCATTTAATTGGATTAGAATTGAAAATGGTAATAATGGGAAGTAGAACCAAGGCTATCCACACTAATATAAAATAACAAAAATATGAGAATCCCACAATTAGTCCACATCCAATGCATTACAAGGGGTAAGTAAATAAAGAGTTCAAGGTTAAGAAAACTTAAATGATTCATGTAACCCTTAGAAAGAAATGGGAGATAAAGAGAACATCACAAAGAAATATAGGAAAGAAAACAAAACCTTTAACTTAGATCCATAGGTTCGTATTTTTCATAGGTCCACGTTATCTAAATAATATGACATATGACATAGAAAAATCCAGAATTATTGTATGATCTTTATGGCAGTACAAGATTTCTAATGTTTGTTAATTTGTTAAATTTTAAATTGCTTTAATTTTTATGTTAAATTGTTAAATTAAATATTTAAAACTAAGAATTAACTTTTTTTACTCTGCATAAATAATTCACCTACTGTTGTTTAAATTTTTTACCATCAACAAGTGACATTTTTCTTGTCACATCATCTAGACCATTATTTTGTTTACAATGCCTAAATTTACACAATTGAAGGTCCATCCTTAACCAAGGCTCTGATGAAGAGCTTGCTTCATCTGATATACCTTTGAATTTATGATCTACCTCTAATCTGCCTCTGTTTTGCTGAAAGCACAGATCCAAATTTATATCCTTAACCAAGTCTCTGATGAAGAGCTTGCTGCCTCTGATCTGCCTGTCTTATTACATATATAACACACTATCTATTTATTGGGCCTGTCTTATTACATATATAACATACTATCTATTTATTGGGCCTGTCTGATTACATATATAACACACTATTTGGAGTTATGGATCCGTATCGATATCGTATTGCTAACATATATGGAAATCATGGAACCAAATGAGGTTGAATCACGAGGTTGAGCTTGTACATGTTATACCAATACGTAACCTTATATGGGATTCATATTATCTCTATAGCTCTTTATCACACATATAGCATTTATAATACGGGTATATCATAGCTATTACATTGCACTCTTCTTATCATAACAACTTGTTATACCTTAATCACAACCGTAAGTAGTAGATAAATACGACTGTAATAAAAGCTTAAACCATGATGCTTGTTATACTACACATATTTCTTAATCATATATGGTCGTTATTCTAATCACATAGCTCTTGTTTTTACTAATTACATATCCATAATAAAGGATCATCTAGATCATGTTCAAATCATAGTAGTGTTACATATGAGTAATCAAATCAATAGTAACACGTGTAATATTTATAAACTATGAGACCTTTATGATTGAAATACAAGAGACTCATAATTTGTAATGAGCTAGAACACTACCAGTTATATGTACAGTAAATAAATGGTTGCCATATTATTGGGAACATGTATGAACCCAGTATATTAGGTGAATAAAGCATATATGAGATCTTACTTATAGTCTCAAGACAAATCTTTATTCTCGTATAGTATTCATGATCCTTAAATTGCACTGTATAATGTACTATATAAAGTATAATGTAGGACTAACTATAGGTAATATATAATATAACATATAATGATATATACTCCACATATAATATATATAATATATTATAGAAAATGGTAATAATGGGAAGTAGAACTAAGGCCATCAACACTAATATAAAATAACAACAACATGAGAATCCCACAATCAGTACACATCCAATGCATTGGACTCAGTGTAAGTAAATAAAGAGTTTCAAGTTTAGGAAAACTTAAATGATCCATGTAACCCTTAGAAATAAATGAGAGATAAAGAGGACATTACAAAGGAATATAGGAAAGAAAACAAAACCTTTAACTTAGAACCATAGGTTCGTTTTTTGCATAGTTCCACGTTATCTAAATAACATGACATATGACATAGAAAACTCCAGAATTATTGTATGATATTTATGGAAGTACAATATTATTGTATGATATTGCATGATATTTGTATGATCTTTATGGCAGTACATGATTTCTAACTTTTCTTAAATTGTTAAATTGCAAATTGTTTTAAATTGTTAAATTGTAAATTGTTTTGTTAAATTTTTAAATTACATATTTAAAATCGAGAATTAACTTTTATTACTCTGCATAAATAATTCACCTATTGATGTTTACAATTTTTACCATCAACTAGTGGAATTTTTCTTATCACATCATCTAGACCATTATTCTATTTACAATGCCTAAATCTACACAATTGAAGGCCAATCCTTAACCAAGGCTCTGATGAAGAGCTTGCTTCCTCTGATCTACCTTTGTATTTATGATCTACCTCTGATATGCCTCTGTTTTTCTAAAAGCATAGATCCAAATTTATATCCTTAACCAAGTCTTTGATGAAGAGCTTTCTGCCTTTGATTTTCCTCTGTATTGATGATTTGCCTCTGTTTTGCTGAAAGAACAGATCCAAAATTATTTGGGAATCAGGTTTGATGTGGAAATTTTCTTCCAGATTTGCAGTACCTCATAGGTTATTCCTATCTCTCCAACAAAATAATTGGATTAAATATAAACTTTAGAGGAAAACGAGATAGAAGAAGGTTTGTATGCTTTCACTTCTACCCATATAGAAGTTGAAAACAAATGGACTTCCAAATTCTATTGGACTTGACTTTGATAATTGGACTTGTATCTAGAATATAAATTACAAATAATTTCCTTTTTAATGTAATGAACGTTCTCATCTATATGAATTCAACCATTTTTCAAAGTGTTGCAAAATATTCAAGACGTCTCCTTTAATTGGATTAGAGTTGAAAATGGTAATAATGGGAAGTAGAACCAGGAGGTAGAGCAGAAGACAAGGTGGCAGAACGAGGACACCAAGGACGTAGAGAAGGCCCCTATAATCCTACAAACATTCTGCAAACACAAAAAAAAAGAAATTAGCATATGCAAACACAACAAAAAATGAAATTAACATTAAACCCATAAAAACAAGCATAAAGAAAAAAAGAAAAACCTCACCTTTACTTCCGCTTGCTCCCCTACTGGTCCTTGCTAGTTTAAGATCAAGGAAAAGAGAAAAAAAACACCTAATCAACCATCTACAATGGTCACTACCAATAGAAAACTGAAAACTCGTAACGCTCTCCAATGGTAATGCAACAAAAAACTAACAAAAAATTTATCGCGGTCTGTGGGCAACTTTATTTATAAGAAAACAGTTTGGTCGAACTTTACATGTCTGATTTCTCCCATTTAACCATGTATATGTCATTTCTCCCATAAACTTTAAGGCATTTTATAGTGTTTTTGGAAACCATGTACATGTCATTTCTCCCATAAAATTTAAGGCATTTGCTAGTGTTTTTGGAAACCATGTACATGTAATTTCTCCTATAAAATTTAACCATGTACATGTCATTTTCCCATAAACTTTAAGGAATTTACTAGTTTTTTTTGGAAACCCTGTACATTTCATTTCTCCCATAAATTTTAAGGCATTTTCTAGCGTTTTTGGAAACCATGTACATGCCATTTCTCCCATAAACTTAACCATGTACATGACATTTCTCCCCATTTCCTCCATAAAATTTAAGGCATTTTCTAGTGTTTTTGGAAACCATGTACATGTCATTTATCCCATAAACTTAACCATGTACATGTCATTTCTCCCATAAAATTTAAGGGATTTGATAGTGTTTTTGGAAATCATGTACATGTCATTTCTCCCATAAACTTTACCATGTACATGTCATTTATCCCATAAACTTTAAGGCATTAGCTAGTGTTTTTGGAAACCATGTAAATGCCATTTCTCCCATAAACTTAACCATATACATGTCATTTATCCCTTAAACTTTAAGGCATTTTCTAGTGTTTTTGGAAACCATGTACATGTCATTTCTCCCATTAACTTAACCATGTACATGTCATTTCTCCCATAAAATTTAAGTCATTTTCTAGTGTTTTTGGAAACCATGTACATTCCATTTCTCCCATATAATTAACTTAACCATGTACATGTCATTTTTCCCATAAAATTTAAGACATTTGCTAGTGTTTTTGGAATTTTTTTTGAAAATCATGTACATGACATTTCTCCCATAAACTTAACCATGTACATGTGTCATTTATCCCATAAATGTAACCATGTAAATTTCATTTCTCCCATAAAATTTAAGGCATTTGCTAGTGTTTTTGGAAACCATGTGCGTGTCATTTCTCCCATAAACTTAACCATGTACATGTCATTTCTGTCATAAAATTGAAGGCATTTTCTAGTGTTTTTGGAAACCATGTACATCTCATTTCTTCCATAAACTTTAAGCCATTTTCTAGTGTTTTTGGAAACCATGTACATGTCATTTCTCCCATAAACTTCAAGGCATTTTCTAGTGTTTTTGGAAACCATGTACATGTCATTTATCTCATAAAATTAACCATGTACATGTCATTTATCCCATAAAATTTAAAGAATTTTCTAGTGTTTTTGGAAACCATGTACATGTCATTTCTACCATAAATTTTAACCATGTACATGTCATTTCTCCCATAAACTTTAAGGCATTTTCTAGTTTTTTTGGAAACCATTTACATGCCATTTATCCCAAAAAATTTAAGGCATTTGCTAGTGTTTTTGGAAACTATGTACGTGTCATTTCTCCCATATAATTTAAGGCATTTGCAATAAATGTTCTTTTAATATTTTTTACGGTCTTAGTGTTTTTGGAAACCATGTACATGTCATTTATCCCATAAATTTTAAGGAATTTGCAATAAATGTTCATTTAATATATTTTATTGATTTTTTTTTTTCAGGGATAAAAAATCCCACTAAACATGGTTGGAGAATGGACATTATGCATAGATGTTTCTTGCTATCCCAATCCAGGGAAAATAGTGATTACATATGTGCTTTGCAATATTGCGACTAACAAAGTCCTCCAAAGGAAATGAATATACCTAGAAGAACAACAAATAAAGAAGCACATTATATTGCATTAAAAGAAGGCTTGGGAATAGCTAGGGAGTATGGATCAAATGGAATTTTAGTTTTCACTAATTCTAAACTTGTGTGCAACCAGATGAAAGGCATGTACCAATTTAATAAGGAGAGGCTAAAACAACTGCATGGAAAATCAAACAATATTGTTAGACAATTTCAATATTTTAGTATAAGACATTATGCGACTGTTAATAAGATGTCTGGTGATCTATTGTATGGGGCAATGCCAATTCAAGATTCATCTGTCAAATATGAATTAGTATTGTATGGGGCAATGCTAATTCAAGATTCATCTCTCAAAGATGAATTGGTGTTGAGACACCCTCCTTCAAAATTTATTGATGGACATTGTAACATATCTTTGATATGTGTGCATTTTTTACTTATAAATGCATAGTTTTTAATGACCATGTGTTTTTTTCAATTATATACCAAGCGTGCTCCCACCATGTAAACAAAACTTGGCAAACTTGATGTTTTATAAAATTAAAATGTGCAGGATTTCAACAATTTTTTTCTTAAAGTGAGTTTTACACATCAATTTGTGCTTTGAAAGTTTTGTGTTTTACATAATTTGTGTTCGTGCTCAACATTTTTGTACTAAATTACATCAAATATTTGAATTCTTTTGAATTTATTTTAAATAGTAATTTTAAAAATAATTGTAATTGTCCACTGTAGATATCCATATACATATATATATATATATATATATATATATATATATATATATATATATATATATCATGGAGGATGATCATTTGGCACATGATTCTTTGAGGCGAACATCAATAGAATCCCATGCCTCTATGAGAGAGGGGGATCATGAATCAGGGGATGTTCATGATATTTATATTAAATGTGAATTTTTTTAAATGAAATTTGAATATATAATCTTATCCCCGTACATACATGTATACATGTGGAATTGATTTTTTATTGAATATATAATTTTATCCCCATGTACATACATGTATACATATGGAATTGAATTTTTTTTTATCAATTTTGTGAGTTAAATTATTTTTTAATAAATTTCATTTTTTAGGAGTTTAGAGGAAAAGAGTATCTACTCAATCAATGGAGCCTGGCCATGGTTCACGCAATCGTGGTATGGTTCACGCAATCTACTCAATCATATGTATGTATTTATATGTATGTATGCATTTTTGAATTGATTGGAAATTCATATTTTTCTATGAAGATTCCCTCTTGTCGCGTGAGGGTGGTAGTGGTACACATTCCCTTGGTGGAAAATAAATAGGTGGTGGTATGCATTCCCCCTGTGGCCAATCAATGGATGGTCATGCTGGTTCTCAACCATCTCAGGGTGGGCATGATGCTACTCAACCATCTTGAGGTGGACATCAATATAAATATTATTTTCATTCAATTATTATTTTGTTAAATTATTTATATAATTTTTTAAAGGTCAAAAATCAAATTTGTACAAATTTTTTCACATTTTTTTTTATTTATACATAAATTTATATATTGATGCAGAGGGTGAAAATGTTGCTTGAAAAAGATGTAGGCCAGACGACGTTATTCAAGAAGAATGTTGTACACCAACCACAACTTATCCTTCTTAAATTCTCGATTTACCTTGGGAAACAAACCTCCAATAATGCACATTACAAAGGTGTGAACATATTTATTCAAAATTGAAGAAAGATCTTATGTCTTTGAAACTCTCTACTGAGAGTCGAGAAAGCTTAGAAATAGTTACACACTCTTTAAGCACATTTGTAGAAGTTTACAAAAATCTTGGGCCAACCACTGATACTTTTGTAGAAGTGACGAGGAAAAGAAATGAAATATTAATGGGTCTTGATACAAGGGACGATGTTAAAAACCGAGTTACAAAAGAAATGGAAAAATCTATGTTTAATTTCAAAGAAGGGCCGAAAAGAAAGATGCTAAATGTGAAATATTTCAAGCACCGTAATATAGATTTCCATTTTTATGATAAGAATCTCGCAGCCCATGTAAGACTACCATGGAATGACGAGTTTCTTGTTTATTTTGAAAAAATATTTTATGCAGAATTCTTTTTGGGAATGAAATCCAATTACAATGAAATTCCTTCTGATTTTTTTGGTCATGAGAAAGGTTGATCATGTGACCTTAGGGGTGCTAAGTGTGATGCTGAGTTGTCTCTCCCCAAGCCACCATTGGTAAGCCGACCTCTTCATGTGGAAACTTTGCAGTCATAGATGGATGCCACTTCTCAAATTAGTCGAGAAGTAAGGGATGCCATCATAGAAAATGTTTAGACTGGATTTGGTGGAATTGATATTGGTTTGAATTGACAAAGAGCATGAGAGAATGCACGTGCTAATTTTGTTTATAGTACAAATGATGAGATAGACAACATGAGTATTGAAGATCTTAGAAAATATGCAAAGCATTGTCGCAATGGTTGGCAAGACTTAATTATTCATGAGGAAGAGGGCATGGGATCGGTATGTGTTAATGGTTAGGGTGAATATTTTAATGTAATTTGTAATTTACATATACATGTTTATTTGTATATGTTAATATAAAAAAAATGTATCATATGTTCACCATTTTCAGTTAACACGCTTGATGAAATTTTTTTTTGATAATATCACGGTCGAAGGTTCAGGTTCTCGCAATCAAGATGATATGTTGGGAAATGTTAGTGTTTTTTAAGTTTTCATGATGTTGATGTACAATTATTATTATATTATTATATCCATATCAGGATGACATATTTTTAAAAGAAATGATTGTGTACACACATGTATATAATCAAATGTTAACATATTCTAATTCCGTTCAATGTTTTTGCAATGGAACCACCCTCTTCTTCCCTGTTAGGAGATGTGCCAAATCCACCTTCACAAGTATTCAAATTTTCACTTATGTTTCAAGTTATAAATTGAAGTGAAAGTTTCATTAAAAAATGAGATTTAGATCTTGAGTTATTTTACAGTTTTTAAATTTTTGAATTTTAGGTTTGTGGATATGATTTCCATTCTCCAATGACTTTAGAAATGGAGTGTATGATGGAGATAGGAACATCCAAACAATTTGAACAAAAAGTTGTCTAACTTTTTTTTTAATATTATTGCATTAGTTTATGCATTTTCATTTGAAAATTTTCAATATATATATATATATATATATATTGTAAATTTTATCATGGAGGATACATTGATGCATGAAAAACACGGGACAATGGAGGGGGAACTACATGAGATATTACATGATTTTTTTTTTTTTCATTTAGTTTCTTTTATTGAATATCTACATTTTCATTCAATTTTAAAACATCAAATTTTAATTTCAATACATGTAATATAAATTTCTTATACATGTGTACATATATATATGTATATGAAATTAGGGACAACACAAGACAATTGAGAGGGACTACATGAGGTAATGCATGTAATTTTTTATTTTTGTTTTTTCATTTAGTTTGTTTATTGAAGTCTACATTCTCATTCAATTTTAAAACATTAAATTTTAATTTTAATGCATGTAATATAAATTTCTTATACATGTGTACATGTATATGTATACATGCAATTAGGGCCAACACGTGACAATGGAGGGGGAAGTAAATGAGGTATTGCATGATTTTTTTTTTAATGAAGTTCTACATTCTCATTCAATTTTAAAAAATTAAATTTTAATGTTTACACGTTGTGTAGGTTCCCCATTCTTTAGATGATAGCACAAGGAGGCTCAGGAGGTTGTTGGAAAATACATTGCAGTCAAATTCTCTATTTCATTGATGCATGTGCAACATTTTATTTGATAGACAATATTTTTATAACTTAAACATGTGTCATATTTAATTTTCTATATAACTTGATACTTGTAACACTATACATTGTTATATTTACTTTTATTGTTCATGATATAAATTTTGGACATATTTAGTTATTACATTTTCCATACATGATCACATGTTGTTATAATGAACTAACTTAGATGATCTTAGATTAAATATGTTTTGTTTTTAAAAATCAAGTTGTTTTGTCATTTGTTATTTAAAATGAACCTAGATTTAAATTTCAAATTACAAAACACATGTGGTACATGTTATGCATTTGAACATGTGTGAATGTTATATAATTATGATGTCTATTAAATGTGATATTTAGGTACATTTTGCATGATAATTTGTCATTTAAAACCATCATAGATGGTTTTACATATTTAAGTTCATGAATATGTAACAATGATTGAAGTACATTTACATTTAGTTGTTACATTTTCCATGCATGATCACATGTTTTTATAATGAACTAACTTAGACGATCTTAGATTATATGTTTTGTTTTTAAAACTCAAGTTTTTTTGTCATTTGTTGTTTAAAATGAATCTAGATTAAAATTTCAAATTACAAAACACATGTGGTACATGTTATTCATTTGAACATGTGTGAATGTTATACAATTAGGATGTCTATTAAAGGTGATATTTAGGTACATTTTGTATGATCATTTTTCATTTTAAACAATCATAGATGGTTTTACATATATTCAATTTCATGAATATGCAACAATGATTGAAGTACATTTGCATTTAGTTGTTACATTTTCCATACATGATCACATGTTGTTATAATGAACTAACTTAGACGATCTTATATTATATGTTTTTTTTTTTAAACTCAAGTTGTTTTGTCATTTTTTATTTAAAATGAATCTAGATTGAAATTTCAAATTACAAAACACATGTGGTACATGTTATGCATTTGAACATGTGTGAATGTAATATAATTAGGATGTATATTAAAGGTGATATTTAGGTACATTTTGCATGATCATGTGTCATCTAAAACAATCATAAATGGTTTTACATATTTAAGTTCATGAATATGTAACAATGATTGAAGTACATTTGCATTTATTTGTTAAATTTTGCATACATGATCACATGTTGTTATAATGTTAGCTTAGATGATCTTAGATTATGCTTTGTTTTTAAAACTCAAGTTGTTTTGTCATTTATTATTTAAAACGAATCTAGATTGAAATTTAAAATTAAAAAAACAAATGTGGTACATGTTATGCATTTGAACATGTGTGAATGTTATATAATTAGGTGTATATGTCTATTAAAGGTGATATTTAGGTAAATTTTGCATGATCATGTGTCATTTAAAACAATCATATCTATGGTTTTACATATTTAAGTTCATGAATATATGTAACAATGAATGAAGTAAGTTTGCATTTAGTTGTTACATTTTGCATACATGATGACATGTTGTTATAATGTTAACTTAGATTCAATCTTAGATTAAATGTTTTGTTTTTTAAAGCTCAAGTTGTTTTGTCATGTGTTATTTAAAATGAATCTAGATTGAAATTGAAAATTACAAAACACATGTGGTACATGTTAAATTCATTTGAACGTGTATGAATTTTATATAATTAGGACATACATATATTAAAAGTGATATTTAGGTGTACATTTTGCACATGATCATGTGTCATTTAAAACAATTATAGATGGTTAAACACATATTTAAGTTCATGAATATGTAACAATGATTGAAGTACATAAATGCATTTAGTTACATTACATTTTGAATACATGATGACTTGTTATAATGTTAACTTAGATTCAATCTTAGATTAAATGTGTTGTTTTTAAAGCTCAAGTTGTTTTGTCATTTTTTATTTAAAATGAATCTAGATTGAAATTGAAAATTACAAAACGCATGTGGGACATGTTAAATGCATTTGAACATGTATGAATTTTATATAATTAGGACATACATCTATTAAAGGTGATATTTAGGTGTACATTTTTCACATGATCATGTGTCATTTAAAACAATCATATATGGTTTTATATATTACTTGGGTTAAATAAATATATATTTAAGTTCAGGAATATGTAGCAATGAAAGAAAATTTGCATTTAATTCATACATTTTTCATTTGAAATCATTATTATAATATTTTAATATACAATACATATAAATGTATATCTAAAACCAATCATAAAATTCTAGGTGTACATAGATGTGTCAAACAATCATAAAATTTTAAAATTGCATTAAAAAATATCCATTACACAACATTTTTCATTAATGTACATAGAAAGGCTACTATGGATGTTAGTTGGTAGTAAACTGGAAATTACAAAACATGCACCACACATTTTGCATTCAAGAATGCATATTATAATTTGCTTGATATGTATAAAACAAAATCATAACTTAAAATTTGTGTTATATCAAATATGTTAGATACATGTACATTTTACAATAATGCCATAATGACATAAAATGTACTAGAGAATGTATGAAATCGTTTAAGACCAGAGAATCAACATGTATGTGTACATGTGTATAAATTACTTGTGTGCATGTGCCAAAACAATGTACATGTGCAAACACCTGTACATAACATAAAATATACATATTATAATAATGTAAAACTCAAGAATGTACAAAAAAAAGGCTAACAATTTTTAGTTGAGTTTGTTACACTAAAAATTGTCACTATGATGTTTTACTATCTGTATGGGTTCATCATTACTCATACAATACTCCCTAAGAAGTCTACAACATCAAGTTCCGAAAACCAAGCCTTGAAATTGAGAGAAAAGCTTATAAAAGTCATAAAAACACTTGTACCACACTTTCTCTCAGTATTACCTGCGGTGCCGCATCTGTTTGCTCTAGAACATGTGGAACTAGCCGCACTTTTTCTTCATTAAAGGTGCAGATCCCTGTAAAAGGTAAAACGAAGGTGGAAGTAAAATTTGGAAGCCTAGATAGTTGAATCTGGAAGCTTCTGGAAGTAATTATCCAGTGGAAAGTTCGCTCCTTTCATGTACATTCATCCCTCCATTAAAGGAGCCTACCCCTTGGTATGTGGAACTTAATCCCTTTGAAAGAGGATTCTATCCCCTCTTATTTGGAGCTGCAACCTCTTCTCTTTTGCTATAAATTGAGGCCATAGTTTAGCCTCAAGGGGAGTTAGGCTTTGGGATTTTTTGAGGAGAATTGCTGGAGAAACTGAGACTCTCTTAACTGATCATCATATGGGAATGATTACACACTCATGTATATGTTAGTCGAGAGAGTGGAAAGGATTTTCAAAGTAGAGGAAACACTTTTTTCGTACCCCGGAAGGACCTGTACGACATCAAGGCGAACACGGTTGTAAGGCTCCTTCTTTCATCAAAGATAATACAAATGGATCTTGTTTTCTCAATGTGTTGTTTATTTAAATGGATTATTTCTTGAATACATTGATCATCAGGATAGATTTATGGTTTGTGAATTAATCTATATTATGCAGGTTCTTCTGATTCTTTCATGTTTTTGATTGCATATCCCGAAAAGAGACGTATTCAAAGCAATAGGAAAGAAGACTATGATCATCGCTGGACTATAGGTAAGTCCTAAATCCTTCATTATAGATAATTCTAGATCAAATATAATCTAGAGAAAGTAGTTTACATCTGTTTGTATGTTGCTAGTTATCGTAGGATACTAGGGAGATCTGTCTTGTCAGCAAGAACGATTTATCCGTCCAAAAAATGGTGACTCTATTGGGGAATGGATCTCGAACTTAGTTTTCTTTTATTTTTGACTTTTGAAACAATTTTTCTGATTTTGATTGATTGATACTGACTTGGGTAATTTATTCCTGCAGAATCCCTGAAAAGTGCTTTAGAATTTTTTATTTTTCTTTAAGTTTTCTGGTCTCCGCACTTTGTCTTTAGGCACAATGCGGTCATCTCCACTGTTTTCCTGTATAAGTAGTGTGGCACCGCATCTGTTTACACTAAAACCTATGGACCCTAAGAAATTTTTTGAAAATTTTAAGATTCTCTTTTCTGGAACCAGCTTACATGATTCTTTGTATTTTCCCAGACTTGTCTTGACTGTCAAAAGCCTTGTGTGAATTTATTTTTAGCAATTTTACAATCTCATCAGTCTCTATTAAGTTAATTGGGTGTTTTGAGTTTATTTTTTGAAGAATTTCTTAATTTGATGTCCTTTGGTCATTAATTCGAGGTTTGTCTCAGTCTCTTAACAATTTTACATCTTTTTTCTTTTCTTTTTGCAATAGTGTCTAAATTGTGTCTGAGTGTTAATCGCCTTTGAGTGTTTTTATTTTTTTATCTTTGGAACTCTCACCCAATTTTCTTTACTTACACCTGATTGGTTCTTTATATTACATTAGAATCATCTTGTGTTTGAGAATTCTCTTGCATAGATTACATTTGCATTATTAGAATTCTCATTTTCATAATATGAATGAAAAATGTGCATAGATTACATTTTCATAGTTTTCATGTGAATTGTGCATAGATTACAACTGCATAGTTTACATTATGGAAAAATAATCGTAGATTTAGATCAGTTTCTTTGATTTGAATTTACATGTTTTTATGCTTGTTTTAAAAACATAAAAATAAAAAAAATTGGAATTTATTAGCATTATTTTTTCTTGATGAAATTAGTGCATTAGAGAATTTGTTATATTTTCTCTTATTGATCAATTTTTGCATTGTTGGAAGTGAATGGAAACTCTCTCCTTAATTTAGTTAGGATTCATCGAATTGAAAAGATTACATTATCATATTCGATTGCATTCAATTTTGGGTTGGGTCATAACACCATTGGTTTCATATCCATTTACCCTTGGAGTAATAACAACCTAAATAACACTGTGCTTAATAAAATTCATCTAGTAATTTTTACATTTTTAGGGCTCTTTCCACCAACATAGCTCAGGCTAGTGTCTTGGAATAGGTTTTAGTTAACTCTTCAAGACAGTAAAACAAACAAGTAGTTGATCTTGCAGTAGGAAAATTCCAATAGTAGCATGTATGCTCTGGGAAGCTCCTCCTAAAGGAGTCAAGCATAAGATAATATTCGAACCAGTAAGGTAATCAATTCTTCCTCATTGGGAACGATAGAAGATATACACGTATTAACAATGGTAAACCTCGGATTGACCATTGTTGAGGAGCCTGGGGTCACTTTTAGATAAACCTTGGATTATTTCAAGGAACCTTCAAGGGGATTGAGATTTGTTACTCTGCCCTTGCGTGTGTATCGGATCATAGAATGTTCCCCCAGGTATATTTTTTCTTTTCGGTGACCTTAGTGGCCATAAAATTTAGGATTCTTTCCCAAGGTGACAGTGGAGGGAAGATCCCACTGTACCTGGAGTAGACTTTGACTAGACTCACTTGGACTCTCTGGAGAGCTCTCTTCACTCAAGATGGCATAGTGGAGAAACTTGCACTGGTCTGTTTCATTAAGCAGGTTGTTGGGGTAACTGTTCCAACTGCCATTTCTACATTAAAATTCTACAATGTTGGATTTCATCACCAACTAGTGTTTTTAGTGCGGGAATCTACTGTTTGTGTGTGGTTTGACTCCTATATTTGATAGCGCATGTTCATTTGTTTTTTTTACTTTTTAGAGACCATAGGTGTGAATTGTGAATTTTAATTGTTAGATGTGAATTGTGAATTATTAATTTTGGTTTTAAATTGCTAATAAATTTCACTGAAGTTGAATAGAAACTGTTCCAGAATGTACCAACCAAGGAACCCCTCTTAACAAGAATCCTAGTACTTTTCCTTGCTTTGGAAATGTTGGTCCTCCTTATATGGCTACATTTTCATTACCTAGATTTACAATAGGTTTACCTGTATGGTTATTTTCAACTTCGTTGGCCCCGAATACTCCAATTGTTCCACCTCAACTGGATGCTTCACCTCAACAAAGTTCACCATCTCAACATCACCAACCTCATGTTTACCCTTTACCTTCTTGGCCCAATATGTCTTCCTCCCTTTCTTCCTCTTTGCTTGCTAAAATCCTTGACGCTAGTAACCAGGTGACAAAGAAGAAGAAGAAAGGGAAGAAGAAGAAGAAGCAAAATAAGAAAGAAGTCAACAAACCAACTATGGCTGTAAGTGTTAGTAGTGTTGAGAAAACCTCCAACATGCATCGTAAACCCAAATTCCCTTGCAAGATTTGTAAGGGTGACCACTTCCTTATTAATTGTCATGGTATTCCAAAGGTTTTGGAAGTATGGTCAGAAAAATCCCATCAACTTACTATTGATCCATAAACCAGTGATAGTCAGGTTCCTGGGAAAAACGTTAAAGTTAGGTTTCCTTGTAGGTTATGCAAAGGGAGTCATCAAACTCACATTTTCCCTCACATGGATGAAGCCTCAAAATTGTTGGAAAACCTTACTGTTCCATAGCAAGAACTTCCAACTGGTTACTGTAAACTTTCTCCCAACCTACCATCAACTGACGAAGTGATTGATCTAATTCCAAGTACAGTCAATATCACTCTTCCATTGGAGAGTGAAAGTGATATCACTCAGGTTGATGATCCATTAGTTGATCAAGTGGTCGAATCAATTTCACATTCGGTTGATCCCATTCTCCCTGTAGAGAATGAACTTCATACCTCTCAAGTTCTTCTTGTTACATCAGATTCTTCTATGCCCGGGGGCATTTCACCTTTTTCTACAACACCCCCTCCAAGTACAGAGGTATTTTCCTTTGATTGGAATAGACTGACAGAACCTCGCCTTCCTTCCTCATCCCTTTCCAAATCATTGTGAAGGCTTGTGGTACGAATGTACGCTGCACACTTGTAGATGAAGGTGCTTCTGTTAGTATTTTATCCTCAACTGCTTGGAAAGCTTTGGGTTCCCCTCGGCTTGTGTCTATTACACAAACTCTATCAGCTTTTAACAAAACCATTAGTGAACCTTTAGGGATCCTTCCTAAGTTTTTTATTACTTTGGAAGGTAAAACTATCTATATTGATCTTATGGTAGTTTGAGGCCCCTTGGATTTCAATTTACTCCTTGGGTGAGACTATGTCTATGCAATGAAAGCTGTCGTATCGACACTCTTTCGCGTGATGTCTTTCCCTCACAATGGAAACATTGTGACTGTTGACCAACTTTCATTAAATAGTCTTGATTCGACTACCAATAATCTGACACCCCTAAATTTTCCTTATACTAAAGTGGTATCTACCCCGCCACAGGTTAATATGTGGCAACCAGTCCCATGTTTTTAGTTTCCGATGCAAGTGAGCCTCTCACTGTCTGCTCGACTTCCTTTGAATTAGATCCAGTAATTGACATGGAAAACCCTATGGGATTATTTTAACACGATGTTCTTATCCCTTTTGAGTCCCTTGACATGTGTTTGTTTCAGAGAACTGTTCTTCCATCTGATGAAGACCTCTTGGAAGCCATGATCAAGGTGCATCCCTTGACATGCATTTCTTCCATTTGGAAGCCATGATCAACAAGTCTGGCGAGGATAGTTCCTTTTACTGTGTCAACCTAGTTAAAAAATGAAACAAGTCTGACGAGGATAGTTCCTTTTACTGTGTCAACCATGTTAAAAAAGGAAACAAGTCTGGTGAGGAGGGTTCCTTTTACTGTGTCAACCTCGTTAAAAAATGAAACAAGGATCCATGAGGATAGTTCCTTTTACTGTGTCAACCTCATTAAAAAATGAAACATGTAGTTGAGGATGGTTCCTTTTACTATGTCAACCTTGTTAAAAAATGAATTAGTAGGTTATGTAGGTAGATTGTAGACAGTAGATATGAGGACAGTTATTTTACTGTGTCAACCTCGTTAAAAAATGAAGCAGACCCATGAGGATAGTTCTTTTCCTGTGTCAACCTCATTAAAAAATGAATTAGTAGGTTATGTAGGTAGATTATAGAGATTATATTGATAGATTCCATGAGGATGGTTCTTCTCCTGTGTCAACCTCGTTAAAAAATGAAACAAGTGCCCAGAGGAGAGTTCCTTTTATTGTGTCAACCTCGTTAAAAAATGAATCAATGGGTAATGAGGAGAGTTCCTTTTACTGTGTCAACCTCGTTAAAAAATGAAACATGTCTATGAGGATAGTTCCTTTTATTGTTTCAACCTCGTTAAAAAATGAAACCGGTCTCCATGAGGATGGTTCTTTTCCTGTGTCAACCTCATTAAAAAATGAAACAAATCCTCTCTTGATTGAGTCGAGTCTTTGATTAGATCTCGTAAGTGTTAAGTCGACTCTTTCATATGATCTCGTAAAAGAACCTTCATTCCATCCACCTATTAGCAACGAGTAGTCTACTTATTTGAATGAAATGAAGCTTGGGGGGCATGCACTCTAGCAAGTTACGCTGGGGGGCATTAAAAAACCTATCTGAAGCATAGTTTTTCTCTGTTTCAAGCTTGTGTAAAAATGAAACTCGTCTCAAGCATGATTTTTCCTTTGTTTCAAGCTTGTGTAAAAATGAAAAAAACCTTTCTCAAGCATGATTTTTATTTTGTTTCAAGCTTGTGTAAAAATGAAGCAAACCCATTTTCAAGCACAATTTTCTTTGTTTCAAGCTTGTGTAAAAATGAAACCTATCTCTAGTCCATTTCTATTATTATTTTCAAGACTCGTGAAACTCATGAAAATCCCGAGAATATTTTGCTATATTTCATTCTCGTAAAACACATGAAAATGCCGAGTTCTTTCCCTCTTTTCCTTCTTGTAAATTAAATTGAAAGTCGGCCATATGAGTACAATTTTTATTACTTTTTCAGAATCTTGAAAATTATGAAAAAGAAAAATCTTGGAGTTCTCTTTTAAGCCCTTTTCAAACTCTCTAAACATGAAAATATTTCCGAGTACTTGACTATTCGAACTCGTTAAAGGAAATGAACAGTCGTCCCTTCAGTATAAGTTTACCCCTTTTCTGGACTGCAATGGACTATTTACGAAAAAGGTATACGTTGACTAATCATGGTCAATAGAGTTCTCTCCTGTATTAGTTTATCCTTTTTCGGGCTTGAGAGACTAAATTTACGAAAAAGTACACCCACAGAGTTTTCTTAAGTTTTTCTTATGACTCCCTAAAATTGAAAAACATCGAGTTTCTCCTATACTGGACTCGTTAAAACTAAACAGTAAAGGACCTGTCAATTACAAACAAGAACGAAGCACTCCTTCTTAGGGTTCGATTTTATACTAATTTGGACTCATCCAAACGCTGAGCTTACATAACAAGAAAATTTTATCCTCGTCAAGCTTGTCAAAAATAAAGAGGTACTTGCCAGAAATGGTGGGGAAAAAGAGAGAAAACGAATCCAGTTATTAAAATTTGTTTAAAAGTAGTATACCACTCTTGAACACGACACTTTTTGTCACACTTCTACCTGGGTTGGGAGAATCCTTTGCCTATCAGTTAATCAAACCATATTGAAAGTCTTCAGTCGGTTTCCAGGTATTAGCTTTAGGTCAATTGTTACCAAACCATATGCAGTGTCGTTATGTGTTCAAGAGGACAATTCAAATAAACCATTAATTTGCAAACATATGTCTCCATTCGTATTGACCATCTATGAGTCAGTCCTTGCAAAATATTTCTACAAATATTGATCTAATGGTTTCGTGTCATGGGCTTTCCTATGACGGATCACTTTCTATCGATGACAACTCATCATCTAGGAATTTGATCTACAATCCTTCAGTACCTTGGAATCTGCGTGCCTTAATTCCAGGTTTCTCGCCTTCGACGGTAGGTTGCATCATTGACCTTCGATCGAACGATTCCGTGAAATGTTCGACTTCAGATCATTTATTCACATTCCATGGATTGTACTGAGTACTTTGAGAGCCATTGTCATTATTGGTGGTTTCACTCACACTTGTTAACAGTTCACATAATTGACTGGAATCAAGTGGTTTCTAACATGTTCGACTTTGACACAATCAATCACATGGATAGAATCATACTAGTTCAGGTAACGGAAATCAAGACCCTGGATCTAGTTTCCACCATCCAGGCTACAAGGAGTTTTATTATTCATTATGCAGTAGACTATTCATAACAGATGGCTGCGTCCATACTATGTCTACATTATTGATGTGATAGTAAAATCATTTCTACATCAGAACAAGTTTTAGTTAGTGTTTGATTTGAGTATGGGAATGCCTACCTCAGTGATGATATATATATATATATATATATATATATATATATATATATATATATATATATATATATATATATATATATATATATATATATATATATATATATATTTCTGCATTGAATATTTTTACAGGATTCTGACTGGGGTGTCCACAAGCTAATCCACAAAATGATAAAGCACATCACTCTTCGAATGGTCTTAGACTTTGCACTTTAGGGGGCAATCTGTTGTACTAAAAATTGTCACCATGATGTTTTACTATCTGTATGGGTTCATCATTACTCATACAATACTCCCTTAGAAGTCTACAACATCAAGTTCCTAAAAAAAAATCATAAAAACACTTGTACCGCACTTTCTCTTAGTATTACCTGTGGTGCCGCACATGTTTTCTCTAGAACATGCAGAACCGGCCAGATTTTTTCTTCATTAAATGTGCGGATCCCTGTAAAAGGTAAAACGAAGGAGAAAGTAAAATTTGGAAGCCCAGCTGGTTGAATCTGGAAGCTTCTGGAAGCAATTACCCGGTGGAAAGTTCGCTCCTTTCATGTACATTCATCCCTCCATTAAAGGAGCCTATCCATTGGTATGTGGAATTTAATCGCTTTAAAAGAGGATTCTATCCCCTCTTATTTGGAGCTGCAACCTCTTCTCTTTTGCTATAAATTGAGGCCATAGTTCAACCTCAAGGGGAGTTAGGCTTTGGGATTTTTTGAAGAGAATTGTTGGAGAAACTCAGACTCTCTTAACTGATCATCATATGGGAATGATTACAAAATCATGTATATGTTAGTCGAGAGAGTGAAAAGGCTTGTCAAAGTAGAGGAAATGCTTGTTTCGGACCCTGGAAGGACTTGTACAACATCAAGGCGAACACGGTTGTAAGGCTCCTTATTTCATCAAAGATAATACAAATGGATCCTGTTTTCTCAATGAGTTGTTTATTTAAATGGCTTATTTCTTGAATTCCTTTATCATCAAGATAAATTTATGGTTTGTGAATTAATATATATTATGCAGGTGCTTCCGATTCTTTCATGTTTTTTATTGCATATCCCGAAAGGAGACGTATTCAAAGCGATAGGAAAGAAGACTATGATTAGCGCTGGACTACAGGTAAGTCTTAAATCCTTCATTATAGATAATTCTAGATCAAATATAATCTAAAGAAAGTAGTTTACATCTATCTGTTTGTTGCTAGTTATCGTAGGATACTAGGGAGATCTGTCTTGTCCTCAATAATGATTTATCCATCCAACATAGTTTTGTAAGTTCTAAAAGATGAATCCAAGGAGAAGAAATTGTTGGGAAGTTCAATTAAAAAAATTCTAATGGAATGCCATCTTCAATGATCCATTCATGATTAGCTTTTGACATTTTCCATTTCTTAATTTTCAATTTTTTCTTTGATTGAAATTCTATCAAATTTATGCGTGTTGCACACACCAAGTGACTATATTGACAAATTATTACATCAAGTTCATAGACTTGAAAGTAAAAAAAATACTGATTTTGATGAGTTTGATGGGAAAAAATAACCTTTCAGTATAATAGACCCTCTATCAAATAAACCCATTATCATCATATTTTTCCAATAATTTCATCTTTCATTTAGTGAAATGCATCAAATAATACTTCACATTTTCTACGTTGTTAGTAGGTGCAACTACAACAAAAGCATCTCCTGCACAATAAAAAAAATTTACATAAATTTAGATCATAATTAACATGAAAAATTAACTTTAAAATTAACATGTGTACTTTATTTTATTATCTATTTCTAGATCTCTATCATTTGAAAGAAATTGAAATGTTACCTTCTCTAATAAGATCAGAAACTTGATTACCTTCAGATGATACTATAGTCTCCTCTCATTGCATTTCTTCAAAGTTTGCAGTAAAAATTTTCCCCTTTGTATTTAGTTTTGTATGTTACCAATATTTTACATACATTATGTTTTCACAAACATCATTGGATTCTGTATTGTCTATGAAAACATGAAAAAAACAAGAATATTTTCTTTTATCAAATGCATACACATTTTGGTAATCCTTTGTTTTAATTGAATGAAATTTTCGAGTCCCTTTTATTGTTTCAACATCATTTTCAATTGATCTATCTACATCTTGGACCCCAATATGCCAAAAAAACCTATATGGAAAACAAGAATACAAATATGTTATTCAAAATACAATCAAAGATAATCATTGTGATAAATAATGTTTAAAATTAGAAAATTAATAAAAATTATATCATATATATTGAAGTTCTACATATTTATATATATGCAAGTTAATTTGTATATATATGTACATGTACCTTCATACTTCCCTTAACCGGTTAGTCTCATGGCTTAGTGCAGTGTTGCACCATTGAACAAATTGTTCAGCTGAAACAAATTGGTGTGTAGAGTGGTCCATTTGATACCTTCGAAGTTCTCATTTTATATATGCCCCTACACCATCTTGTTCTCCTTTTCCATTATCAGTCTCAAGGAAATTCCAACAATATTTAATTCGGGTTTTCATATGAATATGACACAACCAAAAGAATGATTGTGAAGATTTGAATTGACCTACGCATCCATCTGACCATACCAAATGTTCATTGAATTTTATTTCATGACTTTTCAACGAGTCATAAATCTTTTCAAAACAATGTTGTACAAAATATGTATCATATGTATGATCGCCACTTATATAAAAGTGATATTCTTTAATATTATGTCAATTTTCACTGGTGCTTTCTATATGATCAACATTTTGTTTAGCGTGTCTATATAGAATATGAACAAGTATGGAGACTTGGTTAGAATTATAGCATTCACTCTGTATTTATTTTTGTGGAACAAATGGGTAATTCTCTGCAAAATTAACTATTAATAAAATGGTCCCTGGTGGAAAAAATTCACAAGAAGTTTTGAATTGCAAGTCCTGCCATCGAGCTCTATGGGAATGCTTGGTGTATTTATAAAATTTTGCCTCAAACTTTCTCAAAAAATCTATCACAAAAAGTTCTTCTTCTTGTAAATCAATTCTTTCAGCACTTATAGTACTACTTGAACCAATCCATGTATCAATATATTCATATCTCTTCCATTTCACTTTTATGTTGGACAATGATTGATCATTTATATCAATACGGTATTTTTTTTGAAATAAAGTCAAATTTCCACAATCATCACATTTTTTAACACCAACACATTTATTTTGGTAAAACAATTCATGAATTTCTCTTGCACATATAATTTAAGATATGAAATCATGGATAGTGGAAGGAGGAGGTGAACATTTCCAAAATGTTTTACCAAAATTAAGGAATGTGTCATGATATAATTGAAATTCCACTTGATAACGACAACAAGTGTTGCGTACAATGATAGGTTTAGCATACCATGGTTTTTTTTGCACAAAAGCACTGATTGAGACATTAATTTCATGATTCTCTTCTATGAACTTGTTTAACAACTCTATTTAAGTGGTGTCCAAGATATGCTTTTCATGTTCTTCGTACTAATTTTGTGCTATTCTTCGTCGCACCACATCCCTTGATTTTGGTGAAACATGTGATTTTTTCATCCAATATTCATATATAATACTTTTAACATCTTATCCAAGTCCATATTTGTATGGTTTCCTACAAATAACTGTCCAACAAGCGAGTTCATCATTTACATCTATTTGCAATCGAATTTTCCAATGTTTGTGCAAATTTATTCGTGAGGTCCCTAATGCTTGTGCCATAGATTTTACCCAACGATTCTCTTTAGTACTTGATGAAACCACTGCCATTCGTATATCTCTATGTGCATCTAAATCAGTTTTCTTTCTAGATCTTCCAATTGAATTTAGAGCACTATTTATATTTTGTATCACATTTTCCTTCATTTGTTTATCTTTTGTTTATTTTCGAATACCCAATAAAGTTTTAGCTTCCTTTAATTTCTTTGCTGTTAAGATACTTTTCAAAATTTGGGCTTGAATTGCCAAATTTTCATCTTTGAAGAACATATCAATAATGCACTTAACACGATATCATATAACATGGTCAATTTTTTTATCTCCATATGTGTTAGTGTCAACATTTTCTAACATCTCATCATCGATATTGATTTCATCTATACATATAAGAATTAAGTGGACAAAATGAGTTTACATATTCAATAAATAATTAAATTAATAAATATGTATAATTTCAATAATACACATTCAACATATATGTACATACCTAGTGAGTCAGTTTCTTCACTTGAATTTCTTTCAACATTTTCAACATCTTCAATCATTGGTTCAATATCTCTTTCGCTCTCTCTTTCAAAATTTTCAGTCTCATCATCAATGTTATGAGGAATATCTCTCTCTATTTACATTGCAAAATAAGTTTCAAATTAGTTCATAAAAAAAAAAATTAAGTTTCACAATACACTAGTTAATTTTAAAATATCATTTATAATATTTACATTTACATAGCTGCTTCAACTTCTAGTTGAGGTTGATTTTCCCTTTCAATATTTGAGCATTCTTCTCTTTTTCTTTTGCGATATTCTCTCCCTTGTTCTCTAGGAGCCTCAGGGTCTCTTGTTAGATCATATTTTCTCTTGCAATTTCTTTAATTTCCCATGATAATTTAGTATGAAGCTCAAACAATTTCCTTCAAAATCCTGCAAAAAAAACTCACTATCAAAATCTAGAAAAAAACTCAATTCAAAAAAGAATCACAAAAGATTTAATTTAAAAAAAACTCACTTTAAATTTTTTTCACAAAAGACATACTTCAACCCAAAACACTTCAAAAATTCCGCCAAAAATTGTCTTTTAAAAATGAAGCTCAAAATATTTCCTTCCAAGTCTGCAAAAAAAATTCACTTTGAAAATTTAGACAAAAAATCACTTTAGAAAATCATTATAAAAGATTTACTTCAACCCAAAACACTTTAAAAAAATGTCACTTTAAAAAATACCTCCAAAAAATGTCCTTTGAAAACTAAGCCCATAAAGCCTTTGCAAATTCAGCCCCAAAAATTTCCTTTGCAAATTTAGCCCAAAAAATTTCCGTTCTAAATTTAGCCCAAAAAAATTCCTTCACAAATTCAGCCCAAAAAATTTCCTTTCTAAATTCAGCCCAAAAAAATTCCTTTGCAAATTCAACCCATCAACCAAAATTTAGATCTAATCGCTTGGAATAATTTATTATATTTTTGGAGAGGGAAAAGATATTTAAAATGGTTAAAAATCTTTATTTAGAAATAATTAACAAATAAAATGATTTATGAATTATTTCGCAAATAATATTAAATATATGAAATGAAATAATTATTAAATAATGGTTTAAGAATTATTCCAAGGATGGTGTTAAGGAAAAATAAACAAATTATGATTTATTTAATTATTCCTACATGATTTAGTCAAATGCTACAAGGAATAGTTATCAAACAATGATTTAATAATTATTCATAGATAAAATTAAATAAATAATGGTTTATTTAATTATTCTCATGGGTTTTAAT
This sequence comes from Pinus albicaulis, assembly GCA_034641835.2. Lineage (NCBI taxonomy): Eukaryota > Viridiplantae > Streptophyta > Pinopsida > Pinales > Pinaceae > Pinus > Pinus albicaulis. The sequence continues at coordinate 919,494,410 of CM076573.1, read as the reverse complement.
AAAAAATAACTTAATAAAAGTGGTTTATTAAATTATTTCGTATAGCGAAAGTGATTTTACTATGGTAAAATTAAACTCACAGGGTGTATTTTGATCCACCTATTTATAAATGGCTAGGTGAGCATTTGTTAGTGATAACATATTTTCCCCAACGTATGAGCGTTAAGAGAAAATCACATGACTGAAATATGTTGTAAGTTACACTTCCATAAGACACGAAAGGGGAGTCAAAGAGAGAGAGAAACAAACGAAGTAATGTGAGGAAATAAAAAAATGGACAGGGCGAGACCTACTAAAATTATATAAGTCTCCTTTTATGTGTGAGTACATGATGCCAAATGAGGCAGGGGAGTCAAACCCATACCCACCAAGATAACTAAGTAAAAGGAAAAATTGCTAGCCCAACAACGTGGGACTGAGCTACATAGTACATAATATATGATCCACTGACATCAATGGGCCATGACATCATACAATGAATTCCATATACATAATGTGTCTGGAAAAACATAGGCCAAGACTGAATATAATAACATCTCAGTACATGAGATATAATTCCCCTCAAGATGACATGGGGAGGGGAGACCATAACCAAAGAAGCTTTGCTGAACAGGAAAGGGCTCTAAAGGTATGAATGGATCTGTAATAGCCTTGGTTAAAAATCCATGTAAAAATAATAACCACGGTCAATGGGACTTATATTCCAAGTTGAATGGTGGGAAAAAACATCCTAGTGGGTGCTCATTCAGTTTAATATGGCTGAAATTGGCAAATGCAATGGCAAAGGCATTGAAAAGGAATGATGCATTAATAGGCATTTTATTTATGAAAATAATGGAAAATAGGAGAAAAGGGAGGTGGAAGGTCATAGGTTGGATTTGAGGAGGAAAATAAAGGAAAATAATGGAAAATGAAGAAAATAAAGGCCTCATTAATAAAAAGTCTTATAAGGATTAGTTGGTAGGATTTTTCTCAGTGTAGTTCTGGAGCACAAGTTATTCTCTCTCTCTCTCTCTCTCTAATGCTCTTGGATAATTAGAGTTTTCTTGGAACACTCTTATAAAGTGTGGCATACTTGGTGATTTGGAGCAATAAGGAAAATGAATAGAAAGAAAGCACAATCAGTCATCGAGATCAACAGCTACAATGGGATTTTATTATAGGTACCGAGTTGTATGTGTGTTTTCCTCACTATTTTGGCATGCATGGGTATGCATGTGGATTTTCCTAGCCTTTCCATTTCTTGGAAAACCATGGTATTGTGGGTTTATTTCCATTGATTTTTTTTCTGGTTGGTTCTCATGGTTCCTTTAGTTGTTGGGTTGAGGTATTAGTTCCTAGAGCCTTGGTTGGACAAACGCTCTGAAGCCGGGTGGAAAACTATTAGGTTGAGTTACTAGTCATGGAGCCTTGGTTGGAACAAACAATCTAGAGCCCTAGAGTAGATTAGATAGAGACCAATCCAAGATGGTTGTGATGTCCAACTGTGAGGTGGAATCACTAGTTGAGGGTTGAGGTGGTTTGGCCTCTTGAAGCCCTGGATTGATTGTGATTGATTTGTTTGACGAGATCACACATTCATGCTTGGAATATGGCATGTGGGCGATTGGCTTAAGTAAGGCTTGGATCAACCAATCTATGGTTGAGTGGAATGTGGAAGTCACATATTTAGTTGGTTTTTACATTCAGTGGTGAAGAGATCATTCCTTTGGTATTTGGTACGCAAATGTACTGGTTTATGTAAGGATTTTATTGTTGTTGTATCCATTGTATTTATGTTGTTATTAGGCTAGTTATAAACATTTATTTGATTAGTGATGATGTATGGCTCTATCTATGTTTTTACTTGTAAATGAATACACAGTGTATCTATGGTAAAATAGATTGCATTGAAGCTTATGATGTAGGGAAGCAATGCTTCTTAGTGATTCTCAGATAAGTAAGAGACCCCCATGTTTAAATCTGTTGTTTAAACCTATATATGAAATGTTTGTGACATGTTTGACGAAATTCATATCATGCCCACGAGGGGTCCAAATGAGTTCCTGATGATGTGATTTATTTTGTACCTTTTTTTTAATGTTACTCATCATCCCCTATAGTCTCATGAAGTTCTAGGCAGTGACCTGGGCTCTCGAGCTAAAAAGGTGGCACAAATCCCGAAGTTGTAGGCACAAAAATGACCAAACCGGTCTTTGGCTACAACCTTGCGTTGGCATGCCTGCATCTATAGGATTTTAGCCACTACCTTGCCTTGGCATGCCCATGGCTTAGGATTAAATTGGTCAAAAAGTGAGTCTCCCTCAATCGTTTAGGGGCCTGGAAAGTTGGGTTACCTCTTGAGGATTTTTTGATGTGGTCTAAGGTGTGTTTGTCTTGTTTCCATCGGTTACACTTCCTCATGGTCATCTAGGAGGTTGAATATCATATTAGTAGCCTCTCATCACATGTTTACCTTGGTTGGATGGTTACTTGGGTAGATGTGGGAAGAAGGTGTTACAGAATCATCTGAATGGGACATGCATGTTGTGGGCACTGCAAGTGGTTGGAACCGAGCCCATGAAATATGCAACACTGCATCTAAGGCTAGAGAATAATTTGATGTCATCTAGGCATGTGGGGGGATACCTCAAGGGCAACCCCCTCATGAGGTCTAAACATCTCACACACACCTGGGAATCACCGGTACAATCTCTTGGATCACTGGACCATCAAATGTATGATTCTCAATCATGCGATAATGAGCTGGAGTCGAGCACGTGATAAATAACCAAGTCAAAGGGAAATTATGATTCCCTTTGCATGACCTGAGGCACCGAAAAATGATGAAATATGGAACCAAGGTACACCGCCCTCTAGACCATTCTTCTGGAATGAATGTGTTGAAGTCGATAGAAGAGGGCCTGACATAGTTGAGGTAATAAGGAATCCTCAACTAAGTCACAAGGGATCATAGTAAAGTGATTGATGGACTGAAACCAGGGATAATAATGGAGGAATATAAATTGAGAGGCAGACTGATGACTTCCCTTGTCAGAGCATAAAATTCATGGTTGACCTGGAAGCGACTGACTCGATTCCTGAGGGGATGGTCAAGTACTTAGACAGAAACCTTTCGATGATGAAAAATATAGCTATATTTCAATAACAACAACATAGGATGAATTGGAAGCAAATATGAATGAAATTATGTAACATGACATAATAAGACTCAGAACATGCTCCATAAATGCAAGGTTTACTCATCTCTGGTGCTCTAACAAAGGGTGACATGATGATGCTTCCACATAGGATAGACCTAGGGGGACCATAAAAACATGAGTAAAAAATGGTTACCCATGACGAAAATCGGCACACGAGATGAAAAATGATAAGGAAAAGTGGTACCAAAGTACCGGTGGCACATATGAAGAGATTCGGTTTGAATTGGTGACAAAGTGAAACTTCGTGGAAAAAATGGACTCCAAGTGGAGTGTCAAATTATCAAAAACAAAGAAATACCCATTATAGAACTCAATGAAAGTTGTCCAATGCTGTTTACAGTTTTTCAAACTGATCTATGGTTTGGTCGCAATGGACGACGAAAAAACTAGGATTTTTCATATAAAAGGGTGATTTCCCTCCAAATCTAATTGATTTTCTAAGTGAGATGTGGATAATTTAGAGAGGAGGATAAGGCCCTAAATCTTGTGGATATCATAGTGGAAAAACCGACCGATGGATGTTGGATCTACGACTTTCAGGTTAGTGGCCTTACTTGTCCAAAATTGGCCTTAATGCTTCTTAGAAGGATGGTTCTTGGTGAAGAATCAAGGAAATAAAGGGATACAAGAATGACCTACTAGAGAAGGTCTAGGATCATCCCCACCCACCAAGTCAAACATGGGGATCGGGTGCTAAGTGTGGAATCACATAGAGTATAATATTTGAATGGATAGTATCAAGCATCTACGATATGTAATGTGTATATGGCTCGCCGGAGAGGCCGAAAGGACAAACTATAGCATAATTTATCATACCTATATCGTTGGGGTCTAGGTCGAGGATTATGTTAATAAGAGGAGAAAGTGTCTAGGGGCAGTCATGCCCCCAAGCATATGTGATGGAGGGGAGTGATCTGGTATGCAAAGGTGGGAATGATGTCCCTAGCTAGAGGAGTTTGTGGAGCACCATTCTGTTCCAAGTACTCAAATAAGGGACTCAAGAATTTAGCCCAAATGGCATAATATCCTCTAGAGGATGATGAGGAGATGTAGGGGCATAAGTGCACCCTATGTAACATGCTATGGACATTCCAAATGTATTCAGAGTAGTGGAATCCAAACACTTATATGTTTTGATATGATGATACATAATATGGTTACACATCTTTTGTGATGATTGTGGTTCGCCATTGGTTGATGTTATGGGTGTTTTCTTGTGGGAAGAATGGATAGCTACAGTTAGAGAAAGTAAATAATGGATTACCACTCTCTTTGGGAACCGCATATATGAATCGAATGGACTGAATTTCTGTGTTTGCATACATGGTGTCACTAAACCAAAGAGTCGTTTCGTATATAATGAACTGGTGCTTACATTAGAAAAATTTTGAGGTCTAAACTGGGCCTCCTAAGAAAAATGTACAACCAAAATAAAATTTATTAGAACCAATAATATTCAATATGATGATGTCAACCATGGGGGGTGATCCACCCTTTTGGGGTAAAAAAGTAAAAATATTAAAAAATAATAAAATAATAAAACTACTTTTTCAACTTGTATTTTCAACTTATCTCACTAAGGTTTTACTCAAATTTTGAGCGAGAGTACTCGTTGGATGCAAAATTTGATTCCTCATCCAATGAGATGCATGTTGCATACATTCGATGGACCCTTCTACATGAAAAATGAGGAATACATGAAAAAATGTGATTGCAATAAATTTTTTCATGTATTTCTCATTTTTCATGTAGCATGATCCATGAAAAGTATGCAACATGGGTACTCCTTGGATGAGGAATCAAATTCTGCATCCAAAGAGTGTTCCCGCTCAAAATTCGAGTAAACCCATAGGGATATAAGTTGAAAATACGAGTTGGAAAAGTTGTTTTTTCCTTTTCCCTCTAAAATTTGATGATGTAATCTAATATTATTTTTATTCTTTCCACTATTGTTTAATAATTTCCTTATGAGGTCCATTTTAGACCTCAAAATTCTCATAATTCCTAGACAACATGGTGTTTGAACAACAACAATGCCTAAGGGACTGGGTTGTTGATGTAAGATGAAGGAATGATAAAGTGGATAATCCCTAAAGTGATTTGAAGTGATATGTGACTCTATAGGTTCTTCTAAATGAGGAAGAATAATCGTACTGGAGTCAACATGAGCATATGCACTAGGAGGGTTGGGGAGAATTTCTTCTCTTGGACTCTCAAATAGAGATTCCCCCTTACCCAAACATTGGCTGGAAATGTAATGGCCATAATGTGAATGTGGTTCAAATTCATGGGTTCGAAGTAAGGCATTATTGAACCAATCAAATTCACCATGAATGAAGTCTTTGGACTCCACAACATATTGATCATGGGTTTGTTGTGGAAGGAAATACGCACAATGGTGCATATCATCCCAACGATAATTAGGGGTGGTCATGGCTTCCATGATATATTCATTTGAATGAAAGATGAGCAAACTGGAGGAAGAAGAACCACTTGATGTGGAGGGGTTACTCGAAGCATTGCCATGGGAGACAAGGTTCACATGCGCATCGACAATAAGAGGGAACAAATGGCTAGTAGATGGTATATCTACCGATGTTGAGACTAGGGTATACAGAAAAGAAGGTTCGACCGAATAAGTATGGAGAACTCCAAATGAGTCTCTAGATGAGGATCTCATGGACGATGACACGTAGAGAATAGTAGCAATTTTATCCATCATATCGACATCCATCGGAGGAATTACAATGTGTGGTTCTTGTTCTGTCTCAATAATGGTGCCATAATGTGTAGGTAAATAAGTGTTGGGTTCATTACGAGTGACCTCTATTTCATGAAGTTCCTGACGGGTATCGCGAAAATCTCCAAGACGAGGACAATGATGGGAATAGTGGCCAAAGTTATCGCACAAAGCAAAAGGGTGATTCATGCGTAATAATTTATTTTTCTTGGCTGAATTAGGTAATGTAACATGGACCTCCAATATGTTAGAGTCAGGAAACATATTTTCAAACACCACTTTGAAATGAGGGAGTTCAAGAAAATTATTGGTGGCATGCCCAACAACATCACACAAAGGGAACAAAAGTGTCGGATTTGGAGGCTTAGGAGGAGTTGGAGTTGTTTGGGGTGCCTTGTCTTTAGTTCCTTTTTTTTGGGAATTTACCCCCTCCTTTTATGCTTTTACAATAGGTGTAGGCAACTAATGAGGTTGTTGTGGAATTGAAGAAAAAGAAGGGGAAGGTACAACAGGTTTCATCAGGGTCAAAGTTTTGTAAGGTTTAAGTTGAACAGATGGAGTGTTTGCGAGGGGATCTATCTACTAGACTAGGATCCAGAAGGTAATGGTGGGTATACTCAACATAGCCATGGCAGGGATAGAAAAAATTATTGGTAGAGGGAATAAGAAAGGTATCTAACCCAAAGGATAATGACCTGGCATAACTGCCCCTTGATGGTTAAATCCTGGAGGAATTTTTCCTAGTTGAAATGGTTTAAGAGAGACACCAACATAAGGAATTGGTCCTTGAGGAATTATACATGTATGCTGGGTTGAGTTAGAGACAAAAGGTTGCGGAGGCGCTGGCTATTGGATGGGCGTACTGGACCGCTTGTGAGCAACTCGTGGTGCTCGTAGCATGAAAACACTGGACGAGATAGGATAAAAATGGGTAGGTGGTGGGCCATAGTATGCAAGAAACAAAGTGAAATACTTATAGACTCCTAGTGAGACATTGGTGAGGGAAGAGACAGTCGTATCATCAATCATGGATGAAATGTTGGTTTGAGGAGAATTATGCGCCTTAGGATCATAGTAAGTTAGTTGATCAACTGCGACGATCATTCCTTTATGGGGAAAGCACATCCATTAGAAAAATTTTGAGATCTAAAATGGGCCTCCTAAGAAAAATGTACAACCAAAATAAAATTTATAAGAACCAATAGGATTCAATATGATGATGTCAACTATGGGGGGTGATTCACCATTTTTGGAGTAAAAAAGTAAAAATATTAAAAAATATTAAAATGATAAAACTACTTTTTCAACTTATATTTTCAACTTATCTCCCTAAGGTTTTACTCAAATTTTGAGTGGGAGTACTCGTTGGATGAAAAATTTTATTCCTCATTCAAGGATTACCCATGTTGCATACTTTCGATGGACCTTACTACATGAAAAAATGTGATTGCAATCACATTTTTAATGTATTTCTCATTTTTTGTGTAGCAGAGTCTATCAAAAGTATGCAACATGGGTACTCTGTAGATGAGGAACCAAATTTTGTATCCAACGATTGATGTCGCTCAAAATTTGAGTAAACCCATAGGGAGATAAGTTGAAAAAGTAGATTTTTATTTTTTCCCTCTAAAATTTGATGATGTAATATAATCTTATTTTATTATTTCCACTATTATTAGGAGGTCCATTTTAGACCTCAAAATTCCCCTAATATGGAAAACCGCATATCCGAAAACGAACATGGCATAGGTGTAACTACGACCCATAAGGATGTGGAAATCTAGTGGGACGTCAATGACTTCAATATCAATGGAGACCATCTTACCGACAACAGTGATAGGACAGTTGTGAAGTAAGCCAAGGGGCTGAGATGGATTATCGTCCCATGCACGAAGAGTGATGGTGGATGGGGATAGGTCTAGTGAATCAAGTTGTTTCCAAACACTAGAAGCCATCACGTAAGTGAAGGCACCTTCATCAATGATACACCGCTGTACAATGGCGTTTCTTATTGAGATTGATATTTAGAAAGAAAATGATGAAGGAAGAGGAGGATGTTCTGATTGTTCAATGTCAAAGATGATCATGTGATCATATGAAGGATCCAAAATGCCTAGGGCATTAAGTAGAGCTTTCCGTTGGGATCGACACGTTTGGAGAACTTCTAGTGTTGAGATGGAAGCAAGAGAACACAACAAGTCCTCTACTATGTTGTATGTATGGGCGACTTTGGCTAAAGAAAAATTATCACGTAATGGTCCTTTGGGGATCTTGGTAATAACCTATGCCTTAGGTTGAGGGATCTGTAAGGAACCATTTTATGATGGAATGGAATTAGTGGAAAATTTTGGTTGGGACTTAGTCATAGACTTAGCGGGTTCCTTGCCATATTGGCATGAAGGAGTATGAAGATTGATATGTTCAATGTTGACGACCTCAAAATTCATCGTGAGAATGTAATAATCGGTGGGACTAGGTTGTGGAGGTTGAGGCACTACTTGAACTTGTGTGGGTTGGGCAGCTATGTATCCTTGGTGAGGAAATGGGTTGGTTAGCACTACCGGCTAAGATGTAGTAGGGGCCTCAGGAATTTGATCCATGTGCTGCTATCCTCTATAAGTACTTTCTTGGGCTTCCCATATTTGACGCATCTACGGTAAAAGAGGAATATCATGAGTGTAATGTCCATATATACCGCAACATGCACACGACTTATTCGTGCAAAGGGTCTTGTTCTGTTTGTGCTCTCTTCCCTGCTGTTGGGTTGTAGTGCTATCACCAAACTGAGGCTGATTGGGCTGCTCAATAATCAATTCAGTGTAACTATTTCAAACCACTTAGGGTTGGAAGTTAGCCCTTCAAACTAGAGAGGGCTATCTCAAGAAAATGTATGATATTCAATAATGAAGCTTTAAAAATAAGATGGCTAACTCTCATATGTATTTTGGATGGTTTTTTGCAGGTGAAGGATGTGTGATGGCTAACATTGGGGATGGAGTCAGTTTGAAACTCAATTACATAAAAATATGTTTCATGGAAGCTGATGCATGTCAACTCTTAAAAAAAATAACTTTGACGACAAACTAGATGCATAAAGGAAATTGGAGCATATTAATTTACGATTTCCAAGTAATTATGCATGAAGTAAGCTGAATTGATATTGAATAGGTAGATGAGACAAACACATAAGAGCCCAAAAAGAATCTCAGGTCTGAAAAAGGTTTTCTACAATTGTAATTTACTGAATAGAGAAAATATTATGAAAGTAGCCTTGGTATTAACATCAGTCAAACCTTTATAACTCTGAAATCCTCCTATTTATAGAGTGAAACTCCTTTTACATGAATTCTTCCAGCTGGGCTAGACACTCGAAACTATTGAAGATATCTAATCCAAAAAGGAATTGATTACATAGAGAGAAAATAGAGATAATTATGTTTATAATGAGTTTAAAACCTAAAAGGACTCTAACACCATTAACTTCATTAAATTTTTTTAAATAACCCATACATGATGATGTTTATCAAGTCAAATAACTTTTCCTGAGGTGGCAATGACCATGACCAAGTGATGAACTGCCATACTAGAATCTAGGTTCTGATGCTCAGAATTTTAGGATGTGGTGTTGTGTTTGATGATGTGGAAAAAATGGTGAGTTAGCAGCCATGTAACCTTCTTGCTGAGTGGCCTTACCAACATGTATCTTCACTGATACACTTCAACCTCTCCTGATGACTCATATGCTCCCAATAAACATCAAGTGCTGCAAAATAATCAAAATTTCCCCTCGCTATAAAAACCAAGCATTTCAAGGCAAGTTCGTAGCATTTTCCATTTAGCACTTTCTGCACCCTTTTTTACTTTGCTACTTATTGGATGGTATTCATTAGGCAAAATTAGGTAAATACATGATTTTTACCACCTCTGGTATGATATATTTTGGAAATTATTCCTCAAAATATTCTTCAGCAAGTTCATAGCGAAAAATTGGCTTTAATTCTGGAGTACACTACGAACTTGCCTGATTTTTCTAAAATTTGAAATTTTCACTTTTTTGCCTCCAAAAACATGTCCAGAGCTATGCTAACTGATTAGATGGATTTTCCTTAAGACAAATTTTCCAAAAATAATGTCTTACCCTCTTTCAAGGAGCAGCAGGGTCATCCACAACTACCATTTTCAAACCCTTTTTCTTCAATTATGTCTGTACCATATCCATTTGAATTCCTAACTTTTTGATTTGGTTTTGTAGCTTTCTCCTCTCTGCTTGCAACCACATGTTTATCCTCAAGGTATGCTTCATCATCCTGTGCATTGGAAGTGCTCTTCTTAGCATATTCCTTGACCTTTCTGCCACTTCATCATAGAAATCAATTTGTTTGTTGACTTCCTTTTTGAAATCTGTGAGCTCCTTCCTTTCTTGCTTAATATCCTCCAACTCCAGTTTGGCTTCTAAAACTTCTTATCTAGCTTCCTTAAGTTGTTATTTTAGAAACTCCACTTCAGAATTTTCTTGGACCTTTTATTTTCCTTTCTTTTTCTTGATGTTTTATGCTTCAACTAGGGATAGCTCTATGATTTCTTCCCTTATTGGTTACTTCTTCTTTTCTGTCTCTTTATGTTATTTTTTAGACTTGTCTCCCATAGATAGAGATAGTTGTGACCTAGTGAATGGTTTCTTAGGCTTAAAGGAAAATCCTGAATATTCACTTGAAAAATAAAGCTTCTTTGCTATACGACCCTTCTTCTTCATTTTTGTTCCCTTAACCTCTACAGGCTTTAGAACAGGGTTTTCTTCAATATCAATTGCTTGTAGGATGCCTTCAAGTTTTGCTTTCCCCTCTGTTGACTTAATGATTCTTCTATGATCTCTTGTATCAATTTTGAGCTTGTTGATAGTAGGAGTTTGTTGAGGTGCCACTGTCTCCTGCAATTGATCAATATCTACTTCCATTGGCTCTATTGTAGGTTGCACCTCCACCTTAGGTTCAACCTCTACTTTAGCTACTGGTTATTTTTCCTTCTTGGGAATGTTTATATTTGACTTGGGTGTCTTCCTTGGAGCAAGAACATCTACATCATAGCCACTCAAAAATAGAAAGGTATCCCAATCCCTATTCAATTTCTTCAATTCTTCCATAACTAACAATTTGATTAAGCCATGATGAAATATGGATGTATCACTGCTCTCAGGTTTGGCTTTTACCTTGTCAACCATCTTGCGTAAAATTCTGAATAGAAAGAATGGAAGATCAAGAAGTTTTTTACCTGTGAAATGGAGTAAAAGTCTAAAATGATATTGGTAGATCATGTGAAATCTACCTTCACAGGTAAAATATTTTTGGATCACCATAAGTAGCTTTGAGTAGTTATCTTTGAGGCAAATCCTGGGTATGCCTGAGGTCATGTCAACTCCTATACACTCTTGCTTCAGAAATTCATCACAGTTCTAAAGTTTGAATTTTTTTGCCTTGAACCATTCTTCTCCAGACCTCAGAATTTCAGTTTCTTGTGCAATGGTTTTGGGAGAAAATGAGACTTAAGATGCCCACCTTTGAATATGTGCCAAAAAAGTTGACAAAAAAATCCTTGGACACTTGTACATGGTAGCCCTACATTTTTTGGGAAAAAAACTCAAACAACCAGCATTTGTGAAATCCTATGCAAATCTTGGGTCTTTCATAACCAAATTCATGTCCATGGTCTCATATATGACTACAGAGCCACCTTTGTTGGGATTTTTATGTGAATCCATGCCCTCCAATAGAGCGCTAACCAACTGTAATATTCCCAACTATCCATGAGCTAGTTGGAATATTAAATTTTGTTTTGTTGCTTTGTTTTATGATTAAGAGGACAATGGAGGTCCATAATTATCTTTAACAATGAATAAATCAATGCAAATGTGAAAAGGATAGATCTTGGAAGCTTAATTGAGCACCCTTAGGTGTGAAAAGGGGCTGGAACACCTTGGCTGGGTCAACTTTGACCAAATCAACATCGTTATCATGGAGGAGTGGTCATCAATGAGGGATAGCGTAGTTTTATATGGAGATGATTTGCATGGAAGTAGTGATATTATTGGATGGGGCTTAGGGTTTGCAAGCTCATATCTTATAAAAGGAAGAGGATGGAAACCATATTGATTATGTTATTGTATTTGATATTTCTGAATATATGGTCTGTTTAGACATATATATTTCTCTTGTTGTTTAGCTGAGATTGAGTGATGTTTATCACTGGGTATTACTGATCAGGAATCCCACCTCTTCCATTGAGAAGATCTTGGAGGAGTCTTTTACTACATTTTCCACTATCAGGCTTATGGTCAAGCTTCATCTTTCATTTACAATGCTGATCCTATTGAGGGTTGAGTTGTTTTGCAGGTTGCAACAGTGGAGACTATATTTGGGTTATTTCATTGCTTATTTTTAGTGGAGAATGCTTCCTTTCCATTGGGAGGACATTAAGGAAGGCCCTTGTGCATATTTTCAGATCTTGGCATTAGGCCAACTATTTATTTTCCCCTACATCACAGTTTATTTCCAGATCTACGTTATTTCTGTAGGAGGAGTTGCAGGGTGGTTTTGGCACACCATTTGGAGGGAGGGTTTTTTGGTGAAGGGGATATTCCTTTCATCTAGGATATCTATTAGAGGAGGCTGCATTATTGATCATATTAGATCATCCACGCTTTCTAGATCTATATTTTGCAGTGGATCTTTAGCCCTAGGGCTTAGATCCCCATCTTGTACATGGTGTTTTGCTGAAAACCCTTAAAGGGTTATTTAAAGGAGGTTGTATAGTGCTCATATATGTATTAGATCTATCTTTTGAGGATCATATTAGCCTTAGATCTACTGTGTAATAATTTTTTGTAGCAGTGCATTTAAAACAATGTTATAACAGGCTTCCAGCTCTTTATATATAGTAGCAGCACCTCTTTTGAGGGATTTTGTCCATTGGAGGCTTGTTATTTCTTGTTGTACATCTTATGGACCATTATTTATGCATATTTTTTCGTTGTTATCATGAATAGAAGGTCTCCATATTGGCCTCTTTCTCTCATGTAATGTTTTCACTAATATTTTCATGGTTTTGCACTATATTCCTGCTTTTCCCATTTGGGAATATTACAGTGGTATCAAAGCATAATCTTGGCAAATCCTGTGCATCTTGAAAAGCCAATATGTAATCTGAAGAAGGAGATCCTCTTACTGATAGAGAGAAGATGTATCAAAGGATAAGACACTGGAAGTTTGATTATACAATTGACAAAGAAGACAAGGGTAAAACCCCTTTATCTAGAGGAGAAGATGAAGATAAATATTTTCCTGAGATTCTTCTCAAAGCTATGCAAGACAATTCTAGAGAAATCAAGGTTATGAGGATGGATAGATACAAGGAATCCCATAAATTATTTCAACATGGTGAAGGCTCTAGCATTTCTCATCACTAGAGTGATAAACCAGTGCATCAACAATAGGTTTCCCAATGCTCTACAATGCCTACATTCTTGGCTGTGGGAAATGAAGGGTTTCAAGAGAAAGAATCCTTTGAAGAATATTTTATGGAGTATGAATCTCAAACTCAGAGATTCAAGGACCACTTGAGTTTTCAAGAATTTTGTCAAATCAAGGACAATAGGAGACCGAGGCATCACAATAGAAGTGGTGGATTCTTTCATAATCATGATCTACACCACACTATGGGCAGATTCTTCTTACCCAACTTTGATGGGTCATCTAAATGCACTGCCAAATCATGGGTAGAGAAGTGTGAAATCTAATTCTAGTTGAACAAAGTTCCAGAAATGGAGGCCATTAAGATAGCAGTGCTGCACCTTAAGGGTGAAGCACATGATTGGTGGTTCCATGACTTGTCTACATTGGGTCATGCTAATGTGACTGCATATTCAGAGTTCATAAGGAGGCTGGTGGAGAGGTTTGATAGAAGAGATCCTGAAGCACCATTCATGGGGCTTGCAAAGCTAAAACAATCAGGTAATCTAGAAACTTATATTTCTGAATTTTTAAGACTTTATGTTATGGTTCTTGATTTATCTGCAGTAAGAAGGGTTTATATGTTCATTGATGGGTTATATGAACCTATTCGTGGGTTTTTTAAGTCTACCAAGCCCACTACCCTTCAAGATTCCATTGAAAGGGCTAGAGATCTTCAAGATTCCTTGCCAAAAACAAAGGCAACTTTTTATCATAAGCCCTCTTTTCCATAAAAGGGAAAATATGAGAAGGCTCCTCTTTCAAAGGAGAGCCAAAATAAAAAAAACTCTCGATGATGATGTCTGAAGAGATTTAAGGAGGAAGCTTTGCTTCACATGCCAAGAATCTTGGGCACCCAGATATAGATGTGTAGCAGGAAAGGCACACTAGATAGAGGTGTTCTCAAATGATGAGGAGGAAGAAGAAGAATAACAAGAGAGGGGTCATAGCGCTGGAATAGCAGGAGATGATCCACCACCACCAGGGGGTGAGGATGGAGCAATTGCTCCAATTAGGGGGACTCTTGCATCATTAAGAGTGATACCCAAATATCATAAAAGTTACACACAAGAAACAGAGTTGAATTTGCACAATGGAAGCAGGGATATGATGATCCCATCTATTATGCATATGACAATGGTAAATGAGACATCACTATCTTGTGGTAAACCACCTAGGAGACCACCTGATCCAGATTTGGTGAGAGATGCTTCAAATCATGATGCACCATTTAGATATCCAGGAGGAATGGGAGCATTAGAAGACCATGATACAACGCTGAGAGTCTTGGGTAGGCTCAAGGAGGAAGGAGACATTCTCCCACTATCATCATTACCCACTCTCTCATATCATACTACGTTGAGAGGAAATGATGCAGAATTGGAGGATGACACCATCATGGGGCAAGGAGACCATTCCTTGGCTATGGAGTCTGAGAAGATGTTCTCACTTGAAGAGAAATCTTCTATACATGGTAGAAGATGGTGGTCACACATGCATGCTTTGGCTAAACCCAGGAAGTTTTCGATGGATGATAGATTCCCATGGGAGTCTAACTTCCCAAAGCTTCAACCTTTACTTGAGCATGAACATATACAAGAAGAGCAGCAAGGATGGGATAACAACATCCCAATGAGTACCTTTGGCATGGGAGATGTCAAGGAAAAGAGAAACCATATGACAGATGTTCTTTGTGATAGATCATCATTGTTGTCACTATGGAAGATCGATCCATATTGGAAATCCCAACTTTTGGTGGATTATTCCAAGGATATTTTAACATGCATGATACTTGATGACCAGCTACATGAAGAGGGCTATTTAGTCCAAGAATAATTCATCTACTATCATGGTAGGATCTTCCTATCTAGAGCCTCCAAGCTCAAGAAGAATTTGCTACAAAGGGCATATGAAGAATTCCTTTTCAGCCACACTTATTCCATGAGGGCCTGCAACACTATCATGGAGAGCTACACTTGGGAAGGCTTTTAAGAGGAACTATATCATCATTTTCAAAGATTCATGAACCATGTGAAGTTGGAAGAGAGACATAACTCAATGAAGGAGTTATCATATCCACCTCTTTCCTCTTTTGAACTGAGAGGGGATTTATCTATGGACCACTCCATTTGTATGAGCAAAATTTTTGTTAAGGAACATGCTTATGTACATAATGTTTCAATTGATGATTATTTGCATTCATTTACCATGTATATGTAGGCGATAGCTCCAAGGAGGAGAATTATTCGATATAAAATTCATGGCAAAATTTGGGCCATAAACATTTCTGAACATGGGCACTCCCTTGGAGGACATAGGGAGATTTTGTATCATTGTGGGTGCACTCCAAAAGCGCCAAACATATCTCACACTTTCATCCATTGTGAGAATACTTGGGTATAAAGTAAGTGGTGGGGAAACAACTTACCATATTACTATATGATGCAATCAGGAGATTTACTAGGCTGGTTCCACATGTGGGACTATGACCCACCTCCATTTTTACAAATTTATGTTTGTATGTACTTAGTTTTGATCCCATACATTGATGATGGGAGGAATGTATGTGCCCTATGGGATAGATATTCTCCATGCTCATTATGCTACATGTTTCAGGGAGAACATTGGGCAAACCATGTTTGTTTCATTGGAACTATTGTCTCCTTGTGGGATGAATTATTTTCATCTCATAAGAACTTTGGAGGAACATTTCATGGAGGGATGGATTGGTAGACACTTAGCTTATGAGGAAAGCTTATCACATTCTGGTGTCACCAATAATGGAGGAGATGAGTTGCAACACTCACCTTGTCATTTGCCTGAGGACATGCAACATTTGGGAAGGGAGGACTGTAATATTCTCAATTAGCCATGAGCTAGTTGGAATATTAAATTTTGTTTTGTTTCTTTTTTTATGAATAAGAGGACAATGGAGGTCCATAATTCTCCTTGATAATGAATAAATCAATGCTAATGTGAAAAGGATAGATCTTGGCAACTTAATTGAGCACCCTTGACTGGTACAACTTTGACCAAATCAACAACGTTGTCATGGAGGAGTGGTCATCAAATGTGGGATAGCATAGTTTTAGATGGAGATGATTTGCCTGGAAGTAGTACTATTATTGGATGGGGCTTAGGTTTTTCAAGATAATATCTTATAAAAGGAAGAGGATTTCAGCCATATTGATTATGTTATTATATTCGATATTTCTAAATATATGGTCTGCTTAGACATATATCTTTCTCTTGCTGTTTAGCTGAGATTGAGGTTTTTTTAGCACTAGGTGTTCCTGATCGGAAATTCGACCTCCTCCATTGAGAATCTCTTGGAGGAGTCTTGTACTACATTTTCCACTATCAAGCTTAAGGCCAAGCTTCATCTTTCATTTACAGCGCAGATCCTGTTGAGGGTTGAGTTGTTTTTTAGTTTGCAGCAGTGGAAACCATATTTGGGTCATTTCATTGCTTATTTTCAGTGGAGAAGGTTTCCTTTCCATTGGGAGGATAGTAAGGAAGGCCCTTGTGCATATTTTTAGATCTTGGCATCAGGCCAACTATTTATTTTCCCCTACAGTGTAATGCATTTCCAGATCTGCATTATTTCTGTAGGAGGAGTTGCAGGGTGGTTTTGGCACACCATTTGGAGGGAGGGTTTGCTGGTGAAGGGGATCTTCCTTTCATATAGAAGATCAATTGGAGGAGGATGCATTATTGAACACATTAGATCAGCCACACTTTCTAGATCTATATTTTTTAGTGGATCTTCAGCTCTAGGGCTTAGATCCCCATCTTGTACATTGTGTTTTGTTGAAAACCCTTAAGGGGTTATTCAAAGTGTTGGGTATGTGTTATATTATTTCCACGACTTGTCCCACTCATAGGTGGACCCACCCATGGTTTTGTGCATGGGTTTGCACATGGTTTTAGGGGACGATGGTTTTTGGCCCCTGGTATTTTGTAAATCCGGTCAAGGGAACTACGATTATGTTCTAATCCAGGGTTAATGGATTGGGGTTTATGTATGCTTCGACATGTATATATATGTGTTGTAACACTAAAAGGAATATAATGAAAAATCAAGTTGGTCGTCTGGATTTGCGATCTAGGGGAAAATATATGTGTATATCTATTTTATGTTTTATGCTCTCGCTATTGTTTATTTTCTGTTTTTTAAGATTCGTTTGTAGTAGATCATTTCTGTACAGGGTTAAAACCTACACAAAGGAGGTTTTATAGTGCTCAGATCTATATTAGATCTATCTTTTGAGTCACATATTAGCCTTATATATTTTGTGTAATCATTTTCTGTAGCAGTGCATTTAAAACAGTGCTGAAGTAGCCTTCAAACTGTTTATATATAGTAGCAACACCTCTTTTGAGGGATTTTTTCCATTGGAGGCTTGTTCTTTATTGTTGTACATCTTGCGGCCCATTATTTATGCATATTTTTCTGCTTTTATTATGAATAGAAGGTCTCCATATTGGCCTCTTGCTCTCATGTAATGTTTTCACTACTATTTCCATGGTTTTGCGCTATATTCCTGCTTTTCCCATTTGGGAATATTACACCAAGTTCAATATTTTGACACCTGCAAAAACTATCTAAGACAACAAGCAGCTTGTTTGACAGAGGTAAGAGCTAACCTAAGACAACAACTAGAAAAGAAATAAAAGTGAAGACTGATGGCACAAGATCATGCATCTTACAAGGATGAGAGGTAAGTGCTGCTATTCGAATGAAGAAAGGATAAATTAGGAAAGAAAGGTGGGAGGGAAAACAGAATGATGAAGGGTGTGATGATTACCAAACATGAAGTATTACAATTGATGACTCATAACAGTTATGTACCATGATGACAAACTAAGCTCTGACCACTGAAATGATGACATCATATCGATCACCTCATCCTTAGCATAAAAACCTAACTTCATAGATATTTCAGTTAGTGGGATGACAGATTCGCTACGGAACTGTCTGGTGAGTTCGTAGCGAAAACATGCTATTTTACACAGAAAATGTCGCGGGCTTAGGAAAAAGGTGCAAAGTGTCAAAAAATTACCCTATTAACCCATGCATTTGAATTTTTGAATTTTACTTTGACAAGACCTTAATCACATGACTAATGACCATTTAGACCTTTTGAAACTATATAAAAAACATAAAATTTAATCAATTTCATGACTTTATTTAACCCTAATAACCTAACTGAACTAAAAAAGACACTCAGAGACCAACCTAATTCTTATTAAGGATAACATGGGGATTAGGTTGATTTCTATAAGGTTGATTAGGTATAGGACCTTGGTTACCCTCATTAGCTTGAGATGGTTTATTCCTATTAATTTTCTCCTTATTATTCTTCTTGGTGTTGGGGGGATCGGTTGCGCTTTTTTGAGCATACAATTGACCTTGAGGAGGAGGTGGTTGTTGTAGCAGAGGTTGAGGATGCATGGGAGGCTGAGGCGCTTGTGATGGAGGGGCTAGTGATTTGGGAGGTGATTAAGGAACATATGGAGGGGAAACATTTGAATAAATAGGTTGAGCAACAATTGGTCCTAGAATATATTTATGCGATTGTAGAAATTCATATGGTGCGCTTTGACCTGGATAAGGCTTTCCTGGTGGAGGGGAATAGTTGTAGGAGGTACTAGTCCCCACCTGGGGTTGAGCATTGCTCACTTGAGGTAGATAATATGGTTGATGATAAGGGTGTGAAAGATATCCAATTATACCGTCGGCAACATTAGATGCCCTTGACGTATTAGCAACACTGTGCTAAGGCAGATAGGGAAGAACGTATAAATATAACCAGATTGGGCATAGATAAAGTCATACTTGAAATATGTTTGGATCACATATTCCTTTGTCTTAGGGAAGTGTGATATGACATATTTACCTATGGGGGCCAAAAAAAATCTAAGAAGACAATCGATATAGACAAAAGCAAGAGCCCTACATGTTCTCCTCCTTCTGCACCATTCTTGGACATGGTCAGAAAGGAGGGTGGAAGAAGTTGGAAGAAATGAATTCAAGAGTTCAATATTGATGTTGCAATGGAGAGGTAACTAAAAATATGATAAGAAATATTTAGCGAGAGTTGCAAAATTGGAATGGGTGGCACGAGGTTTTTCGAAATACCACTTAGCCGCAGTTCGAATAAATTGAATTGGAATAAACGAAGAAGAATGGAGTCATTGGTAATGGAGTTAGAGGAACACAACATGTGAAATGAGCGAGCATGATTAGCGAGGTATTCTACAGGATTTCCATCAAACTTGGGAATGTATGAAGGAATTTTAGTAGGCATAGCTAGCCACTTGGGTCACGGAGAAGGGGATCATTGATAAGTTGATTAAAATATGGGAGTTTCAAACCAACCATAAAGGGTAGCAATGGAGTAGGAGTGACTGTGCCGGTTGAGGTTCTACTAGTGGCATTACATGAGGTAGGACCTGAGGTACCACCTTGGTTTCTTGCACCTACAATGGTGCCTGACATGGTGACGATATGTAGTTGAGAATATGTGGAAGCAAAGGAATTAGTAGATTCAGAGTCATAGGGACTCGATGGAGGACCTAGAGGATGAACTGGCACCCAATGGGGAGGAATAATACGTCCTAACGGGAATTGAGGATGAAGACCTTGAGTTCACTGCGACCAACGCCTATGTGGTGAAATGATTTCAAGACAAAATAACAATAATGGACTAGAGGCTGACAGAAAAAATTAGAGTAACAAATAGCATGAAAACATCTAATGCAGTGGTGCCAATTGCAAAAAAATTATATTATGATGTTACTCTAATAAAAGAAAAGCCACCCTATAAAATAAAAATTACCTCTAGCCTAAAGGTGATCTAATTCCTCAAAAAATCCTAAATATACTATTTTATATGGCCTTCCAAAGAACTTTTTACTTGACGGATACTCATCCCCGCAAACAGAGTTGTCTAGAGAAATATGGGGTAGAGAATCAATTGGTTCCCACAGCTAGTCCTATAAGTTGTTTTCCTAATATTGGTCACTATGGTTACCTTCGTCCCATGGGGGTGGTTGATCCTTGAGCTTCTTGGTGACCAGAAAATGCATGAAATTCCCTACCATGGGTTGGGTAGCCTCGAGGAGAACCACTCTCATGACGTGCTAGCCTATTCCCCTCTAAATCGGGGTTTTGACGCACTCCAGATTTGAGTGTGGGATGTGGAATGATCTGAATGGGAATATTAGTGTTTGTTGTACTAAGATATAATTCAGAATAAAGCAGCTTGAGGCTTATGAGGTAAAATACAAGTTTTTCATGATTTTTTATGTGTTTTTATGTGAATTTTTTGAGAAAATTAACACAAACAAAACACTGAACAACAAAATCTAACAAACATGAACATCACCATAAAAAGTAACACAACAAAACATGATGAAGGAGTTCACCCTACTTGGGCTACGTCTCCTTGGTCCAACTTCCAATGGCTTGGATCTCTTCTATTATGCTCAAAATTGTGATTACATATGTTTACAATGCTCAAACAACTCTGAAACTTGTTCCATCAGCTCCAAAATTCCCAAAAATTCCTGTGTAGCCTCTTTCTGCATCGAATTTGGTCAAACACTGAGTAAGTTATGACTTCCCCAAGTTTTGGCACTAATCGCTCCACAAAATCCTCAAAATCTGGCACCATCCCACAAATCCACCCAGAATTCAACTAACTAAGCGCCAATTTTCCCAAAAATTAGGCGAAATTGTCTCCGTGTTAATTTTCCCAATAAGGCCTTAATATCGAATTTCAAACCATAACATATGGTTTAATACAATATTTTTATTTATTTATTTATTTTTTATTAAAAAAATAACGTCGCAACTTTTGTGCCAACCGTTGGCATTAACCCTTAGTATGGACACATGGCAGTTGGTGTAGTTAAAAATTATGGTTATGGTTAATGGGGGGAGGGGGAGGGGGGGGGGTGAGCTAGCCTTCCCCCCATGGTCCTGCCTTTGGCAGTGACTAGGGTTGGGGCTAGACCCTGACCACCTCCCCCATAGCAGAACCAATATGAAAACAAAACCAACCCAAAACCAATGTATAGTAAGGAACAAAGGCATGGTGTAGTGGTAAACTTATCCGCTTGTCGCTTGGAGTTCATAGGTTCGAGCCCCTTCCGCTTCGCTCAGACTTCAACATAATTTTGGTGGCCCTTAGACTGCCACGTGGCAGCCCTTGGCTGGGCCATGTGGTAGCCTATGGTTGGCCACCAAATCAACCAATTAAAGCACACCATTTCAAACCAGTAACATAGTGTCACATGGCATGATCATATTCATCGATGAAAACCATTGACCAAGTCAAATTACACATACACCTAGCCACATAGGCATGCACAGTCAGCTGTATGGACTGCTGACTGGGCTGCCTTGCAATTTTTTTTAAAAGTTTGCATGTTTGACAAAGTGGAAATAAATTGTTTCTAGGAGCATATGGTGTTTATTTTCCATGATATAAGTTGCGCTAGATTCAGAATGACAATGTATACACAGTCATTCAGGTTCCAAACCATTCCTACAACTTTCATTTTTGAGCATAATTTTGAGAACCTGATCACTCCTCCCCACTGGAAGCTTTTGGACCCCAACATATCACTTTTAGTTGTTCAGTAGATGATGGTACAAGTCCCTCACCTTTCCAATCTCGATCCATTTGGCCTTGCTTGGAGTTGTTCCTTTGATCCCCACACGAAGGTAGTCTACACTCCCTTGTTTTGATGTCTTTGTTCTTCTATCAAGAATTGTGTCTTGCTGAAGCTCATCAAGGTATTCTGGAGAAAAATATTCAATGGAAGGAATATGAACCTGTTCTCCTTGATCTTCAATTAATGGAGGCTCATACAACCTTAAGTTCTCAACATTAAAAACATAGTAAATTTGCATGTATGAAGGCATTTTTAGCAATCTTTTCCAAAATTCTGAAAGGACCATAAAAATTTGGTTTTATTTTTTTACCTTCCCCTTGAAGCCTTGCTTTGCTAATGTGGAGCCAAAATTTGTCACCAACTTGGAACTTGTGATCTACATGATGCTTGCCGTGCCTTGCTTTGTACTTGCCTTGGCTCTTCTTAAGATGATCTTGAACTGTTTGACGTATCAATTGGATTTTTTCTATGAAATTATTGGCTTTGTCTATGTTTCTATGGCCATCAATAGCAACATCCTTCCAAAAAATAAAATCCAATGGCAATCTAGGCAAGTATCTAAGACAAGCCTCAAATGGTGATGTTTGTGTAGAGGAGTGTTTTACGTAGTTGTAAGCATGTTGAATGTATTTCAAGTTTTCATCCCACAACTTAGGATGCTTGTTGCATTATCCTCGAAGAATATGTATGACTGTTCTATTGACAATCTCAGTTTGACCATCTATTTTTGGATGAAAGGTTGTACTCTTCTTCAACTTGGTATCCATAAAGTCCCACAAACTTGACCAAAAATTCCCAACAAAGCGAGAATATCGATCACTAACAATGGATGTGGGAAATCCAAAATGAACCCAAATATGCTAAAAGAATAAGTGAGTTGTTTTTTCAGCTGTGATTTTCTTTTTACATGGCATTAATATACACATCTTGGTGAACCTATCCACAAATGCATACAAATAATCGTGACCTACTTTTGAAAAAGGAAGACGTCCTACAAAATCCATAGAAATACTCTCCCATGGACGTGAAGGTACATGAAGTGGTGTGTACAATCCTAGCTTCCTATTACTAGGCATTGGAGCGGGGTCCCTCGAGGTACAAGTTTCAAAGCTCCATTTTGGGTAATATTGTATGTGCGTGCTGCGAAAAGGGAGTCAAAGGGGCTTTTGGGTGGTCAAAGTCCCCTATTTTTGTGTAAATGGAATTAAATGTAAACAATGGGCCTCAAAACATGGTTTGAAGCCATAGTATCTGTGCACTAGGCATATATAAATGGATAGAAGATGTCTAAGCTAAGTAGTGGATGATTGTGAAAGATAGTTTATGATTTTGCTCGCAAATAGTCTATAAGAGTCTCGTTGGGTTAGGGTTGGGTAAAAGTCTCCTTTTGGCTGTGTGCACAGAGACCTAGTCCTGGCTGTGTGCGGACTCTTCTAGTTGTGTGTGCGGAAGGGATAGTAAGGGTTTGTAATGGTTTTTGAAGGAAAAGTTGATATATCGACAAATCTGAAGGAATAATAGACAGAACAGTTTTGCAGAAGCTCTGTGTTATGCCTCTAATTGTTGTTATGCTTACTATTATGCTTTGATAAGAGCACACTATTTGTTTGCTTACTTATGAATGCACATAGCTAATTAATATGTTTATGTGTGAATATTGACTTATGATAAGAAAGAGTGAGATCTGGTTCTGATCTGTTATCTACACTAAGAAAACCCTATTACTATGATACTATCTCTGTTGTTTTATGGAAATAAAACCTACAGATAGATAAGTATCCCTAAGTGTGGTGGACACACTTAAAATAACAGATGAAAAACACTTGATCTTTTCCTTAAGATAAACATATAAGACAAGAACACCTACTTGTGATATTTCGCTATTCTTTGTCTTCCTTTTGTCACTTACGTCACTCTCAATTTAACTAAAATCGTTTGATTGGTACCTGCAATTAATAAGAGAAGACAGAAAATGACATAAAGGCATATGAAATATTCATCTTAATCAAACTGAATCAATTTCATTTGAAAATACATATATAAAAGCATGAACACATGTATTAGGAAAATAAAAAATCTCTTTATTATAAAATAGAAGAAGAAGTTACAACCAGTTGGATCGATTCGATATCAACTCACTCCAGCTTCAACCCTATACTCATCACATCAACAACATTACTCTAGTAGCATAACAATACTTGCAAACAATATCTCAAAGAGTTATAATATTACCATCATAACTCTACAAAATTCAAACTCTTTCTCCCCTTTGCACTATGATCAATTCTCAATTCATAAGAAATGAGGGCAGTTTGTCAATAATTGGTCATTAAATGGATTTTCCATAAATGGACGAGGAAGTTTCCTTGTTCAATGGAATAGGAGGATAAGTGATTTAATGGCTTCATGGTGTTCATATTCGAGGTTATCATATAGCATGATAGTTGGAGCCACTTCTAGAAGCCACTAGAAAGTGGGAAGATTCCTAGAATCATTTGAACAATTCGCTCAAATTCGACCAATGCATTGTTAAGTGGGCCTAGGTGCTCTGCAACGCTACTTTGCATGGGAGTAAGTTCTTTGCAAATCACTTACTGTAGTCTAGGGGTGCCTTGGTGGATCAATGGAGTATTTTAGTTGGACTTCAAGCATTGAAACTTTCATGGATAAAAACCATCAATGGGATGACATGTTTAAGGAAAGTAGCAACTGATTAAGGGTATGATAGACCTTGTTTGTACTAATCTGAGTTTTAGGAGCATGCCCAAATTGCCTGTAACATTTTCCCCCTAAAGCATGAAGTCAAAAATGATAATATTGAGTGATATGATTTTCGATGTGATGAGTAGGATCTGAAGTGGATGATGACCTGCATCAATTACAATACATTACATCATGATATATTTTTCATCTTGGAAATGAATTGGTAAAGGATGCATACCCATACTCATCACATAAACTATCATAACATGTATATAAATCAGAAATTCATCTACAGATATAGACCCATGATAGGATGACCATATGTATAAAGCCATCATACAGATGATGTCATACTATTCTTGAAATTGTAGCCCAGATGGATGAAACTAGATTCAGGGTCTTCTATATTATTCATTGGATCGCTCAAGTACAATTCTAACCATGTGAATATGTGATATGAAGTCGAACATGGGAAGACATCGTCTGATTACTAGCCAATGATGTAAGTCGTTAACGTACGTGAGAGAAACCACCGATGATGATAATGGCTCTCAAGGTACTGTAGTATAGTCTACATGATGTGAATAGATGATTTGACCTTGAACACCATACAAAGTATTTCGGTCAAAGGCCAGTAATTTCAACCTATCATCAAAAGCGAGAAACTTTCCATTGATAGATGCAAGCTTCAAGGTACTACAAGGGTGTTTCTAAGTCAACTTCCTGAATGATGAGTTGATTTTGACAGGAAGTGACTCGTCGCAGGAGGGCCTTGATGTATCCCCTATCAACAAAAAAAACAAGAGTAATGATTTCAGAGACAAAATGTAACTGATGAAGCAATGTTCAGGGATGGCACTCATGAAATTAAAGTTTATGAGTATTAAAATAGATGAGGAATTACCGAGTGACTTATCTTGAACATATTGTTGACATTTAATGAGTGGGAAGCATTGACCAAAAAAAAAAGTGATGGATGGTATGATAGACCATCAAGCATATAACCCAACCCAACAACCACAGAGATGAAGTGAATGAGTGTCATGTTCAAGAGAGACTTGCTACCATAAAGTGAATTATCCCTTTCCATTTTCCCTAGTCATTGTTGACCAGTACCTCTTTATTTTTTAACAAGCTTGAGGAGGATAACATATGCTTGATGTATAGTTCCACCCTTCAAGTGAATGCATCATTATGTAATTTTTTCACGAGTCTAGGAAAAGTGAAACTTGATCTTATCATGATGGATAAGTTCATCACTATTTTATTTTTTAGTGAGTCTAACGATGGTGAAAACTCTGTCTTTTTTCATGTTTAAAGAGTTTGAAAAAAGAACGAAAAGAAAACTACACAAGTTATTTTTCATAAATTTGTCCCTTAGGTCCAAAAAAACATAAAATAATACCTGTGAGAACCTCCTAGCCATGTTCGACTAGAGCATTCCTTTTTTGTAAATAATCTATAACTTATATTGAGTAGATGTCATTTCAATTCCTTTCACGAGCTCGAAAAGGCAAGTGCTTAGCAATATTTTCATGGTTTGGGAGCCTGAAAAGAGCTAAAAGAGGACTCCAATGGGCTTCCTTTTTTTATGTTTAATAGAGCTCGAAAAAGAGATAAAAGTGTGCTCCGTGGTCAAAATTCCTTTTAAGATCATGCACATTAAATTCACTGTACTAGCCGTAAATATGCTCAAAGAACCACCAAATGGATTAAACATACCCGTTAAATAGTAAAAATAGGTAAAAAATATAGTCGATTCATTAAATATACATAAAATATTCGAAAAGACTATTTAAATAAGAATTTACCATATCATTTTACCATTTCACATTTACCATTCACTTTTTGAGTGCTCTGAGCTAGTTTTTCCCTCAAACTTTAGTAGTTGATTACGAAAAATTCTGTGGACCATTTTTGATGCCATCAAGACCAGGTAAGAGATCTGACCTTTATCTTTATTTTGGTATCATTATTTTACAGTTTCATGCAAATTTTTGGGTTTTGGGGCTCCTAGGATAAATCTACAATGCCCTAGGACCAACACACCATTGAATGTCAAATAGTGGATTGCAGAGGAACTGAACTGAAGCCCAGGTGCTCTGCAACGCTCTGTCTAGGGAATAGGGGTGCGCTAGGTGCAATTCAAAAAATTTATTTGTGTTTTATGCCCAAAATATCTTCAGTTTTTTGCATGAAATGGATCCTAACTAAGTTTATGGTTTGATTGCAGGCTTTGATTGGATCAGAATGTCACTTACATGGTGAGAAAGAGAACATAAGGAACAAGATATGGTTGCCTAAATGATCCTGGCACTGTGAGAGCTCTCAGAGAGTGTGGATTAATCAATTACTTTAAACTATCAAGGATGAGGCAACATTTGGAACTATTACAGTTCTTGTTTCACTCATGGAATCCGACACAACAGGAATTTCACATTAGGGAAAAAGTGCTCCCAATATTGATTGATTATATTTACGTTCTGATGGGTTTTTTGAGATTTAGTGCCCCCATTTCCCTTGTGGGTTCCATCCGTGGAGGTGAGACAGTGAAGGATTACATTCGACAATTTTTTTTGACACGTACAAAGCCTAAGAGGATGGAAAGATAAACATTAGGGTTGTGTGTGATATGCCTTTGCGAATGATATTATTCACCATATCAAAGTTAGATGGCAGCATGAAACTTCATGTTGCGAATAGATCATACATGTAGTATGCGCTTGAGTGTCTCGAGTAGACTGTGTTCAACTGGGCTAAAGAAACACTATCTGAGATGAAAGAGCAGCTGACCAAAGTGAAAAGTGGCAGGACGAAGAATTTTAGCTACGGATAGATCCTGATTACTTTCATTCTGGAGAGAATTCCATTGATGCAGCCACAACATGTAACATTGGGTGTAGCTGGTCCTAAGGATCCTTGGATGCAACGGTGGGTAGAGTTAATTGCTAGACATGTTGGCTAGTCATCGATCTCATTCTCTATTGCATTCTTTACTTGGCTCCAATGACAACATATCATCATAGAGGAGCATCCATACACAGTGGTGGATTTTCGTGGAGACCCAGATTTCATGTTACCAATAGGCACTCAATGGGGTGCTATAGGTAAAATGTTTTGACCATGTTTTTTGATTTTTTGGGTTTTTTACATATTTTTGTGTTTTTGATGTTTCCAAGACTAAACTAAATATGTTTTATGTATGCAGATGTGGGTAGTGTTCGAATAATGGGTCGTCCACAACAGGAAGATAAACTAGTAGAGAGGGTCGTCAGCAGGGCAGTCCTTCAGGATTTGGATTTGATCGGGACTCTGGTTGAATTACAACAACATGTAGAGGGGCTGACTCTCAGGATACTAGATATCTGGATCGAGGAGTTACCGATGAGGCTACAATGCCATACTATTGGTGTGCCTAGCCGATTGATGAGGCTATTGCGCATGATATCTCAAGCAGTGACCTGATATCATGAGCACCACTAGATCTACTTAGGATATTATATATTTGCATACCTTTTAAGGTCATGTGACCAACGTGTATTGGACACAATTTTTTTTTAAAACCCTGATTATCTATCTATTTTACTTTCAGTGTTTTCCTATGGTTATGCGCAATCTTATTCAATTGTGTGATGTGAATTGAAAATTTGTCTTTACATATGTTGCAAATGTTTGTTTAACATGTAAATTGCTAAAGAATCAGTCAAGGTGTTAAAGTTTCTAAAAATTTGTTGATATTGGATGTAAATAAAATGTCTTTCCAAAAGACGAACTCTAAGGAACATGTGATGAATAGTTGGATTTCGGATAGTATAAACACTAGTAAGTTGTAGTACAACAAGTTGTGAGTCCAACCTAATGATGATGCAGTGAATGCCAAGTGAAATGGCATCAGAGAGGTGTTCTATCAATGCATTATACTCAGCGATATTGTTGGTGGATCGAACGATAAAAATCCCTTGGAAACTCACTAACTCACCAGTTGGAGCAAAGATGGTCCATGCTGCAGAAGATAGATTCTACATACTATGACTAGCACAATCAACATAACCAAAAAATGGTTCCAAAGCTTCTGACATCTGCAAAAAAAATGCAAAGTAGATTACTAACCACATGAAAACTCTTTAAGAGACACACTGTGACACACACACAATTAAAGCATATATACAGTATCTTACAATTTTTACTACGCAGAATAAAGAATAGTAACATTTAAGAGACAACCCATTCCAAGGCTACGAAAAAATAATTCCATCATAATCTACCAACTCATAGGTACCCTTTGTCAGAACATGCTTGACAATATAGGGGCCATGCCATAATGGCTCGAATTTTCCTATTCCTATCTTATCAGATTCCTAATCATAAATCAAGACCAGGTCTCCTTTTGAGAAGGTGTGAGGCTTGACATTGCGGTCATATTGCACCTTGATTCGTCTCTTATGTGCTTCGATGGCCAATGCGGCTTCACGAAACATTTCATCTAGATGGATGAGATCTAAAATACATGCCTCTTCTTCAGAAGTGTCAGGTAGCAGGTCAATCTCGAGCTTCAATGATGGAATTTCACATTGAATTGGTAAGATAGCTTCCAGACCATTAACTAGCTGAAAGGGAGTAAATATGGTTGCATTTCTCACCGAGGTTCAGTAAGACCACAAAGACAAGTACATGATTAAATGTCAGTTTTGTTTATGAGCCCAAATCATTCGTTGAAGCGTACGCTTAAGAATTTTGTTGATGGATTCAACTTGACCATTAGCTTGCAGATAATGAGGGATAGAACTATCATGTGACAGTACTAACTTGGCTGTAAACTCAGTCATCATGTAATTGTGAAAGTGCTTTCCATGATCTGTAACTATGTCTTGCAGCACACCAAATCGAGTAACCACATGGTTAAAGAAAAACAATGTAGTTGTCTCACCTATGTTGTTAAATGTAAGCATTGCCTCGACCCACTTGGTAAAATAGTCAACAACGAAACTAATATAGTCATTCCCCCTCGGCCAAGTGAGGGTTAGATGTCATGAACACAATGGCCCATTTAGAAAATGGTCCCACAATGATGACAGGATGCATTGGCGTTGGTGGTACACGGGTTTTATGATCGAGTATCTGGCAAGCATGACAAATTCTGACTGCGAGAATGCAGTCGCGATATATGGTAGGCCAGAAGTAACCAGCGCGGAGAATTTTCTGCACGCTAGCAAAATAGGACAAATTTCCACCACAGGTACTAGCATGGCAATCATTTAAAACTTTCTCGACCTCCTCATGAGTGAGGCACCTACATAAAATCGTATCAAAACCACGATGATAAAGTGTATCACTAACGATCAAATAATCTTTGGCTTGGTATCTAATATGTCGTTCTTTCGAACGAGAGGTATTAGGTACGAAATTTTGGGTTTGGAGATAGATCAGAAAATCTCCATACCACAGGTCAGATGACGTGATTAGAAACAAAGAATCATCTAGAATAGATGGTTCCGACGTAAATTGAGTGTTACTCAAGGAAAGGTCGTAGATAATCTTAGCGAAAACCAAAGAATTCTTTGACTTGGATTTGGTGAATTCCAAATCAAATTCCTGCAAAATGACTATCCATTTTGAGTATTCCCCCCCAGCAATTGACATGACATAATGTATGTCATAGGGTTGCAATTAAAAATGAAAATGGTCTTCTGGAGTAGGATATAGTGGAAAAATATTTGTACAACTTGAACAGTTTCCAAAACAAGCTTCTTAACATAAGTGTATTTAACTTCCATATCATTGAGATTGTGACTCAAATAATAGATTAGATTTTCAATCCCATCTTCTTCTAGACTAAAACCATGGCAATGGTTCTATCTATAGTGGCGAGATACATGAAATAATCCCTCTAATAATTTGGGGGATACATTAATGAGGCTCAGATCAGGGTATCTTTAATAGCAACAAAGGAAGCTTACACAACCTTATCCCAATGGAAGGGAATCCCCTTTTTCAAGAGTCGAGTAAATCCTTTAGCCATTTAAGTATAGTTGGGAATGAATCTCCTTAGAAAGTTAGCCTTCCCTTCGAGTATCTGTAACTAAAGTAGGTTGGAAGGCGCAGGAAAATATAGAATGGCCCAGACCTTCAAGGGATCAAGTAAAATTCTATATTTTGATGTGAGGAAACCAAGAAAATGACTAGAATCGACGCAAAACACACATTTGTGTGGATTGAGGCGTATTTTGTAGTGAGGACATCATAAAAATATCATTCTCAAATGTATAGGGTGGTCAACCTATTTTCGTGAATGCGCAGGTAAGTCATCCAGACAAGGTTGAACAATGTGTTTGCTTTCATGGAAAGCATATTTCATTACCCTCTGAAAGGTTTCCCCAACGTTATTTAAACCAAAAGGAAGTTTTCGATAAAGTGAATGTTCCCTAGGGATATATAAAATTTATTTTATATTGGTCCTCTAGGCGAATATTGACCTGATTGTACCTAGAAAAACCATCCATGAAGGAAATTTTTTCACATCCAGCACATTTGTCAATTATTTGGTCGATAAAGAGAGTGGGATAGTTTTCCTTTGTAAAATCATGATTAAAATACAGATAGTCAACACACACTCTAATTGTCCCTTATTTCTTCATGACAGGAACAATGTTGGAAACCCAATCGGTAAGCGGAACAGGGTAAATAAAACCAGCACACAAATTTTTTTTCAACCTCTGCTTTAATGGCAACAACCTTATTAGGATGAACAGGACAGAGGCGATGTCATATCAGTTTGAAATCAGGGTAGATTTTAATCTCATGCTCAATGATACTGGAATTGATGCCTGGAATTTCCTCATACGATCAAGCAAATACATCACAGAATTCACGGAAAAGAGAGTGGTAAGTGTCAAGTTTAGATGCAGAACAAGACGCACTGACATGAATGTTTTCTACTACACCACGTTTGGTTGAAGTATCGATAGAAATCGTTTCTTCGATATTTGATGGCTTTTTCTCAGAATTGACGGCGTGGATAGAAATGGAATTTGTAAAGAAATCAATGACTGTAGGGTGATATAGTTCAGTGGACTATCTTCAATGTAATCTAGAAGATGGGATCGGTGATGAGAATATTCCCATGGTTCTTCTTTTGAAATCATGGATTCCATAATGCTCTCATTAGTTGAGAATATACATGAAAAATGTTCAAACGAAGTACCATAATCGAAAGAATGATCGATCCAAACATTCGATGACAAAGGATTAGGATTGGCATACTTACAGCTAGCCTATATATTCAAAATCATTGGGGACCTTCCATAAATCAGATGAAGTGGAAGATATCATATTTTAGGTTTCTACTTTTGCGATTTCCACCAATGTCGCAGGCAATGGTAACAAAAAGGTGCCCATTAGGGAAGAATCCTTAAAGATTCCTACACCAATATTATGAAGAAATGGTGGGGGGGGGGGTATGTGAACGAATGGAAAGCTTCCAGTTTCTTGGGAACTAGAGGCGAAGAAGATAAGTTGATCGATGAATGTGATGCTGCCTTTATGGGGGAGGAAAACCATACAAAAGTAAGTATATACAACCACAGCCATAGCGTAAACCCACGATCTTCCTAATAAGATATTGTATCCAAGGGCTCCGCCAACGACCTCAAATTCAATAGTAACAATTTTTCCCTCTAGTTCGACCTGCAGGTTAATGAGAATTCCACAAGGCTTATATGTATGACCGTCAAAAGCTTTCAACATCGTAGGTGATTTTGATAAAGGTGGCAAGATAAGTGACTTCCAACAACTTATAGACATGATATAAGTAGATGCACCTTCATCAATAATAGTCTGGTGAATGAGATGATTCAGGACATTTACTTGGATAAAAAATGCTAATTGTGCTAGAAATTGTGGCACATAGCCCACATGGTTAAATACTACAATATTAGAGTCCATAAAATCGATTCCACCAATTTCCGACAATAAAACATGCTTTTGGGAGGGAAAATTCTGAAGAACCTCAATTTTGAAGCTTTATTGTTAACTCAGGAATAATAGGTGGTGAAATTAAATTAGACGAAGTCAAAGTTGAAGTAGTAGGTTGATATGTAGTGTTACACTGAAATTTGTCACCATGACATTTTAGTACTCTCTTAGAAGTCTACAATATCAAAGTTCCTAAATTCAAGCCTTGAAACTAAGAGAAAAGCTCATAAAAACGTTAAAACTCTAGTACTGCACTTTCTCCTAGTTTTTCCTGCGGTCCCGCACCTTTTGGCTATAAATCATGTGTAGCCAAGCGCACTTTATGTTTATTAAAAGTTCGGACCCCTGTAAAAGGTTAGAAAAGGCACAAGTAAAATGTAGAAGCTCAGTTTAAGTCATTTTTGGAAGCTTCTAGAAACATTCCTGCGGTGGAAAGTCCGCTCCTTTCATGTTCATGCATCCCATCCAATAAGGAGCTAACCCCTTGATGTAAGGAACTAATCCCTTTGAAGGAGGATTCTATCCCTTCTTGTATGGAGCTGTAACCTCCTCTCTTGCACTATAAAAAGAGGCATAGGGAAGCCTAAAGGGGTTACAATTTATGAGTTGAAGTTTTAGTATTGTTGGAGGAAAGGTGCTGTTGAAACTTAGACCCTTTTAGCTGAGATTTCATGTGGGAAATATTACATACCTGTATGTATCTCGGTTGGAAGAGTGCAAGGCTGATCAGAGTAAAGGAAACGCCTGTTCCAGACCCTAGGAAGGCCTATATGACATCAAGGTGGACACGGTTGTAAGGCTCTTCCTTATTTAAGTTAATACAAATAAATCCATTTTTCTCAATAAGATGTCAATTGATTGGTTTATTTTATGGATTCCTTGATCACCATAATGGATATGATTTATGAATATATGATATGTAGGTGCTATTTGATGTTTGTTTGTTTGTGATTGCAGATCTTCGAAGATAACTCTTTCGGGCGACTGAAGGACTACTACTATAAACAAGCGTTGGATCATAGGTAAGATCATTAAACCTTTATAGCATTTAATTATGAATCACAATATATCTAGAGAAAGATAGTTTTGTTTGTCCATTTGATGCTAGCTGTCCGTAGGACACTTGGGAGGTCTATCTTGTCTGCAAGAACGACTTATCCGTCCAACAAATTGGCAACTCCACTGGGGAATGATTGGATTTTTTGTTTTCCTTTTGTTTTGACTTGAGAAAATGATTTTATCAGTTCTTGATTGATGTATGATGGTTTGGGTGGCTTATTTTAATTTTTCTGTACTTTGAAATTTTTTGAAAACTTTTGTTTTCTTGAAGTTTTCTGATCTCCGCACTTTGCGTTCACACACAGTGCGGTCATCTTCGCAATTTTCCTGAGTAACCAGTGTGGAACCGCACCTGTTTACTTTGGATCCTGCGGACCCTAGGAAATTTTTATGAAAACTTAAAATTTCCTTTTCAGGCTTAGTCTAGATTTAATTTAGGATTCTTAGAATCTACCAAGATCTGTATTTTTCTGTCAAAAAGCCTTGTTTATGAGTTTCTTTCAACAAATTTTTTATCTTATCAATCTCTGTTAAGTTAATTGGGTGTTTTGAGTCTCTTTTTTGAGAAATTATTAATTTTATTTCCTTTGGTCATTACTTGGAGGTTTGTCTCATTATTTTCACAATTTTGCATCGTTTTGCTTTTGTTAATCGCCTCAGTCTCAGGCTAAATTGTGAATGAGTGTTAATCGCCTTTGAGTGTTTTTATTTTTTTATCTTTGGAACTCTCACCCAATTTTCTTTACTTATGCTTTATTGGTTCTTAGATTACATTAGAATCATCTTGTGTTTGAGAATTCTCTTGCATAGATCACATTTCATAATTAGAATTCTTATTTTTAGAATATGAATGAAAAATGTGCATAGATTACATTTGCATACTTTTCAAGTGAATTGTGCATAGATTATTGTGCATAGATTACAACTGCATAGTTTACATTCTGAAAAATAAATCTTAGATTTAGATTAGTTTCTTTAATTTGAATTTATATGTTTTTATGCTTGTTTTAAGAACATAAAAAAAAAAATATGGAATTGATTAGCGTTAGTTTTTCTTGATGAAATTAGTGCATTAGAGAATTTGTTACATTTTCTCTTATTGATCAATTTTTTGCATTGTTGGAAGTTAATGGAAACTCTCTCCCTACTTTAATTAGGATTCATCGAATTGAAAATATTACATTATCATATTCGATTGAATTCAGTTCTGGGTCAGGTCATAACACCATTGGTTTCATATCCATTTACCCTTTGAGTAATAACAGCCTAAATAACACAATGCTTAATTAAAATTCATCTAGTAATTTTTACATTTTTAGGGTGCTTTCCACCAATCTAGCTCAGGATTAGTGCTTTGGAATAGGTTGTAGTTAACTTTCCAAAGCAACTAAAACAAGCAAGTAGTCGATCTTGCGGTAGGAAAAATTCCAATTGTTGCATGTATGTGCTGGGAAGCTCCTCCTAAAGGAGTCAAGCATGAGATCATATCCAAACCAGTGAGGTAATCAATCCTTCCTCATTGGGAATGATAGAAGATATACACATATTAAAAATGGTAAATCTCAGATTGACCATTGTCGAGGAGCCTAGGTCACTTGTCAGTAAACCTTGGATTATGTCAAGGAGCCTTCAAGGGGATTGAGATTTGTTACTCTGCCCTTGCGTGTGTGTCAGATCGTAGACTGTTCCCCCAGGTATATTTGTTCCTGTTGGTGACCTTAGTGGCCATAATCTATAGGATTCTTTCCCAAGGTGACGGTGGAGGGAATATCCCACTGTACCTGGAACAGACGTCGGCTAGACTCACTTGGACTCTCCAGAGGGTTATCTTCACTCAAGATGGTATAGTGGAGAAACTTGCACCAGTATGTTTCATTAAGCAGGTTGTCAGGGTAACTGTTCCAACTGCCATTTCTGCATTAAAATTCTATGATGTTGGATTTCATCACCAACTAGTGCTTTTAGTACATGAATCTACTGTTTGTGTGTGGTTTGACTCCTATATTTGATAGCGCGTGTTAATTTGTTTTTTTTAACTTTTAGAGACCATAGGTATGAATTGCGAATTTTAATTGTTAGGTGTGAATTGTGAATTGTGAATTTTATTTTAAATTGTTAATAAAATTCACTGAAGTTGAATATAATGGCAACTGCTATGGAATTTACCAACCAAGGAACCCCTCTTAACGAGAATCCTAGTACTTTTCATTGCTTTGGAAATGTTGGTCCTCCTTATATGGCTACACTGTCATTACCTAGATTTACAATAATTTTATTGGTATGGTTATTTTCAACTTCGCTAGCCCCGAATACTCCAATTGTTCCAACTCAACTGAATGCTTCATCTCAACAGAGTTCACCATCTCAACATCACCAACCTCATGTTGACCCTTTACCTTCTTCGCCCAATATTTCTTCCTCCATTTCTTCCTCTTTTCTTGGTAAAATCCTTGATGCTAGTAACCAAGTGGCTAAGAAGAAGAAGAAAGGGAAGAAGAAGAAGAAGAAGAAGCAATATAAGAAAGAATTCAACCAGCCAACCATGGTTTCAAGTGTTAGTAATGTTGAGGAAACCTCCAACATGCATCGTAAACCCAAATTCCTTTGCAAGCTTTGTAAGGGTGACCACTTCCTTATCAATTTTCCTGGTATTCCAAAGGTCTTGGAAGTATGGTCAGAACATTCTCATCAAATTGCTGTTGATCCATCAATCAGTGATAGTCAGGTTCCTAGGAAAAAGGTAAATTTAGGTTTCCTTGTAGTATATGCAAAGGGAGTCATCAAACTCACATTTTCCCTCACATGGATGAAGCCTCAAAATTGTTGGAAAACCTTATTGTTCCAAAACAAGAATTTCCAACTAGTTACCGTAAAATTTCACCCAACCTACCGTAAACTGACAAAGTGATTGATCTAATTTCAAGTACAGTGAATCCCACTCTTCCATTGGAGAATGAAACTAATATCACTCAGGTTGATGATCCTTTAGTTGATCAAGTGGTTGATTCAATTTCATAATCGATCGATCCCACTCTCCATGAAGAGAGTGAACTTCATACCGCTCAGGTTCTTATTTTTACATCAGATTCTTCTACGCCAGGGGGAATTTTACCTGTTCCTACTGAACCCCTTCCAAGTACTGAGGTATTTTCCTTTGATTAGAATAGACTGACAGAACCTTTTCATCCTTCCTCCATCCCTTTCCAAATCATTGTGAAGGCTGGTGGTATGAACATACACCGCACACATGTAGATGAAGGTGCTTCTGTTAGTATTTTATCCTCAACTTCTTGGAAAGCTTTGGTTTCCCCTCAGCTAGTGCCTGTTACGCAGAATCTGAAAGCTTTTAAAAGAGCCATTAGTGAACCTTTAGGGATCCTTCCTAAGTTTTCTATTACTTTGGAAGGTAAAACTGTCTGTATTGATCTTATGGTAGCTCGAGGCCCCTTGGATTTCAATTTAATCCTTGGGAGAGACTATGTCTATGCAATTAAAGATATCGTATCGACACTCTTTCATGTGATGTCTTTCCCTCACAATGGAAACATTGTGACTGTTGACCAAATTTCATTCCCTTGTCTTGATTCGACTACCAATAATCTGACACCCCTAAAAGTTCCTTCTACTAAGGTGGTATCTATCCCGCCATGAGTTAATTATGTGGCAACCAGTCCCATGGTTTCAGTTACTGATGCAAGTGAGCCTCTCACTGTTTGCTCGAATACCTATGACTTAGATCCGGTAATTGACATGGAAAACTCTATGGGATTATTTGAATGCAATTTTCTTATCCCTTTTGAATCCCTTGACATGTGTTCCTTCCAGAGAATTATTCTTCCATCTGATGAAGACCTTTTGGAAGCCATGATCGAGAAGTATCCCTTAACCTGTCTTTATTCAAGTTGGAAGCCATGACAAGGTCACTGTGAGGATAGTTCCTTTTACTGTGTCAAACTCATTAAAGAATGAATAAGTTAGTTGAGAGCATAGTTCATTTTCTTGTGTCAAGCTCGTTAAAAAAATGAAACAAGCTTCCAAGAGCAAAGTTCTTTTCCTGTGTCAACCTCATTAAAAAATGAAACAGATTCTTATGAGGACAATTCTTTTCCTGTGTCAACCTCGTTAAAAAATGAATCAGTTGGTCAGAGGATAGTTCCTGTTACTGAGTCAACCTCGTTAAAAAATGAATCAGGTATGAGGACAATTCTTTTCCTGTGTCAACCTCATTAAAAAATGAATCAGTAGGCAGATTGTAGAGAGTAGATTGATAGATTAGAAATAAGTAGTTTTGGAGGATGGTTCCTGTTACTGAGTAAACCTCATAAAAAAATGAATCAGGTATGATGAAAGTTCCTTTTACTGTGTCAACCTCGTTAAAAATGA
Source organism: Pinus albicaulis (assembly GCA_034641835.2). Lineage (NCBI taxonomy): Eukaryota > Viridiplantae > Streptophyta > Pinopsida > Pinales > Pinaceae > Pinus > Pinus albicaulis. The sequence continues at coordinate 919,456,164 of CM076573.1, read as the reverse complement.
ATCAGTGGATTAAGAGGAAAATTCCTTTTACTATGTCAACCTCGTTAAAAAATGAATCATTGGGCCACGAGGACAGTTCTTTTCCTGTGTCAACCTCATTAAAAATGAATCAGTAGGTTATATAGGTAGATTATAGAGAGTAGATTTGAGGACAGTTCTTTTACTGTGTCAACCTCGTTAAAAAAATGAAACATGTAGGTGAGGATAGTTCCTGTTACTGTGTTAACCTCGTTAAAAAATGAAACACGTTGTCATGAGCATAGTTCTTTTCTTGTGTCAAGATCGTTAGAAAATGAAACAAATCCTCCCCTAATTGAGTCGAGTCTTTGACTAGATCGCGTAGATGTTAAGTCGTATATTTAGGTTAGTTATTTCAGTTTTTGCATAATTTTCTTACAGTTTTAGGTTGGGTCTTTCATATGATCTCATAAATGAACCTTCATTCCATCTAGCTATTAATTACCAGTAGTTGAATGAAATGAAGCTGGGGGGCATGCGCTCTAGCAGTTACGCTTGGGGGGCATTAAAAACTTATCTCAAGCACAATTTTCTCTATTTCAAGCTTGTGTAAAAATGAAACACGCCACTTTTAAGCATAGTTTTCCTACGTTTCAAGCTTGTGTAAAAATTAAACAAACCATTTTTGAAGCATATTTTTTCTCTGTTTCAAGATTTTGCAAAAATGAAACCTATCTTGAGTCCATTTCGGTTATTATTTTCAAGACTCGTTAAACTCATGAAAATCCCGAGATTATTTTGCTATCTTTCATTCTCGTAAAACACATGAAAATTCTAAGTTCTTTCCATCTTTTCCTGATCGTTAATTAAATTGAAATTCGGCCATATGAGTACATTTTTATCACTTTTTCGAACTCGTTAAAAATTACGAAAAAGAGAAAGCTATGAGTACATTTTTATCCCTTTTTTGAACTCCTGAAAATTACGAAAAAGAAAAACCCTGGAGTTCTCTTTTAAGCCCTTTTCAGACTCTCTAAACATGAAAATATTGTCGAGTACTTGACTATTCGAACTCGTTAAAGGAAATGAACGGTCGTCCCTTCAATATAAGTTTACCCCTTTTCCAGACTGAAATGGAATATTTATGAAAAAGGTATACGTTGACTAATCATGGTCAATAGAGTTCTCTCTTGCATTATTTTATCCATTTTCGGGCCTGAGAGACTAAATTTACGAAAAAGAACATCCATGGAGTTTTCTTAAGTTTGTTATTTTGACTCCCTAAAAATGAAAAACACCAAGTTTCTCCTATACTAGACTCGTTAAAATTTAACAGTAAAGGACCTGTCAATTACAAACAGGAACGGACCACCCCTTCTTAGGGTTTGATTTTAAACTAAGTTGGACTCATCCGAAGGATGAGCTTATAAACAAGAAAATGTTATCCTCCTCAAGCTTGTAAAAAATAAAGAGGTACTTGCCAGAAATGGTGGGGAAAAAGAGAAAAAAACAAATTCGTTTGCTACACTTTGATTTGTAAAAAGAATTATACCACTCTTGAACATGACACTTTTTCTTCCACCTGGGTTGGGAAATCCTTTGCCTATCAGTTAATCAAACCACATTGAAAGTCTTTAGCCGGTTTCTGGGTATTATCTTAGGGAAATTTTCACCAAACCATCTACAGTGTCGTTATGTGTTCAAGAGGATAGTAAAACAAACCATTCATCTTCAAACACTTGTCTCCATTCGCGTTGACCATCCCTGAGTTAGTCCTTGCAAAAAAATGATTCAAAACTTGATCTATGGTTTTGTGTCGTGAGCTTGCTTACGGCATATCACTTTCTATAGATGACAGCTCATCATCTAGGAAGTTGATCTAGAATCTGTCAGTACCTTGGAATCTGCATGCCTTAATGGCAGGTTTCTCGCTTTCGATGACAGGTTACATCATTGACCTTCAATCGAACGATTCTGTGAAATGATTGACTTCAGATCACTTATTCGCATTTAATGGATTGTACTGAGTACTTTGAGAGCCATTTTCATTATTGGTGGTTTCTCTCACACTTGTTAACAATTCAAATCATTGACTGGTAATCAAGTGGTTTCTACCATGTTCGACTTCAACATATTTCATCACATGGATAGAATCGTACTAGTTTGGGAAGCAGAAATCAAGACCCTGGATCTTTTTTCCACCATCCAAGCTATGAGGAGTTTTATTATTCGTTATGCAGTAGACGATTCATTACAGATGGTTGTGCCCATGCTGTGTCTACATTATTGATGTAATATTAAAAATCATTTCCGTATCAGAACAAGTTTAGTTAGTTTTGATCTGAGTATGGGAATGCCTACCTCAGCGATGATATATATATATATATATATGTGTGTGTGTGTGTGTGTGTGTGTGTTGCATTGAATGTTTTTACAGGGTTCCGACTAGGGTGTCCACAGGCTAATCCTTGAAATGATAAATCACATCACTCTTCGAATACTCTCAGACTTCGCACTTTAGGGGGAAATTTGTTAAACTGAAATTTGTCACCATGAAATTTTAGTACTCCCTTAGAAGTCTACAATATCAAATTTCCTAAATTCAAGCCTTGAAACTAAGAGAAAAGCTCATAAAAACCTTAAAACTCTAGTACTGCACTTTCTCCTAGTTTTGCCTGCGGTCTCGCACCTTTTGGCTATAAATCATGCGTAGCCAAGTGCACTTTATGTTTATTAAAAGTGTGGACCCCTGTAAAAGGTTAGAAAAGGTGCAAGTAAAATCTAGAAGCTCATTTTAAGTCATTTTTGGAAGCTTCTAGAAACATTCCTACGGTGGAAAGTCTACTCCTTTCATGTTCATGCATCCCATCCAATAAGGAGCTAACCCCTTGATGTAAGGAACTAATCCCTTTGAAGGAGGATTCTATCCCTTCTTGTATGGAGCTGTAACCTCCTCTCTTACACTATAAAAAGAGGCATAGGGCAGCCTAAAGGGGTTACTATTGATGAGTTGAAGTTTTAGTATTGTTGTAGGCGAAGTGTTGTTGAAACTTAGAGCCTTTTAGCTAAGATTTCATGTGGGAAAGATTACATACCTGTATGTATCTCGGTTGGAAGAGTGCAAACTGATTATAGTAAAGGAAACACCTGTTCCGGACCCTAGGAAGGCCTGTATGACATCAAGGCGGATACGGTTGTAAGGCTCTTCCTTATTTAAGTTAATACAAATAAATATGTTTTTCTCAATAAGCTATCAATTGATTGGTTTATTTTATGGATTTCTTGATCACCATAATGGATATGATTTATGAATATATGCTATGCAGGTGCTATTTGATGTTTTTTTGTTTTTCATTGCAGATCTTTGAAGATAACTCTTTCAGGCGACTGAAGGACTACTACTATAAACAAGCATTGGATCAAAGGTAAGATCGTTAAACCTTTATAGCATTTAATTATGAATCACAATATATCTAGAGAAAGATAGTTTTGTTTGTCCGTTTGTTGCTAGCTGTCCATAGGACACTTGGGAGGTCTATCTTGTCCGCAAGAATGACTTATCCGTCCAACATGTAGCCTAACTATTCGACAATGAAAGAGGATTACAGTAATATTTACTTTTAGTGGACACCAAAACATCAATTTTGGGCTTAGTGATGGATAAAATAAGAACTTGTGAACTAGAAGTGGGATCCGTAGCAACCATATGTTATTTTGGGTTCAGAAAAAGGTTTTTCAACACTGCAAATGTCGTAGAAGTCTTAAGAAGTTTCGATACTTCTGAGCAGTGAGGATACTCTCACGTAAAATTCTCCTCATTACATATCAAACAAGGGTAATGAGGTTTTTGAGAAGTACCAAGTGTATCAAAATATTTTTCCTACTGGGGTGAATTTTGTTTTTCCTTATCTTTCCCTTTCTTCTTACTTCCGGGTTGCTTCTCACTTTTTCCCTTGTCATATGAAACGACATGTATTTCAGAAGAAGACGTAGGATCAGATGTAACCAGGGTTTTATTGCAAACAACAAGTGTGGAAACAAATGGTCGACTTGCTGGTTGAGTGCTAGTAGAACCAATCACACCGTCTCTGGCATGAAATTCCTTACCATATGGAGAAGGAGGAACAATAAAATTTGGTCACGGTGCATTCATAATCTTTTCATAGAGCATGCCAGAATAAGTATAAATAAAATCTAGATATTGGGCATGAACAATTAATTTCTCTTCAGTGACAAAACCATCTTTGGTCACATCCTCGGTGATAGATGGAAACAAGGAATTTATAAACCACTCAGCTAAAATATGATCTGGAACAAAGGTTTTAACCATTCGATGACGACAATGTCACTCATAAATGTGATCTGATATGTGAGTAGCAGTCGCCTGTTTAAATTTGGTCAAAATTTCCATTCCAGTTTCATATCTGATGGGTAACTGGAAGTGGGTTAGAAAAGTAGTGGCTAAACTGTGAAGTTATCAAAAGAATCTCTTGGTAATTCAATATACTAGTTTGCATCTGGACGAGTGAGCATTCAATGGAAAAGACGTAGTCTAACAGAATCATCATTCAAGGAGTTTGAAGAACACCATAAATGATAAGTCATAACGTGCATAGAAGAATCTTCTCCATAGTTTCCATTGAATTTCGAAATATCGGAGGGTAATTTATGAGGAATCACTGGCCACCAAGGTAAATAGTGAATGGGATCATTAGTGAGCTATTTTAAATCATGTAACTCTAGTGTTGCAACAAATGAAAACTATAGATCAGATTGAGCATAACCAGGGTAAGATGGAATTTCCTGGGAAGTAGGCCATTATGCACCAATATAAGGAATCTGTTGTTGGTAACCCTTATAGGGGTAATTTTTTGACCAAACCTAGCATAGGCTTGTTGATCGAGTCCAGGAGAGGCTTTATACTGTTGGAATTGTTGTTGTGGCTGCCATGGGATCTGATAATATAGATGTTTCCCTCCAGGATAGGTTGGAATAGGTTGTGAATAAACGAGACCAGTAGAAACTTGTGACATTCCATACAAAGGTAAACTAGCCTATGGTTGTGAAATTACTGATACAGATGGTTGTTGTAAACCATCCGGGGAAGATGGAGTCTGTAGACCCAAAAATTGAGGTTTAAGGGTTGAATGACCCACCTGAGAAGGCTAAGCTACGACCAAAGAAGTAATGACATGTGTAGTAGGTATGGATGGAGCAGTTTAAACTGGTTGATATTGGCTCACAACCATTTGCGGTTGAACATGCAAGGCAGGCTGCCATTGACAAGCATGGATTCCAACATAAGATTGACCTAAAAATGAAGGTGTACTACCATATGGGGTAAACATGGGTTACCCCCTAGGATATGGAGTATAAGGATATTGAAAATACTGACCTTCATATGATGGGAGTCCAGTAGAAACTAGATAAGATGGACAATAATTTGATGGACCAGCCTGTTATTGCGCTGAAGATGTAAATAAAGGATCAGGCCGTTCAATACTCGTAAAAGAGGAACTAGATAAAATTACAGATGACGACATGGGTGAAGTCCATGGACTAGAGGAAACACTAGAGTTGGTTCCAGATAAAGCATGGTAGCATTTTGGGATGGACAGACCACCATAAAGATTAGACTCAGGTGTTTTAGTAAACATTGAAGAGGTAGCAACAATAGATGTTGTCGCAGTTGTAACATACTGTACAGTCTGGGATGTTGTCTCAGCCCTGGTTAAATAACCCAGTAAATAGTCTAAATAATCTATAGGAACTTGAGACTGAGCAAGATCAACACGAGCAGTGTGGATCAAACGAGGAAAATATGGATAAAGATGAAGCCTCGAACCAAAATGAGTCGTAGTTGTAGGGGGTGTCTCTTCCTGAGGTTATTCCTCAATTGAAATCAAACCACGTGGAAGTACTTCACCATCAAGCCTGAGATAAATTTCAGGTGGTAGACTCTGTGGTAAAGAGGAAGACTCAATAGTTACATATGATTGAGGATTGGTTGGTTGACATTATTCTGACACGTGAAAAACTTCTTGTTGTTCAAATTATAGATCAATATGTTCTAGTAAAAGAACAAAAGTTTCTGGATCAACTTCTGGTTGAACAAATTTTGGTTTTGGATTTACTTCTTCATTGGATTGAATTTCAATTTCCTCAGGTGACTGTGAGGATTTTTTCTTGATGGTAGCAGGTAAACCGGGATCGGTAAAAACAACTCGAGACTCGGTACTCAAAGGATCAGATGACTCTGGTAAATTAGATGAAGATGAAGTAGCAGAGGTACCCGATTCAGTAGGACGAGCTCACCTTCACCGACTAGGTGTAACTTCTAGCAGTACAGGTGGTTTATTCATTGTCCTACGCAAACGACGGGGAAAGGGTTGATCTTCTTCCACAATTATTGATTGATTTATTACAAAAAAAGGGTAATTCTAGGAAAAAGTATTACCAAGCAACTTTGAACTGCAATATACCACCCCAGTAAACCAAGGACTTACGTACAGGCGGGAAATCTCCCTGAATGTTGTGTTCGGTGTATCACAGTGTACAAGGCGACCGAATCAGTTACCTATGGATGGTAAGAAACCTAATGATGTCCTCCAAAATGCACTTGATGGTACATGAAAGCCCAATCCATGTTAGCGATGTCTAATGTGAAACCACACAGTGAGAGCATCCCCTTATACTTTTCATACTAGAAAACCGCTTGATATACTCAAGGTACACGAATGAGCTTTGATATAATTATGTACATGGGATTAGGTATCACACTTGGAAGGTATCACAGTCAATTAATGATAGCTGCTGTGTTTTACGATGCCAAAACACGTCTCTAGCCTAGACCTCTAAATGTTATCGTTAAGTGACAATGCTCCCTTAGGGTAATTGAGATAAATCTTAAGTTGAACTTGCTTATAAATTTACCTTTCAGGTTCACCTCATGATGTATTTGAAATTTCTAGAATGCAACAAAGATGATAAGCATTTGTTTCGATTCAATTTCAACAATAAAAACCTTAACTACAAGGGATAGAGAAATCAGATTGTAAGCAATTAGCAATGAGCACATCTAAATTCAAATTCCCTGACTATTCCTATGCCTCACTCACAAAACCTATATGAACATGCATGTTTTCTTTTCAATATATTTTAAGTGTGAATGAAAAAAAAAGAAACTAAGATGCACAAACAATCAATCAATACTTTCCAAATAAATGAAGACTATTACGATAATTCCTCTTTTCGAAAATAAAGAATTGATCGAATGTAAAATTTAAACTTTGGAGCTATTTCAATAATGATAAATAAAACAAGAAGAAACATTGGACAAACAAACATCCAAAGTGAGCAAGGACAGCAGAATAAATTTGGACTCTATAGGTAATCAGACACTTGAAAACATGGAAAACAAGACACTAAACTGAATGGAAAAAGACAAAACTTATTATGATGACTTTTGGTTGGTTACAGGTGCAATGCACCCCTGAGTGGGAGACAATGTGTTGCAGAGCATTGTCTCTAAGCCAACAGTGCTTTGTAGAGCACTGTGTCAAGACCAATAGTGCGTTGGTGCGAGACGAATCTCAATACAGGAAAAAAAACACAATTCTTTCACCAAAACACATTCAAATGAATGTAATTAAGCAATTAAAATCTACTAGAAGCTGAAAAAAAAGGATAAAACCACCAGGAATGATCAACCATTCCCCAGTGGAGTCGCCAATTTGTTTTATGGAAATCAAGCCTACAGATAGATAAGTTTCCCTAAGTGTGGTGGATGCACTTAGAACAACAGATGAAAGACACTTGACCTTTTCCTTAAGATAAATTGATAAGAGAAGAACACCTACTTGCGATATTTCGCTATTCTTAGTCTTCCTTTTATCACGTCCGACGCTCTCAATCAAACTGAACTCATTTGATTGATACCTGCAATTACTAACAGAAGACAGAAAATGACATAAATGCATACGATCTATTAACCTTAATGAAACTAAATCAATTACATTTGAAAATACATATATAAAAGCATGAACACATGTATTAGGAAAAATAACAAATCTCTTTATTATAAGAGAGAAGGAGAAGTTACAACTAGTTGGATCGATTTGATGTCAACTCACTCCAACTTTAGTCCTATCCTCATCACATCAGCAACATTACTCCAGTAGCATAACAATACTTGCAAACAATACCTCAAAGAGCTATAATCTTACCAACATAACTCTACAAAATTCAAACTCTTGCTCCCCTTTGCACTGTGATCAATGCTCAATTTATTAGAAATGAGGGTAGTTTTCCATTAATTGGTCATTGAATGGATTTTTCATAAATGGATGAGGAAGTTTACTTGTTCAACGGAATCAGAGGATAAGTGATTTAATGGCTTCATGGTGTTCATATTTGAGGTTATCATATAACATGATAACTAGAACCACTTCTAGAAGCCACTAGAAAGTGGGAAGATTCTCAGAACCATTTGAAAAATTCGCTCCAAGTTGACCAATACACTTCTAAGTGGGCCTAGGTGCTATACAACGCTGCTTTGAATGGGAGTAAGCTCTCTGCAAAGCACTTACTGTAGTCTAGGGGTGCGTTGGTGGCTCAATGGAGAATTTCAGCTGGACTTCAAGCAGTGAAACTTTCATGGATAAAAACCATTAATGGGATGACTCGTTTAAGGAAAGTAGCAACTGATTAAGGGTATGATAGATCTTGTTTTTACTGATCTGGGTTCCAGGATTGATGCCCAAATTGACCTGTAACATCTATGTTCTATTGTAATCTAACTTATCTGTTGATACATAATATATATGTTAAGTCTTGGTTTGTTGTGATTTAGATCGAATTCTGTTCTAAATTGATAGTAATTATCTGGTAATTTGTTTGCACAGTCCCTCAACATGGATCCATATAAGTGTGTTGAGGGTTTTACTCAGGACTTCTCATCAATTCCTCCCTCAAGTCGTGGAAACCTGGTTCTAGCACCCCCCGATATTGCTTTGGGTGATACTTTGGCCTACGTAAGAAGATGACTGCCAAAAGGGCCAGTAGTTGGAGGGTTTGTTGGTTTACCTATAACTCTAAAGCTGGGTCAATACCCCTCAAGCCAACAAATGCTTCTGTTTTCGAGGCCCAGATCATCATTTTGAGGGAGATTGATGTTGTGGCATCCCTCGCGAAACGAATTACAAGATTGGTTGGATAGAAAGATCCTGGAATTTTCGCTTCAAGAGAATAAGAGAAATAAGATATATTCTAAACAATGGATCAGAATATATATATATATATATATATATATATATATATATATATATAAGTGCATGAAATTTTCTTTAGTTCCTTCGCATAAGAGCTTCAGGAGTGGTTGTCACACTTAGCTAAATTCCATCATTGTATAAGAGATGACCCAGTCACTGAGTGGACCTCTGAATTGATCCAAAAATTAGAGAGATTTGATAATCATATAACTTGCGCGGTATATCATTGGATTGACAGCCACTTGGGAGACTTTGTGATTGAATTTTCCATTGATCAGTTTGTTTCCTACTTTGAAGGACAAAGAATATTTTTCAGAGGCCCTAGAAGCAAGTTCCTGCACTCATTGAAGTTATCGCTGAAGATGTTATTGTGTGAAAAGGGTTATCTGTGTGAACATGCTGCTTGAATGCATCAGAATGGTTTAGCTATGCGAAGCAGAAAAATTTACCGCGAAGAGTCTGAAGAAGTCCGTTATAGCCCTCTAAAGCTTAGATATGATAGTGAGTCTGAACCAGAAACCACTAGCTCAAGTGATTTTGACACAAAAATATTTTTCCAACAGAGACATTTAAGTCTATTTCCTACCCCATCTACTCCACTTCTGTCATCGCACCAGAGACCGCCTACTCCACCGCACAGTCCATCTCCTCCTCCTCCCCCAAAAGTAGCAATGGCCATGTCAATGATGCTACCTAATTTCAATGGTATCAGGAATGAGGACACTGAACACTAATGGTTTGTGACTGAGGATGTGTGTCAAGCGTAGAAGGTTCACAATAATGATATCAAGAAAGCACAACTCACTACTGCCTTCCGGGATAGAGCATTGGATTGGTATATGAGGTATGTTCAGGATAACCTTGATGCTACCTTGCAACATATAAAGACAACCCTAAAAGAGTAGTTCAAAAATCCTAAAATCATACTCACAGCTGGTTATTGAGATGAAAGATATCCACCAGAAGGTTAATGAGTCTATATGGGAAGCAGACCAATGGTTATAGTGTGTCCTTAGGGATGGAGGGTTCATCATTGAAGATTCTCAGCATAAGGAATGGTTCATTGCTATGTTGCTTCCCCATCTGTGCCAGCCATTAGGACAAAAAAATATTGACACGTTAGTTGAGGTGGTGGAGGTTTCAACGAAATTATAAGCTATGCCAACACCCATTGCACTTAGGACTCAACATATAAAGAATTAGCTAGAAGCCATGCACTTGGAAATTCAAATCCTACACAACGATAAGGTTAAGGAAGCGTGCAAAAAGATATGGTGTATACAATGAAAAGCTTCCGGGCACCACAAGGATCAGTGTCATGTTTTCACTAATTATTTGAATGCTGAAGGTCCCAACCCCTTAAAGAGCCTTGTTTGGTGTACAGTTTTTCAGGTTCGTGGATTGCAGGACACAGATTCCTGTCCAAGGATTGGGAAGTATCAAACTGACCTAAAGAAATTTTTTTGCAGGTTCTGCTCATCATTAGGGCATGATTAGCAGCATTGTTGCACCTATGAAATGATGATGGATAAATATGAAATATATAGGGTGCAGGCTAAGTCCTTCTCACCAGCATCTCCTTCTGGGCGCAGAGGATCTCCCGTTAGAGTCAGAGGTCGACGGGGTGGATCAGCTGGGCGACGAAGAGGAAATGTCATTTTTTATAATTGCGTGCCATTTTCCGAATCCTATGCACCAGTATTTCATGTATTTTAGGCAACTTGATCATGTGTTTGAAGATTTCCCTACATTAATTGCTAAGATGTAGGAAAGAAAGACACATACCCCAACACAAAATCTGCAAATGCTGAATGTTGATCCCCAAGTGGAGGATCCCAGTGTGAATATAGTAATAAGGAGCGGCATAGCTACAAATGAAGATAAGGGAAATCAATCAACTACAGATATCTGGATTTGTAAGGCGTAGGAGCATAAAACGAGAATTGATCTCCAATGTGCAAAAGAAACCTTTATTGAGGCACAAAAATAATTCACCGAGGGTGATATATCAACACCAAGTAGACCATTGCAAGGCACTGGAGGAGATGAAGAGATTAAACCCTTCCTTCAAGCACGTATGAAATTACCATGAAACAAGAAGGCAATGGAAAATCTGCAGGCATTGATAGATAATTGCGCAGAGAAAGGACCACCGATGGTAGAATAGTGTGTCGTCAATAAAATATACAAAAACAAGAAAAGAATAGGTAGAGAGATGCACCTGACTACGTAGCTAGGAGCATATGAGATGGATTAGGTAATTCTTGATCTGGGGTCGAATGCTAATGTTCTACCAAAACAGACATGGAAGCGCATGGGCGAACCCAAGCTGGAATGGTCCATGATCCAACTGTGCATCGCCAATTAACAGAGGATCATTCTTCTTGGGTGGTTGCCTCAATTCATAGTCAATATTGAGGGCATTACAGTGAAAACCGACTTTGAAGTGATAGATATCATGGATGATACAGATCCCTATCCTCCGTTGCTGGGTTTGGATTGGGCTATTAACATGGATGGTTTCATAGACTTGAAGAAAAGAAGGATGGAGTTTGAGAATAATGGAGTCCGAGTTATCATCCCTCTAGACCCTACCAAAGGACACCGATATACAAAGCTCGTGTGTGCTGGAGATGACATTGACCAAATCTATAAGCTGAGCTTACACGAAGAGGATTGGATCAACCCAACAGTGGATGGAACTCTTAAGTGGGAGAAGGAAAGTTCTTGTTTTTCAGACTCTGATGAGGAAATCGAGAATTGGCATAACCGATTGCATGAGGTGTTTGCGTTGCACTGTAATCATGTGACTATGTATATGTGATGTATAACATTTGAGGTATGTGATTTCCCACACTATGATGGCTCAATTGATGTAGACATGTTTCTAAGAAAACTAGAAATGACTGTGCCAACAACATAGAGGTTCCATGCTTTAGAGAATGGCTTGCGTGCTACTCCAGCAAGATGGTGGGAAGAAAAAGAAGGAGAATATAGGATATTGGGAGGAATGCGCGCATATGATATGGCTAATATTTGAATGACCATCCATTAAAGAAGAGGACTTATACTCTGGCAAGGAGGATCCGCGAAGACATCTGGAAAAATGGAATCAGGTTTGGGGTGTCGAACCAAGGCTTGAATGGGTTCACATGTTTAATCATACCCTGGGAAAGGTGCCAACTGAATGGTACTTAGAGACAGAGCTGCACAGAGTCACTAGAGATTGGTTTGCGCTAATAGATAGATTTCTTCTTACTTCCATCTTTGGAAGTGGAATCGATATCATTGGCAATGCATTGATCATTAATGCCCTGATCAGGGAGACGGTTTCTTGTCAAAAATTGGCACTATTAGATGTTTAGGACCCATGTGTGCTTGTAGTACCCTCCATTCCCTAAAAATTCAGACAACTGCACTCCATGCTGGGTCTTTGGGATGCTACAAAAAGAACATTCCATAGTACTAATTGATAACTGCGCCCATGCCCAGATTACTCCACGAACGTGTGACATTCCGTTGAAATGATGAATGTCAGAGAAGTTTGCAGTTACTAAGGGATATGACGGATTCTATGTGATCTTATTTGAACTACCTGGTCAACAAGCCTGTGTTGGGGGGGTGGGGGGGCAGTTTCTATGTGTATACTTAGATATGGATCATAAGTGCAGTAAGGTACGACACGCACGTAGTATCTGCACCAAAGGTTTGACTGTTGCACAGGGGTGTAAAAAACTAACCATTGGAACAGTAAAATTAAATAAGATAGAATTATTACCTTTTTCAGGAGCATCTAAGATGCATTTAATGAGTGTATTTTTCCAGATTTGGAAACATTTTTTTAGTAATGGAACCTCATTAATTCCTAAGGATTCGTTACAGATGCACCACAAGTATAAATATGGGTCATGGGGTTGCAATAGTTCCCTTTGCGTTCTAAGCAATTTTTATACTCTGAAATGTTTATTTTTCTTTACTTTTGTTGCATCTATTTTTAGATTGGATCCTTTGTTTGAGGAGTATTTGCACCAAGAAGGTTTACGATACATGATTCATAGCAGAATGAATTCCATTAGACCTAGAGAGGACTTTACTGCGCTGGAGGCGCCTGTGGTAAAGACCCTTGCACCATCTAAAACAAAGAAGGGACAAAATTCTGGGATGCACAAGTCTCTGAGAGAAAATACCCCTAGACCTCGCCATCCTGTCGGAGATAAGATGAATAAACCCATGCTTGAAATCCCAAAAACTATCGAAGAAGGGGATGACGACGTCGTAGAAGTAGTCCCATTCACACAACTGCCTGGTTACATTGTGCTACGCAAAACTACAGTAAAAGTGCCAAAATACATGCATAAGGTGTGCCCCGGTATTCAAGTGTCATTGATCCCAGAGAAAGTCCCAATGGAGGGGGACATGCTGGCCAAACTCCCTTATTTGCGATTCAATGACTGGGATATCGTAGGTGTGGAAAAATTTCTAGAGCTCACGCCAGAGCTTTACCTTGATCCAATCCCATATGTCACAGGGATGGTGTGCCTTGAGACAAAGAAAGAAATTTTAGGTCTAAACAAGGCGGGCCTGCTCAATCTTTTGCAAATTCCTCATTTTGGGTGCAGCCCCATTAATGATATCTGTGTTAGGTAGTTGTTGGAACTGGTGCATGACAATGTGCTCTGGCTGGGAGAACACATCCCAATAAAAGCAGATCTAATTCACAGGATCACAGTATTTCTGAACAGGGTGGGCGATCCTATGGCAAATTTCGGAGGGAAAGTGCACACCCTTCGAGCCAAGTATGAGCTGAAAATCACGGACCTGCAGACCAAGCTTCAGCCGGAAACATCGCTAGATGTTTGCGCCAAGATACCCACAGAGGTAAAATAGGCCCAATAAAGTATTATCGCCACACTCACTCAGTGTTCCCAGTATCTGGCCAAAGCCATGGATATTTGGGCATTTGTCTAGAATGATCCATATGCGCAATAGTTACATGACACACTTAGCACCAAAGAGCAGCAATTCGAAGAGACACACATAGTAGCATCCACACTAGTGGTTCAAAAAATACTTTCTCATCTACAAGAAGGTCGCAGACTCAAGGGAGAAATTGAAAATTTGTGCCAGAAAGAGAAGTCGCTCACAGAAATAATGCAACCATGGGCAGAAGAAGCATTGAAACTCTCGCAGACACTAGACAACACGCTCAAGATCATCCAGAAGACCCAACGTAGTGTGGAGATGGCCACTAAAGGGCCCACGAGAGACAAGATGGTTCAACAGGTGAAGGGTGTAGTAGTGCATAGCTTGGAGTTAGTGGTCCCTCTCCAAACTTCTGTCAAGATGCTCCGGGACAAGACCAAGGATATAGCCGCAGTGCCTTAGTGACTCGGGATGAGTCACATGATTGTGTTGGGGGCCTGTTGGAGAGGGGTCCCCCGACACACAAGTTTCAAAGCTCCATTTTGGGTAATATTGTATGTGCGTGCTGTGAAAAGGGATCCAAAGGGGCTTTGGGGTGGACAAAGTCCCCTATTTTGTGTAAATGGACTTAAATGTAAATTGTGGGCCTTAAACCATGGTTTGAGGCCATAGTATCTGTACGCTAGACCCATATAAATAGATAGAATATGTCTAAGCTAAGTAGTGGATTATTGTGAAAGGTATTTTATGATTTTTCTCACAAATATTCTGTAAGAGTCTCTTCGGGTTAGGGTTGGGTAAAAGGCTCCTGCTGGCTGTGTGCACGGAGACCTAGTTGTGGTTATGTGCAGACTCCATTGGTTGTGTGCACGGAGGGGATAGTAAGGGTTTGTAAGGTTTTCTAAAGGAAAAATTGATGTATTGAAAGATCTGAAGGACTAATAGAAGGAATGGTTTTGTGGAAGCTTTGTTTTATGTGTCTAATTGTTGTTATGCTTTGATAAGATCACACTATTTTTTTGGTTACTTATGAATGCATAAAGCTAGTTAATATGTTTATGCGTGAATAATGATTTATGTTAATAAATATTGAGATTTGGTTTTGATATGATATTTGTGCTAAGAAAACCCTATTTCTGTGATACTCTCTCTATGTTCTGTTATAAGCTAACTTATCTGCTAATACATAATAGATCTGTTAAGTCTTGGTATGTTTTGATTTGGATCAGCTTTTGTCCTAAAGTGATTTAAATTCTATGGTACTCTGTTTGCGCAGTCCCTAAGCGCGCATTTGTATAAGTGTGCTGAGGGTTTTATCGAGGACCACTCATCAATTCCTCCCTTAGGGTGCATAAACCTGGTTCGAGCACCCCCCCATACTACTTCGAGTGAGACTTTGGTTTGCACAAGTAGATCACTGCCGAAAGGGCTAGTAGTTGGAGGGTTTTTTGGTTTACCTATAACTTTGAACTAGGGTCAGGACCCCTCAAGCCAACAATAGGCTTACTAACTTCACATCATTGAACAACCTTTAATGAAAAATGACACACTTTCAAGCATATGAGGCCAATAACAATACCTCTAAATATGTGCCATTGTTTTTCGTACACCGAAATGTCTAGCAATAAGAGAATTGTGTGTTTCCCTTATGACATTCACTCTCTCCTCCTGTGGAATATAGAGCTTGCCCAAATGATACAACAATTTATTATGTACATGGTAATCCAATTCCTCTACTTGGTTTCCTTGACTCAATTTTGCATAGACATCTTTAAATTCATTATCAAATGTATATTGATCAACATAAATTTGATGCAAAACAAAATTATTCTTGAGTAAAGTCGTTGCACTAATAATATGCCTATAAATCATATCAGAAACCTTGTTGTATATACCTTTCTTATACTTGATGACCAAGTGGAATTGTTGTAAGAAACCCATCCATCTAAACTTCCTTGATTGTTGCAACTTAGTTTGCGATTGCAAGTATTGCAATGGTTGGTGATCAATGTTTATGATGGTTTCCTTTCCCATCAAGTAGTGTTTCCACTTTTTCACACTTTGAACCAACACATAAATATCCTTGTCATAAGTAGGATAGTTAGTCACTGCACCATTGAAATTTTTTTATATGAAATGAAATGGGCTTACCATGTTGCATAAGGATTGTTCCCATGGCATAGTCGCTTGCATAAGTTTGAATCTCAAAGGGATGTCTCAAGTCTGGTAGTGCAAGTACTGGGGCTGAACTGGTCTTCTGTTTCAAAGCATCAAATGTTTTTTTTTTTCTTGCCTTCCCACTGGAATACCTTTTTCACACTAGTCAATGCATGCAAAGGAGACGTGATAGAAAATAAGTCAGCAATAAAATTCCTCCAATATTGGGTTGCTCCCAAAAAGTTCCTTACTTCAGTGACTGTCTTGGGCGTTGGCCAATTCAAAATGACCTCAACCTTAGAGGGGTTTATCCTCAACTCACCTCCTCCAACATTATGCCCCAAATACACCAAAGAATTTTTACCAAACTCACATTTTTAAATCTTCAAAAATCATTTTTATTTCCTTAATACATCAAGTACTTTTATTATATGCATGACATGTTCATCAAGTGATTTACTGAAAATTAATATATCAGCTAAGTAGAGTACGAAAAAATCATCAAGAAATGGCCTCAACACATCATTCATCACATAAATGAAGGTAGCATGAGAATTACATAAACCAAAAGGCATAACAAGCCATTCAAAGAAACCTTGTTTTGTCGTGAATGTCGTCTTCCAAATGTCGCCTTCAGCAATTCTAATTTCATGGTAACCACTCCTTAAGTCCAACTTAGTAAAATAATTTGAATATTTAAATTTATCAAGTAAATCATCTATTCTAGGAAGTGGATAATGGTTCTTTATTGTAATATTGTTCAATGCACGGAAATCTACACACATGCACCATGTTCCATCCTTCTTTGGCACCAACACAATAGTTGACCTGCATGGTGAAGTACTTGGTCGAATAATCCCTTTGTCCAACAACTCTTGAATTTGTTTTTTTATTTCAATACTCTCCATCATCGACATCCTATACATGTCAATTTTAGAAAGAGGACAATCTTGTTGCAATTGTATTTCATGTTGGATTCCCCTCTTGGGAGGCAATCCATTTGGCTCCTAAAATATCTCATTATTTTGATTAACCACTTTAATCAAAAAAGATTTCAACTTTGGATCACAACCTTGAAATGATTCATAATCAACATCATTCTTTGGTTTAATCATAAGAAGCACAAAATTCTTGCTTTAATTCACTAGTATTTTCATTTATCCTACATTAACTATTGAAATATTTAGTTTATTGCGATGAGCTCTCACAATATACTCCCCACCATTTTTGAAAAAGCGGTACTTGTTTTCTTGGCAATAGAGGATGAATTTTATATCATATAGGTAAGGACTTCCCAAAAAAATTCCTGAGATATCAAGTGATACAACATCTAATTCAACTTCGTCAAGGAATTTTTCCGTGATTGCAACCAAACAATGCACTTTCTTGTAACCTGTAAATTTGTGTTCTTGCTTATCCAACCTGTTGTACATATTTCCCCCTGCATGTAAATTTTTGGTCTGCCACCTTTTTGAATATCCTTCGGACCTCTGTCGTGTCTTAGAATCCTGATGCTCCCGCTTAACACTGTCATCCCCACTCAAAAATATGCTTGGCCAAAGTTAAAAAACCCATAGTTTAAATATTGGGCCAAGCCCCTAAGAGTTTAGCCCTTCCTGTTTGGACTTCCATATGTCCCGAGCCCGAAAAACACAAGCTAAAAGGAGAGGGGCTTATCGTTTTATATTTCAGGTGCAATGGCAGTCATCCGATCAAATCCAATCAACGGAGCGGCGTCTGTTTTAGGTGGAGGGCCCCGCGCGCAGAAAACCGGCGGTAAATCCTGCACCACTCCCACCGAGCCGGCGGTATTTACCACAGGGGCAGCGATTCCACTAAACATGTGCCGCGTGTCTTTGGTACGGGATCCAAAACCGCTTTCCCCACGTGTTAAAGTCTGAACAATCCCCGGGCAGCGGAATTTGTTTGAACCGTCAGATCTGCTGATCTCAATCCGACGGCGGAGATCTTCTAAACTTGCTCTCCCGTTAATTCATGTCCGGCGTACCCTGTGGCCCACCATCGTGCTTCTCCCATCGATTCCCAGCCGTTGATCTATATTTGTGATCCGACGGCCCAAATTTTAGTCTCCCCACCTGTTAACTCCGCTGCCATGTCACCATTCCACTTGTCCCCCGTACACCCACGTGTCTGCTCCCGTGCGTCTAAGATATTTCCTCCACGCCATATATATATATGTGTGTGTGTGTGTGTGTGTGTGTGTGTGTGTGTGTGTGTGTGTGTGTGTGTGTGTGTGTGTGTGTGTGTTTAGATGTTTTTATTCATATTTGTCATTATTCCTTCCTCATGTCCAGACTGTGTCACGTAGAAAATCTGCATTTCGTCTATTTGTCAAAACCTCCATTGTTTTTCTTCCGCCACCCTGCGTGTTCCTATCTCCTGTCCGTGTCTACGACGTCGTCTCCATCTCCACCTCCACACCCCACACCTTTGAGTCTGTTTTTTCTAATATGTTCATGGGTCTTGCAGGTTTCAAGGCAATAAGGAGGTGCTTTAATTTATGGTCTCTGTTGCAGAGGCTAAGAGCATGTTGAAGGACGACATTTTGCTGGTGAAATTTAAAGAAGAAGCCGAGGGTAGGTGTGTGAAATGACCACCATTAAAGAAAACGAAGAGAAATTCACCCTACATTCAAGATCCAGGATTCAAATCCAAAGTTAAGGGCTGATAATACAGTACAGAATTGCAGACTATCTCAGGGTTCTTACGGCAGCAGATCTTATTCTCAGCAAAAGGCAGAGCACTGTATATATTTTATTATTTGTGTCTTTTATACAAGGAGATTTTCATCTCCCAGCATTTATTTCTATAGACAGATTGTAAAGTACAGTTATTTATAGTTAGTCATTCATAGAAGAGGGCGCGAATGTTTTCCGCCATTTTATTCAAATTGAGTCATTAAATGTGCTCCATCTACCTCCTCCTCTAGAATTCTCTATCTTTCCTATAAAGGCCCGAAAAGAAGACATTGTAAGGGTTCCATATTTCTATCAGCAAACTGTGCAGTGAAAAGGCTTTTGTATACATTTTGTAATACTTCTGTATGGAGGTTCAGAGCCCGTAGGGTCTCAGTGAGGAGGAGTTATAACTGTAATGAGGATTCTGGTCTTTGGTATCTCACAGTATGTAATTTCTCTTATGTGTTAATACAATATCTTATTTCATGTTATTTATCTTCTTGTATCATGTTCTAGAATGCGAGTGGCTCACAAGTTTGCAGTAAGGATTCATCCTTGTTGGTGCCCTTTCTGGAATTAGTCAAGCGCTTTAAATAGGCCTAGTCATGAGATACTGTTCCACGCCCACCTCGTCCATATTTTTTGCTATATTAGTTACTTGAGGAGGGTGCTTTTAAAACGCCATTGTCATATAAGGATTCATAAATTAATATGCCCTTATGTGGTTCTGTTGTGTATCTGGGTATCAGTCTCATGTTAACTAATATCTTCTCTATGTTTCCTCACTGCACTCACTTCCTGATATTTGATTTCTGTAATATATTATTTGAACTGGCCCTCTTTACAGTAAGTTGTCTCTTAACTGTCTGATGCCTTTGTATTGGAGTTTTACATGATGTCCCTACACTATTCTTATCTTTGTGTCAGCTTCTGAGAGAGTTTGGTCCCATTCAAAACTTATTTCCTTGTTCAAACAAGAGATAGTGAGTGAGCTCTTGGACTGACAATCCGATTTATATGAAGGACTCCTTGCTATATTAAGATGTCCTAGGCACTAGTCTATGGCAACTCTAGACTGTCTCTAGGGGGTGACAAAATTGTCCACAACATCTTTCTGGCGCCATTGCCGGGGACACGAATTCAAGAATATTAGTTTCCCTGGGCCTCGAAAAATTGTTTTCACTCTCTAATCAGGTGAGCACAGAGAGTTGAAGAGTTGCATATCCCTCACCTTGGCGACTCCAATGTTCTTTATTTGATAAATTTTACTGGTAGTCCTGGCTTCCCGAAAGCCACATTTGAGGTCAGATACATCTCAGTCGAAAACACCCTACGTGTCTGACCCGGAGAAGATCATTCATAAAAGAGTTTGGAAAGAGAGGAAGTCAGTTCGTGCTGAAAACCCCGAATATTCCATTGAAAATTATCCGCCCTCTTCTTCTCAAGAAGTTAGAACAGAAAATCCCGAGTTTTACTCGGAAACTCCACGTAGAGGAAGTGCCTGGATTGAAGAAGATTCTCATCCCGCTTTCGAGGCTGAAGAAATTAAAGAGGTCACAGAAGTAGTTTTTGTTAACCGTGAGTTATTCCCATCCACACCTCAGGCTTCTGTGCAATATATTCCCATTGTTATTCATACTCCACTTCCTCCTACTCCTCTCCCTTCATTTGTTTCTCAGACCTCTGTACAACCCCCACCTCCTCCAATGGCCAATGTTCCTGCTTTTCTATTGAACAAATATGCTCCTCTGGCCTTACCCCAAGTGCTAAATGATATGCCACAGGATTATCTAAAGATTCTGCCAAGATTTAATGGTGAAAATGAAGTTGATGCTCAGAAACATCTTGAGTCCTTCTGCTCTTTCCCAGAGAACTTAAATGTTGAACACCTTGATGTGATCTTGAGATTATTTGTGCAGTCTTTGGAAGGGGAAGCCAGAAAATGGTTCAAGACATTGGGAAACCATTCAATAACCACCTGGGATATTATGGAGAATAATTTTCTCAGGAAGTGGGGAGAAAAGAAAGATCATGGTCAGTGTCTTACTGAGTTTAATACTATGAAGAAGAAACAGAATGAGGGAGTGGCAGAGTTTATTAAAAGATTCAACAAGTTATATCTGAGCCTGCCTCCTGAGATGAAGCCCCATGAAGCTGCTGCCAAGATAATTTTTATAGCAGCCTTTGATTTTGAATTTGGATTCTCCTTGAGAGAAAGAAAACCTGCCACATTGGATGATGCACAATCAGATGCTCTGGAATTAGAAGCAAACTTTGCCTCCACTGGGAAACTGAAGGGAAAATTTGAACAAGATACTAGGAGGAGAGGCAAAGAAGAGGTTTCCACCTCTAATTAGGAAAAAGATTCAGATAAAATGGATGAAATAAGCAAAATGATAAAGAAGATGGTCAAGATAGAACTGGAAGCTAAGAATGCAGCTCCCAAGAATTTTTATAACGCTCCAAACAGAGGATACAATCCTCAGTATAGAAGGCCACCCTTGCAGATATTGCCGAGAGAAGCAAAAGAGCAACAAGACCAGGTACCTCATCCCTTGTACCTGGAAGGACCAGCATATGACCCCACTGGAGATGCAGCTTATGGATTAGAAGATTCAAATCTGGCTTTTTCAAATAATGATGATATGGATTGCCCGTTACAAGACGAAGACGAAGAAGCAGAGATTGATCATTATTGTAAGCAATTTTCTGATTTCATGCAAGCACAATTCAATGTCAAATATGATCTTAGATCTTCAAGGAAGAGGACCAGGACTCAAGATCAAGAAGAGGAGCCACCTCAGAAAGAAGCATCTGCTCAGAAGGAATCAACAACAAATAGAAACATAGAAAAAGGTAAGAATCTTCTAAATACTCCCTTGCAGCCTAATGATCAGATCCCTTCTTTTTCAAAAATATTCAGTCCTCCTAATGCTGAGCCAGTGTCAAAAGAAGTCAAGTCTTCAGTTGAAAATAAGGAGTCAAAAGAAGTTGTGATAGAAAAGCCCTCACCTGCTTTCAATTTGCAAAAAGAGCTTGAGAAGATCAAGATTTCTGTCCCCCTGACTGAGTTATTAAAACAGCCTGTATACCAGTCTCAAGTCACTTCCTTTATGCTTCCTCCTAAAATACCTATTGCACCTGATATTTTAAACCTTCAAGAAGAAAGACCCATGGTAGTATTTGGCCCACATGTCGAGGAGATAGACCCTTCAACTCCTCCTTTTTACGTGTCCCTAGTCATTCATGACCTGCTGTTACACAATTGTATGTTAGATTCTGGGGCTTCCCATAATATTATGCCTCTGTCTGTCATGGAGCAACTAGGGCTGTAGATTACAAGACCATACAAAGATTTATATTCATTTGATTCTAAAAGAGTTAAATGCCTGGGAATGATTAAAGATTTAGTGGTCAATTTGGCCCAAATCCCAGCAAAGAGTGTGGTCATGGACATTGTGGTTGCTGATATCCTAGCCCGCTTTGGCATGCTGCTGTCAAGGTCCTGGGGTAAAAAGATTGGGGGGTCAATTAAATTGGATTTAACATATGCTACTGTCCCAGTCTTTGGAGGTCAAGAAAGGAGGTTATACAGGGAGACTAGATTTGTTAAAATGGTAACTAAGGCTGACTGCTCAGAGAATTCTCTAGTTTATAACAAAGAGGGAGACTTCTCATGTCTGATGTTAGAAGAAAATCAAAATTATGCTCATGAGCCCCTTTGTGGTCAAATTCAAGCTGAGCAGCCTAAAGGAGATGAGGAATCAGAAATTTGGACTTTGCATTTTGATGGAGCAAATTCAAGGGAAGGCAATGGAGCTGGGGTATTATTAATATCTCCTGCAGGGAAATGGGTGCCACTGTCCTTCAAACTGGAATATGAGGCTACCAAAAATGTAGCTGAATACGAGGCACTATTATTGGGACTGCAAACAGCTAGGAACATGGGCATCCAATGTCTAAAAGTCTTGGGAGACTCTGAGCTGGTGGTAAGGCAGATCAAAAGTGAATGTCAAACTAAGCACCCTCGGCTCAGAGCATATAGAAACGAAGTATGGGACATGATAGAAAATTTCTTCTCAGCATTTAATATATAGTTCATGCCCCGGGAGAAAAACAGAATAGCAGATTCTCTTGCTGTAGCTGCCAGTACTTTCCGTCCTCCTCAGAATCCACTTTTAAGATATGAAGTGGAGGTACGTTACAGACCATCCATTCCAAATAATATTAAGCACTGGCAGGTTTTTGAAGATGATGAACAGATGAAGAGATTCATGGAGACAGTGGGAGAATTCTCCAATATGGAGATTGATGATAACGAGGAAGAAGAGGTTGAAAATATTGCAGAAAACAGATGGGAAGAAAGAATAGCAGGTAACAGAGTGCTGCAGCTGAAAGGAAATGTTATACCTAGAGGGTTGGTGCCTCTAGAAATATTATTTAACAAGGATGACATTTCGTTGCAGCCAAACAAAGTTACAGAAGAAGATCAAGTGGGAGATTTGAATTTGGGTACTTATGCTGATCCCAAAATTGTCAAATTGTCTAGAAGAGTCCCAGACGAATATAAAGAAAAATATCTGAAGTTGTTTCAATCTTACAAAGATGTATTTGCTTGGTCCTATCAGGACCTAAAAACTTTTGATGTAAATATAATGCAGCATAAGATTCCATTGAGGGAGGATGCAAAGCCATATAAGCAGAAGCTCAGACAGATAAATCCTCTGCTGCTGCCCTCCATTGAAAAAGAAGTCAAGAAGCTATTGAAGGCCAAAATAATTGTGCCATTGAGGTACTCAGAAGGGTGGCAAACCTTGTTCCTGTTCGAAAGAAAAACGGAGAAATAAGGCTGTGTGTAGATTTCAGGAATTTGAATAGAGCATCTCTCAAGGATAATTATCCACTGCCAAAAATGGACCACATCCTGCAGAAAGTGGTGGGAGCATCCAGAATGTCAATGATGGATGGATTTTCTGGTTATAATCAAGTAGCTGTATTTCCAGAAGACCAGAAGAAAACTGCATTTACTACACCATGGGGAACATTTATGTATGCTAGGATGCCTTTCGGATTAATTAACGCAGGAGCTACTTTTCAGAGGGCAATGGACATAGCTTTTGTTGGAGAACATGACAAGTTTTTGGTGGTATATCTTGATGATATCACAATGTTTTAAAAGGATGATGATGAGCATATTGAAAATTTAAGAAGAACTTTTGAAAAATGCAGAAGGTATGGCCTTTCTCTCAATCCCCAAAAATCTTTGTTTGCATTAGATGAGGGAAAAATCTTAGGGCACATTGTAACTAAAGACGTTTTAAAAATAGACCCTAAGAGAGTAGAAGCAATAAATAACATTCCGTTACCAAGGAATAAGAAGGAAGTACAGGTGTTTTTAGGCCGAATCAATTTTTTGAGAAGGTTTATTCCTAACTATGCTAAGATAGTTAGGCATATAACCGATATGTTGAAAAAGGAGAATGAAGTAAAATGGTCCCAAGAGTCTAGAGATGCATTCACTAGGATAAAACAGGCATTCGATGAAGCCCCTGTGCTAGCAGGACCAGATTACAAGAAGCCATTTATGATTTTTTCATTTGCTTCACCTCACACAATTGCTGGAGTATTATTACAGAAAAATGAAGAGGGATATGAACAGCCTATAGCTTTCTTCAGTCAAGTGCTTTATGATGCTGAATTGAAATATAATATATTGGAGAAGCAGGCATATGCCCTGGTAAAGTCCCTTAAAGATTTTAGAGTATATGTTTTGCAATCTCACATTACTGCATATGTTCCCACAGCAGCTGTCAAAGACATCCTTGTTCAGGGGGACAACGAAGGTAGAAGAGGAAGATGGATTGCAAAAATTCAGGAGTATGATTTGGACATAAAGCCTACTAAGTTGATTAAAGGACAGGGACTTGCTAAGATGTTATCTGAATCAAATTATCAAGCTTTGGGCATTAATTTATCCATGATAGCAAATGAAGAATCTGAAAAAGAAGAAGAGCAGCAAGGACTCGAGATGGCCACTCAAAAGATACATGTGAAATACCTAACTAGTCCTTGGTACAAAGAAATCGTCCAATATCTTTTAACACTTAGCTGTCCTCCGAGTTGTGATAAGGTAAAATACAGAGCCGTAAGAATGAAATCCCAGAAACACATGATTGCCAATGGACAACTATATTGGAGAGACCCTTCAGGTATATTACTGTTATGCCTCGCGGAAAATGAAGTGGAGAATATATTGACGGAATTTCATGAGGGAATATGTGGAGGACATTACAGCTGGAGGGCAACAACTCATAAAATCCTAAAGGCTGGTTTTTACTGGCCAAAATTGTATACAGATACTTTTGCTTGGGTCAGAGCATGTGACAAGTGCCAAAGATTTGCAGAAAGACAGAAATTAGCAGCTTTGCCCTTGATTCCTATTCATGTAAATGAACCATTTCAGAAATGGGGATTAGATTTTATAGGAGAAATACATCCCCCATCAAGTGGCCAATATAAATGGATACTAACAGCCACAGATTACTTCACGAAATGGGTGGAAGCCATACCTACAAGAAATGCTACAGACGCTGTGATAATGAAGTTTATGGAAGAAAATATCATATCTAGGTTTGGCTGTCCTGCTAGAATTGTAACCGATAATGCACAAGCTTTTAAATCCGCCAGATTTGTGAATTTCTGCCAAAGGTATAACATCATCCTGACTCATTCTACAGCATATTATCCACAGGGAAATGGTTTAGCAGAATCTTCTAATAAAACCCTGGTGAGGGCCTTGAAGAAGACAATAAGTGAAAATCATAAGAATTGGGATTCTCAATTAAAGTTTGCTCTATGGGCGAATAGAATAACCAGTAAAAGAGCTACAGGGAAATCTCCCTATGAGCTCGTATATGGATATATGGTCGAGCAAATTATATGGTTCTATACAATTGGCATTGCCGGTGGCACGTTTTATGGTGAAAATCGTAAAGAAATCCGTATGACATGATCAAGATTAATCAATTGGTTGAATTAGAGGAAACACTTTAACCAAAGAGACTGCAGATTGATAGAATATCAGGAGAAAATGAAGAAGGTATTTGATTAGCATGATGTGGAACTTCCAAATTGGTGACCTCGGTTCTCAGATGGGATGTTCGCAGAGCGTAAAAGGGCACATGCTAAGTTTGATCCTCTCAGGGTTTGGCCATTCAAAGCCAGTGCTAGGGAAGAACACTTTTATTTAGGAAAAACCCACAGGCATCCGTTGGATGCCCCCGTGAACACAATTTCTCAAGCCACTTCCACTCCCGACTCAGCCGGGAAATGCCCGCTTGTAATATAATTGTATATAAGTTGTTTTAAGCGGACAGAAGAAAAGATGTTGGCAATTACCCGAAGAAGGAGCGCAGGGGAATTGGAAAATGGGATGAAATATTCACGGGTCCGCGTGTTCTCGACATGCCCGAGGACAACCATGCCGTCCCCATCCCCGTATGGAGCCGATGTTGTACATATTTCCCCCTGCATGTAAATTTTTGGTCTGCCACCTTTTTGAATATCCTTCGGACCTCTGTCGTGTCTTAGAATCCTGATGCTCCCGCTTAACACTGTCATCCCCACTCAAAAATATGCTTGGCCAAAGTTAAAAAACCCATAGTTTAAATATTGGGCCAAGCCCCTAAGAGTTTAGCCCTTCCTGTTTGGACTTCCATATGTCCCGAGCCCGAAAAACACAAGCTAAAAGGAGAGGGGCTTATCGTTTTATATTTCAGGTGCAATGGCAGTCATCCGATCAAATCCAATCAACGGAGCGGCGTCTGTTTTAGGTGGAGGGCCCCGCGCGCAGAAAACCGGCGGTAAATCCTGCACCACTCCCACCGAGCCGGCGGTATTTACCACAGGGGCAGCGATTCCACTAAACATGTGCCGCGTGTCTTTGGTACGGGATCCAAAACCGCTTTCCCCACGTGTTAAAGTCTGAACAATCCCCGGGCAGCGGAATTTGTTTGAACCGTCAGATCTGCTGATCTCAATCCGACGGCGGAGATCTTCTAAACTTGCTCTCCCGTTAATTCATGTCCGGCGTACCCTGTGGCCCACCATCGTGCTTCTCCCATCGATTCCCAGCCGTTGATCTATATTTGTGATCCGACGGCCCAAATTTTAGTCTCCCCACCTGTTAACTCCGCTGCCATGTCACCATTCCACTTGTCCCCCGTACACCCACGTGTCTGCTCCCGTGCGTCTAAGATATTTCCTCCACGCCATATATATATATATATATATATATGCGTGTTTATATGTTTTTATTCGTATTTGTCGCTATTCATTCCGTCCAGACTATGTTACGTAGAAAATCTGCATCCCGTCTATTTGTCAAAACCTCCATTGTTTTTCTCCCACCATCCTGTGTATTCCTGTCTCCTGTCCGTGTCCACGACATCGTCTTCATCTCCACCTTCACACCCCACACCTCTGAGTCTATTTTCTCTAATATGTTTATGAGTTTTGCAGGTTTCAAGATAACAGGAAGGTGCTTTGATTCGCTGCCTCTGTTGCAGAGCTTTAGAGCCCATAAAGGACGATATTCTATGGGTGAAATTAAAAGAAGAAGCCGAGGGTAGGTGTGAGAGATGATCGCCATTAAAGAAGACAGAGATATGGATCTACAGAACCCTACAGAAAAATTCACCCTACATTAAAGATCCAGGATTCGAATCCAAAATTGAGGGCCGATAGTACAGTACAGAATTGCGGGCTATCTCAGGGTTCTTACGGCAGTAGATTTTACTCTCAGCTAAAGGCAACACACTGTATATATTTTATTATTTGTGCCATGTATATAAGGAGATTTTCATCTCCCAGCATTTATTTCTATAGACAGATTGTAAAGTACAGTCATTTATAGTTAGTCATCCGTAGAAGAAGGCGCGAATGTTTTCCACCATTTTATTCAAATTGAGTCATTAAATGTGCTCCATCTACCTCCTCCTCTAGAATTCTCTATCTTCCCTATAAAGGCCCGAAAAGAAGACATTGTAAGGGTTCCAGATTTCTATCAGCAAACTATGCAGTGAAAAGGCTTTTGCATACATTTTGTAATATTTTTGTATGAAGGTTCAGAGCCCGTAGGGTCTCAGTGAGGAGGAGTTATAACTGTAATGAGGATTCTGGTCTTTGGTATCTCACAGTATGTAATTTCTCTTATGTGTTAATACAATATCTTCTTTCATGTTATTTATCTTCTTGTATCATGTTCTAGAATGCGAGTGGCTCACTAGTTTGCAGTAAGGATTCATCTTTGTTGGTGCCCTTTCTGGAATTAGTCAAGCGCTTTAAATAGGCCTAGTCATGATATAATGTTCCATGATCATCTCTTCCATATTTTCTGCTATATTAGTTGCATGAGGAGGGTGCTTTTAAAACGCCATTTTCATATAAGGATTCATAAATTGGTATGCCCTTATGTGGTTCTGTTGTGTATCTGGGTATCAGTCTCATGGTAACTAATATCTTCTTATGTTTCCTCACTGCACTCACTTCCTGATATTTGATTTCTGTGATATATTATTTGAACTGGCCCTCTTTACAGTAAGCTGTCTCTTAACTGTCTGATGCCTTTGTATTGGAGTTTTACATGATTTCCCTACACTACTCTTATCTTTGTGTCAGCTTCTGAGAGAGTTTGGTCCCATTCAAAACTTATTTCGTTGTTCAAACAAGAGATAGTGAGTGAGCTCTTGGAATGACAATCCGATTTATATGAAGGACTCCTTGCTATATTAAGATGTCCTAGGCACTGGTCTATGGCAACTCTAGACTGTCTCTAGGGGGTGACAAAATTGTCCACAACAAAACCCAATGGATATGGTTTGTGATGAGGAATGGTTTCAAGATTATGTTTCTTGACTAAGTATTTAGATATCAAATTGGCTTGAGACCCACTATCAAATAGTGTGTCGACTTTTGTATGTTTTGAAATAACCCTCAATTGAAATAATTCAATCCTTGTTTCTTCAATTGGAGTAATAGTGTGACTATTTGATGAACTAGTGCTAGCAATGGATTATTTTCCTTTCATACAAATGGCTGTAATTTTAGTTTCATCACCCAAGTCGGATCCCAAATCTTGTTGAGTGGTTGCACTTGTTTTTTCTTATCCCTTTTTGTTGAATTTCTTGGGCCTCATCTCTGGGTGAAGATTCCAACAATGGTCTTCATTGTGAACTTCTTTGGAAAAATGTTTGCATGCCATTTTCTCTCCTTCCTTTTTAATGGATGCATTTTTCTTTCCCTTTCCTTTGAAACCATTTCCTTTCTCTCCACCCTTAAATGGCTTCTTTTTACCCTCTTCTAGAATATTTTTCCCTCTTCCCTCAAGGTGAGTGTCTTGCACACAAACCTCATCTAAACTATTGGGATTGAACATGAGGATAGTATGACTTAGGAAACCCCTTATATATTTCAACAACGTGTTTTGTGAATGCAAATAAACACCTAACATAAGAGCTATTTTTCTAAATTCTTGGGTGTCATCTTGCACACTTTGACCTTTAAGTTGTCTAAAGTTCTTCTAGTTCATGATGGATTTTTGAATATATGCTAGAGCATAAAATTGTATTTTAATTGCAGTAATGAAATTAGACTTAGAGAGTGAGATATTACCATGTTTCTAATCTCATATTGTGTCTTGGCTTCCCACCATACTAATGTTTCACTCTCCAGTCTCAAGGAAGCTAGTTGAATCTTTATATCATCATATTGAAGGTTCTGAATCCTACAGTAGACCTCCAACTGGCGAACCCAATTTTCAAGCTTCTTTGCATTCACTTCACCATTATACATAGGCAACTCAAATTTAATATCAAGTTTTAGTAAGGGTTGTTTTCCAATTCCTTTTGAGATATCTTGATGAGTATGAGTAAGGGTTATAGTGGTGGAAGAGGATGAAGATGAATATGAAGATGGTGGTGAGGATGATGTTGGAGTAGATAGTGGATTATCACCATTTCCATTACCTCTTCCTCCTAGAGAACCCTCTCCTCTTGGAGGCCTGGAACTTTCACCCTACAACCTTATGTTCCTCTCTTCATAGAGGACATTCACCATCTATGTCATGTCAAAGAAATCCTATTTAAAATAATTCTAATCCTCTAACATGTTATAATTTCCTCCTTCATGAGACATGCTTACTGAAGCTTCTACTGCAATTGGAGGTGAATATTGTGGCAACTATGCCATCCTTTTCCTTGCTCCAACAAGAGAACCTGTATCCATAAGCTTGCATTCTCCTCTCTTGAGCTTCAACCTTGTAAGCATTTAAACACTTGAAAAACAATTAAATCCTCCTTGCATAAGTAAATCTAGTGCTCTGATACCAACTCGATATGAATGGGAATATTTTTTTTTTTTTGTGCTAGGATCCAATTCAAAATATAAACAAAGTGCTTGAGGATTATGAGGTAAATTACAAGTTTTTCATGAGTTTTATGTGAATTTCTTGAGAAAATTAACATAAAAAAAAAACACTAAACAACAAAATATAGCATACATGAACATCCCCATAAATAGTAACAATAAAACACATGATGAAGGAGGTCACCCTACCTAGGCTACATCTCTTTGGTCCAACTTCCAATGGCTTGGCCCTCTTCTATTATTCTCAAAAGTGTGACTAGATATGTTTACAATGCTTTAAGAACTCGAAAACATGTTCCATCAACTCCAAAATGCCCAAAAATTCCTCTGTAGCCTCTTTCTGCATCGAATTTGGTCAAAAATTGAGTAAGTTATGAATTCCCCATGTTTTGTCACTAACTTCTCCACAAATTCCTCAAAATTTGGCACCATCCTACAAATCTGCCCAGAATTCAGCTAAACGAACGATAATTTTCCCAAAAATCAAGCGAAATTGTCACCACGCTAATTTTATCAATAAGGCCTTAATGTCAAATTTCAAATCATAAAATATGGTTTAATACAATATCAATATATATATATATATATATAATTAATGTCGATGTTTTTGTGCCAACAGTTGGCATTAACCCTTAGTTTGGAAACATGGCATTTGGCAGAGTTAATGGTTATGGTTACTGTTAATGGGGGGTGACACGGGGCTAGCCTCACGCCCATGGTCCCACCTCTAATGGTGACCAGGGTTGGGGCTAGACCCCGGCCCCCTCCCCCATAGTGGAACCAATATGAAAACAAAACCAACCCGAAACCATTGTATATTAAGGAACAAAGGCATGGTGGCGTGGTAAAGCTCTCTGCTCATCGCACAGAGGTCACAGGTTCGACCCATGCTTGCTTCACTCAAACTTCAACATAATTTTGGTGGCCCTCAGGCTGCCACGTGGTGGCCCCTATCTGGGCCACATGCCAATGTATGGTTGGCCACAAAATCAACCAATTAAAACACACCATTTCAAACCAATAACATAGTGCCACTTGGAACAATCCCATTCACCGATGAAAACCATTAATCAATTCAACCTGCACAGTCACCCTACCATGTAGGCATGCCCAATAAGCTGTATATACTGCTATATGGGTTGTCATGCATTTTGTTAAAAAAATTATCTATTTGACAAAGTGGACATAACTCGTTTTTGGGAGAATATGATGTCGGTTTTCCGCGAAACTATTTGTGCCAGATTCATAACGACAAGAACTACACATTCGTTCAGGTTCCACACCATTCCTACAACTTTAATTTTTGAGCATAATTTTGAGCACCTGATGAGTGAAGGATTTAAGCTCCCTAAAAACTCAACTTCTATGTATCAATGTAAATGATCGATGTCATATTATTGGAAGCCTATCCCACCGATCCCACACCTAACAACACAGATTGTTTAGCCATGATTCCCAAGTGGGATTAATATATGTGTGTTATATTATTAAGTGTGGTGTTTAAAGTATTAAATTACTTGGCAGTGTTAACCAAGTTCATTTTCACTTAGGGTGTGTATGTGTGTGAAAACATGTGTTTAGTGGATGATTAAACTAAGCATGTTTTGTGATGCCATATGCTACTGAAATACTGTAAATAATGTTGAAATATGATAGAAAAGTAAACAAAAAGTCAAGAACAAACCCCACCCAAAGAATGCTCTCAAACAACTATGAAAAAATAGGGAAAGAAGCTACTCAAAACACATGAAAATGCCCTACATGATCTAGTGTCAATGGGACTGGGATCTAAGGTTCTATGCTGTTGAAAATGGTGCAAACTAACAACAAAAAACATAGGTGAGATCTACTGCTAAGGATAAGTAAGAAGCTCAACAAACCAAGGATACTCAAGGGGATCTTAGGGGGAAAACAAACTCAAAATGGAGTTATGAAGGCTAAAAAACCTATCCAAAGGGTTTGTAATAAAATGAAGCAGACCCTGAAATAATGGTTGAAAGTATTGAAAACCCTAGAATCCTTACTGAGCTAATCCCTTCCTAGGAAGGTGGAAGTGTACTAGAAAACCTAGGGGGATTTTTTCTACCTCAAAGAGAC
The DNA here is from genome assembly GCA_034641835.2 of Pinus albicaulis. NCBI lineage: Eukaryota > Viridiplantae > Streptophyta > Pinopsida > Pinales > Pinaceae > Pinus > Pinus albicaulis. The sequence continues at coordinate 919,423,637 of CM076573.1, read as the reverse complement.
AAACTAAGTAGATCTAGGCCTACAGAGGGCTGAAATAGATGTAAAAAAATAGAAAACAGTACCCTAAAAAAACCTTAAAAAATTTCGAAAAAAAATCAGGAAAAATCTGAAATGAAGGTTCTGACCTATTTTTGAAGGAAAACACCATTTTTGAACAAAATAGGGCGTTCTAATCCTCATAGTGCACTTTTGGGGTTGAAAGGTGCATTTTGGCCGACGTGGCTCTCGGGCAGCAGGTCTCGTACAGATTTGTCATCTCCTACTCGATTAGTGCATGTGACCTAGGGAAAACACCAGAATACCACCAGTAACCAGAATTTTGATAGAATAATGGAGATAAAGTTATAAATAGAAAAAATAATCTAAAAATAGCTACATAAAAACCTGAAATTTCTAATGTAAAAGTCAACTAGGAAACTGAATTTTTACACTAGTGGAGTCGCCATTTGTTAGTATGAAATTTCTTGGAAGGTATACCGAAAATATATCACTTATTTATCGATGACTAGTGACCCTAACAACGTTTTTGGCTGCTTATACTTCATATCTGCAAAAAATATGTGAGAAAAAACTGTAGAAAGATAGATGTATGCAAATCTAAAAGAGAAAACAACAGAAATAAATACGATGTAAAATCCAATCTTAGAAAAGCTTTGAAAGAAAAATATTTATATTAATGACTCCTGGTGAAGGAAATTTACAAAGGGTCGTAAGTCCCACTCAATGGGATGGGTCCTTTAATGTCCTCGTTGCTTCATTATTCGGATCTTCTTCTCTCTCAAATGTGTGAAAACTCAAACAATATAGAGCTCAAAAATGGAAGTTCGAATGGTATGTGATCATAATGGTGACGATGATAAGGATCATGGTGAGAAATGAATGAAAAACCCTCTTATTTATAGCAAAGTATTAGGTTGATCTAAAAAATGGAGAATAATAAAATATTATTGACCAAAATCTAGATCTAACCACTTGGAATACTTTATTATATTTTTGGAGAGAGAAAAGATATTTAAAATGGTTAAATATTTTTATTTATAAATAATTAACAAATAAAGTGATTTATTAATTAATTCATGAATAATAAGAAATGCGTGACATGAAATAATTATTAAATAACGATTTAACACTTATTCCAAGGATGGTGTTAAGAAAAAATAAATAAATTATGATTTATTTAATTATTACTAGGTGATTTAGTCAAATGTGACAAGGAATAATTATCAAACAATGATTTAATAATTATTCCTAGAGAAAATTAAATAAATAATAGTTTATTTAATTATTCTCATGGGTTTTAATCGAAAATAACTTAATAAAAATGGTTTATTAAATTATTTCTTATAGTGAAAGTGATTTTACTATGGTAAAATTAAAATCACGTGGTGTATTTCGATCCACCTAGTTAGAAATGGGTAGGTGATCCTTTTTTGGTGATAACATGAATCTTATTAGATGAGGATAACTTTATCATTTTTTTGTGAAATAAATATTTGTGTTTCCTTTCGAACAAAATATTGCATGATATTCTAAAACATTTAGATAGGTTGATCACTAGGAAAACATGACCATATCAAAAAATGTATCCTTTTCAAAGAGGTTGAAGACAATATTGGTTGAAGAATCAAAATTCAAATTACATGTGCTAAATATTGGGCATTCAAGGCGTTGAAGAAAAGAAAAGAAAATAAGAAACTGATAAACTAAAACCATAACAAGTATAAATTTACTAGGAGGGGTATGAATCTATGGCTACTATCAAAATAGGCTCCTCATTGTTACGTGATGAAAAACCAATAACAATATGGAGCCCTATGTTATTTTTTATGCAATCCAACCAACAATCCATGTCTTCCATATGCCGATGCAAGTGTTCCATATAAAAGAGGAGCTCATCCCAAGTTTCATGCTCTTCCAATAAGACTTTTCCCAACACATATTTATGTGCCAGAAGAGGTCCATCGTGTACATATATTGATTGTATCCTCTGCATGTGTGGCCTGCATATTGTTGTTTGATATTCTTCTACATTCCCCATCTTTGATCTCGAATGCATATTGTGAGCATACTTTCTTTTCAAATGTTACTAGTGCAACAATTATTCATATTGCAAATGTAAATGTACTTGTTGTTAGATGTTTTATTATTGATGTTGGTAGGAATCTATACTCTCAAAAAATAGGTGGTATTTTTTCCAATGTGCTTGCATAATTTATAATTAATATAGAATTACACTCTCCATGATCATAGATTTATTTTGGGAAGAATTTAAAATCTACAATGCACACATCTTGACTAATAAAAGGTTTGGTTTCATTCAATGTGATTAAGTTATGTGGCACATTCACTATAATTGTTATCTCTCCTTTTGAATCAACTAAGTCAATGCACAATAAGTCTATATTATGTATTTAATCAATTGTTGTATTATATGTCACTATCACATCTCCATAAAATGCTTTGCCTACTTTTAATATTTTTAAGTCTTGTATTGTCATTGGATTGCATCCTCTATTTCTTTCTTTTGTTTGAGGATGTTTTGTGTGTTATTTTCTATATATGAAATTTTCTTTAATTTTAGTAGTTTAAATTTTAAATACTTGAAGTTTTAGTCCAAGTCAAAATCTAATCTGTAGAATTAACTAACTTTGTATTTTTCAGTGCATTTATGGGATTCATTTGGTAGCTACTGTCCTCAACTTCAGTAATTGGCAATTCAAGAGTCATTTGGTAGCCATTGTCCTCAACTATTGTGGGTAAATAAGAGGTGGAGAAAAACTTGTTAGGGTCATATTGGGGATATATTTAAATTTAGGTAACTCGAAAGCAACCCAAGGCAAAGGGATGTAACCATTTTAGGGATATGTCTAACTATATTTCTTGACAATCAAGGATAGGTTCTTCTTGCACCTAATATTCCCTTATAGGATTATTCAGGATAATATTTTTCTCTTCTTTTGATTTACTCGGCTATGAGTCAATATCATTCAACCTCCACCTACTAACTATTGAATAATGTGTTGTTATTAATTTCAAAGCTAGGGAGGGACCCAAGATAGGTACATGAGAACCTTTTGGATGCATGTTAAAGTTGGGGGGGAGCCTTGATATTGATAATGTTATTCGAAGACCCTCTTCATAATATGGATAATGTTAAGCCCTAAGGGTTAGATAAAATTTTCAAGTCCCCATCGTTAAATCATCTCTGTTATTGGGAGGTCACAGGTTCAATTCTCTTGACACTCTCAGGGTTAGGCTCTATGGTTGAGTCGAAAAGAAATTATCCTTTCAAGCTACTCTTACTGGTATAAGTATTTCCATGAATTTAGTGGTCACCGATCTCCGAGGATCGTGAAACACATAAAAACATGAAAATTTTGTTCAAATATTGTTTTATATGTTGGTCCATCCATGGCTATAATCTGGCCCAATCTGAGGCGCGAATCAATGGGTAAATAAGAAATTTGAAAAGAAAATTATAGAAGGATTAAATTGTGGCAATGTGATCTATAATTAGCATGAGGCATAAAGGAGAGGAGAAAAATAGTGAGGCTGAGAAGAAAAATACTTTAATGAAGGAATAGAGAGGGGAAAGTAGATAGTTTGAGGCACAGAGTAAACTATAAGTAAAAACAATTGAAAAATATCAAATCTTCTTATAACATGAAATAGCACGCAAATCCTTGATTTTTAGGCCAACGTCGTTGGTAAAAAACAAAGATTTTGGTGTCAAAATATGGTACCTTTATCGAAATATCAACATTTTGGGACTTTACAAAGGCGTTTCTCTACATAATTATTAATATAATAGTATCAATAGCAATAGAAATAGTTAGAACAGTGGTAGCTTGTCGCTAAAAGGAGTTGTTTTAGAAAGTTTCATTCACAATAAGACATTACAAAAAACCAAGACTACCTTTTTTAAAAAAAGTGTGCATTCCAAAGAGGAAAAAACTCTAAAGATACAAAATACTAACCTTGGGAAATGATGTGGGAAATGGAATTTGGGCCTTTGTTTCGGGATATAACACCGTAAAGGTTTTTGGGTCGGCAACCTTCACAGATAAGGGGCATACCATTCAAGAGGGACTCACTTAACCTATTTTTTATACTGAAAACTAGATATAACAAGTTGCGGAACTTACCCGAAAGTCCCATGTTTGATGTAGATACCGTGGGGTGAAAACCCCCAGCAAGCCTCTGTGCTTCGTAACCTGAACTAAAGAAAGAAAAAACACCAAACTCTAGTTGTACAACATATATAGTTCCTAGATATTAGTGTAACTCATGCATAATATCATAAAAAAATATTAAATATTCAATTAATGATCATTACACATATATAAAGATATATAAACACATGAATATCGAAAACAAGATGGTTCTTCTTATTATAAATGGTGCGTACATTAATAGAAATGTGGAGAGATCACCCGAATGCTTCCACAGCCTTCGAGCATACCGTCCTCTGGATCCGTCCAACCCTAGCCTCGAAAGAATTCTTCCAAGTTGTGTGCACACTAGATGTCATATAGGATGATGAACATCTCAAAGAAACAAGGGTTTCCTGAATATACCTGGGAAGTGTAGGAGGCACAGGAATATCAGACTTGAAAGAGGGCTCCAACAGAGTATAATATCTATATTTTTCTTCCTCCCTTAGGCCATGCATATGAGGGGCTTTAATACTCCCTCAAATTAGTTTTTGCTGTTGGAAACAGTTAGGCCACGGGTTGGGGTGGTTGAATTATGGGAATAACCATCAACCCTACCTCAAAAATAGGGAATAATATATATTTTTTAATTATTAAAAAGGTATACACAGATATCTATGAATGGACTCGCGTATATACACAGAAAAGTCTGGGAAAAGTCGCGTATGGGTTTTAAGATATTGTTTTTTGTGAAGATGGTCAAGTCTAAGGGGAAAGGGTGCCCAAGGCCAAAGTGTCAATCATCAAGCACATGAAGGTGGAAAATGATGCTATAACAGATGCCCCCTAATATATGAGGTCAAAAGGGGTACATGATGGCCGAAACATATTATGTGCATAGAAAGAACCTTGTGAGGATGAGAGAGGACTTCACCAGATTTCAGCCTACCAAAAAATCAATGGAAGAGATCAGAGAGATAGCTCATGTCTGAGGTGGGCATACCCATGCTTAGTGAAAGAAAATAATGTCCACCTATGAATTATAGAGTGGATCCAAAATGTATACAAGTATAGCTGAACTGTAAAGTACATAGTGAATCATCTGATCATTGCTCGGAAGTACAAGTCAAAATCAAGTCCAAGTATCACATATAGAAGACTGATCAATGATGCTACAATAGATATCTGATCACACTGAATCTCCAGGTACCAAATAATAAGGGGTGGAACACATGGTACGATCACACAACTCGGGAGCCAACATATAAGATGTTGTTGTACTGAAACTACAACATATAAGGGTAGATGACGTCATTGGCAGAAAACTGAATGAACTATCAAAGTGAACTGAACCATCCTGATGCAAACCCGAGGTCTTCACTGATCACCATGGCACAATTCTACACAATGGGAATAAATGAGTTGAAGTCAACCATGTGAGAAATCGTTTGATTACCGGTCATTAATGTATACTGTTAAAAAATGTGAGACAACCCACCGATAATGATAATGAGTGTCAAGGTGTCCCGGTACAATCTAGCAAGTGTGAATGAATGAGTTGAAGTTGAACACCTGTAAGAATCTATCAATTAGGAGGCAATAATGTATCCTCACTGTCGACAATGAAGAGTCTGCCACTGATGACTACAAACCCTAAGGTACTGACAAAAATACTCTAGACCTTATTCCCAGAGCAATGAGTCAGAGTCGATGGGAAAATATCTGCTGGAAGGAAGGCATTAAGGCATCCTACATTATTCCAGCATGAGTGTAACCCGCAGGCGAAGGAATTAGACAAAGTAGAGTGAAGGAACCAACCCAAAGTATGTTTCTAACATGCACAAGATGAAGCTAGCACACGGTAGAAACCCTCTGAATCAACCAATAATGAGAGTTGACAAAGAGGTGAGATATCCACCGGTAGGGTCAAATGGAAATCAAGGTACTGCATGAATCCCAAGTGTGATAATGTAAGATGATGTCGAACACAAGGGAAACAACTCAGTCAAAGACCCATAATGATGATCAAATGCTAAGCACAAGCTCACCTATCAATGATGTAAATAGGGCCAGGGTGCGGCTCTAAGTTTGCTCTCAGAGAAATATGTCGTAGTCGATAAGAGAAAAAACCACCGACAAGAAGTTAAATGGATACCTTCTCAAACCAGCACGAGCATAGGACAAAACATCTGACATGATATAACAAGATACTGACAAGACCAGGAAGGCTGACTGAAAAATAATTCAAGAGACACCGCAGAAAGGCCAACTCAGGTTTAACTTCCCTTGAACAAAAACACAACTCATGTTGACGATGGCAGCAAATGATAACTCTGTATAAGTTTGTTATGTAGGAGGCAAAAACAAACTCTCCATATGATTGGAAGAGATAACCAATCGGGGGAGAACTAACTTATGAAACAAGGTTATGGCTTCTCCTATGTCAAAACTAAAACCATACCAAATGAAGGAAAGACATAGCTCTGTGTGCTTTGTTCAAGGGAGAAAAAAACTGACACTGTTACTACCATCAAATATGAAGTAATATCCCATTCCCGCTCTTTTTGATATATTTGATTTTTTTTCTTTTTCATATAATAATCTTGAAAAAGAATAAAATAATGCTATAGTACAATGGATAGAATGAGTATCAGGAAACATATGCACTAGTTCCTGGGATAGGAACAATCCTATGCTCAATACAAGGTGGTGGAAACTGGTAAGTGATACTCAAAGGAGCATTCCATCCATGGGTAAAAAGGTGTCAAGTCATGATAGCTAAGTGCTTGCATGGTCAACTTGTACAGAGAGTCATGGTCAAAATGTGGCTTAAACATCAAGTCCAAATGAAGCCGGCTGAAGGCCAGGATAAACAAGTAGCCAATATGTAATGTAGTGATACAACTTGACAACACAAGGGAGCCTCCAGGGTAATAGCCAGAAAAATCATAGTGAAGAAGAAGAAGAATGAAGCTTCAACGCATAAGTCACGGCGGGACTAAAGAGGACTCTTGAGCCTACTTAAAGTGCAGCATGGGTGACAATTGCTAGTGAGGGACTAACTAGGAAGCCCATGTAAAGAAAGGCTCTAACATCAAGTCATGATTAAAGGTCGGCGAGTGAAATGGGTTAAGTACTCATGACACGATGGGATCGACCCTATGGCAAGTGATGAAAAATGGAGGCTAGCATGCAGAATGAAATGGAAAGTGGAGTCCCTAACCTATATGCTAGTTTGAAATCATATACCTTCCATGACAGATCAGTGGTCATGGATTCGAAAAACCGGAAAAAATCTCAACTTCAGTAAATGTACCTGAAAACATACCTTTCCCAACACTTACAAGCAACACGGTTATACAGCTTGAGACAGATTTGAAAAATAAGCATAACGGAATTTTGCAAAAAAATTTCAATTTCTGGGTATAAATACTCATTTTACCTCATATTTGGTTCATTGTAACATTGCACAAGTGGAAAAAGGAGCTCTAGAGAAAAAAAATTTAATATCCCAAAATGGGAATCACACAGCAAGCATGTTGAAATAACACACTCCTGAGAATTCAGTGCACTAAGATGAGTTTGCAGCTCCTGGATCCCTTAGATCAACTCATCTAAGATCTAAATTCAAAAGGATAGCAAAAACAAATCAAACTAGGTGGGTTAAATAGATCTCCCACAACCTAGTCTAGCTGAAAAACACCCAAAAAGAGGGGTTGTAGCTATATCCAAGGATTGATTCAGGAATAACGCAGTTTATCAATTTACAAGCATGAGACCAACATGGAGGTTCATATTCCATCTATACATTAGCAAATTAGATCTACAATGCAACTTATACAGTGTATAACAGAAATAGAAAGAATGTATAAGACAAAAGCCTCAAAATGAGCTGCTATAACAATATGAAATGGAAGAATAAGCTTGAAAACGCTATTTTCATTGCTGAAGCATGTAGTATATTACAACTTAGATATAGAGCAGATATGTACACAAAATGATAGATCGATTTCAAATCTATATACAAGATAGGCTCCTTTATACACTCCCCTTGGGATCTCAGCAAAAGATGAACAATAGTGAGTAGATCTGAGATCTAAGTCACAGATTTGTAGAAGTATTCAGAAAATTCTAAATCATAACATATGCATCAGATCAGATCTGAACTAACATGGATTGGTTGGCCAATCCTCGGATCACCACAATGAAAGGAAGAATCCAATCACTAGAGATCTCTCCTCTAAAATGATGCCAAGTCTCCCTGCAACTCTGCTCTCGCAGATAACACAGTCATGGAAGAGGGACTGCACTACAGGCTCTGAGAATGCTTTGGACTACTGCCAATGTGTGGATCTGAAGCTCAAATGGTCTAGAACTAACTTATCAAAGGGATAGATGACTTTCCCAGTGAAATGGAGTGCTAGAACTGCATAGATCTGAAAAGATCTCCACTTGCTACAGCTCACATGGAAAACCCAATCCTAAACAAGAATGCACTATAGATTAAATATGTAGCTTGGCCAAATGCTATATAGTGGAATAGAAAAACAAGGCTCCTCCAAGAGCTGCTCAAGGAAGGAGGCGGGATTCCTAAATAGGAAAACCCAAGGAGGAGTGTCTAAACAAACAATGCCTTCAGAAAATAATATCATCAACAACCTTTTTCTGTTGTCTTCCTCCATATTTTATAAGATGAAAGCCTTGTCAAACACTAAACCACCTTAATGAGTTAGCTCCTTTCACATTTGGAGCCTCCATCTAAAACTACGTTGTGTATCCATGAGGTTCATTGCACCTAGACTGTGCTGTTGATTTGGTCAAGGCTGACCCAATATCATGATTCAAACCCATTCACACCTGCAAGAATTTATTTAAATGGCCCAGATATGTCTCTGTTTACATAGGCATTGATTTATTCAGTGTTTTCAAGAGTTTTACATGTCCTCCTTAATTCATTTATTCATGAAACATAAAATAAAACATAAATGCATATTCCTCTTAGCTAAAGCTAAGTGGGAATATTAAAATCCTCCCCTCCAAATTTTTGCTTGTCCTCAAGCAACTGATAGGGTGAGTGCTGCAACAATTCTCCTCCATTGGTGACATCATCAAAGATCAAGCTCTCATCATAAGCTAGATGCTCACCAATCCAAACCTCCATGAATTGTTCCTCCAAAGTCAATATGAGATGTGCAAAATCCATCCCACAAGGAAACAATATATCATGTGAAACAACCATGCTTTGCCTTATGTTCCCTCTGAAATATATAGCATAAAACACATGGAGAATTTTCAGCCCATTAGGCACATGCATACCTACCATCCTCTCTCCATAGATTCCCATAAAAAGTACAAGCATGTCATCAATGTATGGGAGAAAAATAATGTACAAACAAACAGAAAGGTGCACATATGGGGGTGGGTCATATTCCCACATGTGGAACCAGCGTAATGCATCTCCTGCCTGCATCAAACCAAGATATGGTAAGTGGTTTTCCCACCACTTACTTGCAGCCCATTCCATCTCACTATAGCTGAATGTGTGAGATATGTTTGGTGCCTTAGGAAAGCACCCATCATGAAACGAGATCTCCCTTTGTCCACCAAGGGAGTGGCCAATTGCAACAATTGTTGTGGCCCCATATTTTCCATGAGATTGAAAAGATATAACACTCCTCCTTGGATTCATGGCCTACATAAAAATGGTGAAATAATGCATACAATCAGAAAAATAAACTTGTTTTACATGAGCATATTATTCACCAATAGTCCTCCTCATAAAATTGGAGTGGTGCATAGATCTATCTTCTCCCTCAAGAGGGGAAAGAGAAGGTTGAATTAACTCTCCAACAGAGTTATGTTGCTGCCCCATCTCCACAAAGTACATGCATATTTGACAATGATGATATAGTTCTCCTTCAAAGCCCTCCCAATAGTAGCTCCTCAAGATGATGTTGTTGAGCTTCATAGAATATTCATGGTTGAAACAGAACTCCTCATGAGCCCATTGTAGTAACTTCTCCTTGAGCTTGGAGGCTCTAGATAAGAATATCCTACCATGATCATAGATGACCCCATATTGGATTGAATAATCCTCCTCATGTAGCAAGTCATCAAGAATCATGCATGTATGAAGATCCTTGGAATATTCCACCAACAGTTGGGAATTCCAATATGGATCTAGTTTTCCCAACAATGATAGCACTGATAATGTGTCAACTGAAGTGGCTACCATGTTTTTTTTATTCTCCTTGACATCCTCCATGTACAAGGTGTATGTTGGAAGGCCATGCCTCCCATTTTTCTCCTCTTTGACATCTCCCATGCCAAAGGTATGAGATGGAAGGTTGATATTCCTCCCTTCCTTCTTTGTAGTGTCAACCTTCATTCTTGCAGCATCTTCCCTCAGCATAGTATGAGATGAGAGAATGGATAGTGATGTCAAGGGAAAAATGTTTTCCCTCTCTTTGTACCTTCCCCATACTCTCAGCGCTGAAGCATGGTCTCCTAATTCTCCCTACCTTCTTGGATCTATGGAAGGAGCATCAATGCATGAAACATCTTTCACCCAATCTAAATCAGGTGGTCTCTCGAAGGGTATACCACATAATAATGATGTCTCATGCTTCATTCCCATGTGAACCACAGATGGGAACATAATATGACTACTTCCACTGCGCAAATCCAGCTCTAATTGTTGTGTGGAAGTATCATGATAAGGAGAAGTTGGAGCAATTCCCCCATCTTCTTCTTCATCACCCACCTTCTCCAAGACCTCACAGTCTAAGGGGCTCCTTTTTGATGCATTTAACTCATGAACACCCATCATCTCCTTGGTGTCAAGAGTCTTTATCACAAAGGACTGATCCATCATAGTGTGTGTTCCAAAATTTGGATGCAGTTTTGGAACATATTTCCTCCATTGTTTTGTCTCTTTGTCTATCATCATAGACACATGCTGCTCATCCTCTTCATGTATAGGATCCTTGGGACCTTCTTGCAAAGATACAAGAACCCTCTCAGTGGAAGCAATAGCTTCAACTCCATCTCCCAATAAAAAAATATTTCCTCCTACTGTCACAGTGCTGGAGGAACCTTTCATTTCTTCTTCTTTCTTCTCCTCATCACTGGAGCATGCCTCATCAATAAGACATCCCTTCACTTGATCCCTTCTTCAAAAAGGAACACTCATGTCTTCTCCTTGAGAGGAAGGTTCTTGCTGAAGTAGGTCCATTTCCCTTGGCAAATCATGTAACAGATCTTCAATCCCTTCAACAATGTTATGAAATGGAGTTATCTTCATGGATCTTCCCATCTCATGAAAATGTTTTGATTTCTTGGGCTTAGTTTTCTTACCCCAAGAAATCTCAAATGGCATAGATTCAAATCTATTCGCTAACCTCCTAGTGAAATTTTCATAATTAGAGATGTTTACATTTTGTAATGAAGAAGACTCAAACAACCATTAGGCATATTCTTTACCTTGGAGGTGCAACTCTACTACTCTTATGGATTTTTCTTCATAAACTTGATGCAGCTGACATTATGTGTCTAGATTCTCTACCCAAGACTTGGCTGAGCTCTCAGGTGACCCATCAAAAGTAGGTAGGAAAGTTCTACCCAAAATGTGTTGTATGCACCCTCTTCTCCTCATAGTTCTACTGGATCTTCTTTCTTCTTTGAGTTGACAAAACTCTAGGAAGATTAGATTCTCTTTGAATCTTTTAGACTGAGATTCATATTCTCGGAGGTAGTCACCAAGAGTCTCCTTCTCTGGTGTCTCTCCATCTTCTTCTCCTCTTGCAATGAATGCAGGCATGCTACAACGTTGTAGATCAGATTGTGTGGCTGAATGCTCACACACATCAAAGGAAGTAGTGGGGCTTCCTTCATGTACAAACCTCTTCAAGATATTTGTTGATATTTCATTCCTCACTTCCCTGATTTCTTCCTTTAGCTCATGCAAAGCTTGAGAAAGAATGTTAGAGAACTCTACTCCTTTTATTCTCCCATACAAATGAGTTTCATCCTTTCTTTCTTTGTCTTTGATGTAATAATTTTTCTTCTGTATTCTTCTATGATACCTCTGCTCTCTATTAATGAAAGTATCCCCATCTTCTGAAGACATATTGGCTCAAATAATGCACAGGTTATGCCAATAAAGATGCTTTGATACCACTGTAATATCTCAAAATGGGAATCACATAGCAAGCCTATTGAAATAACGCACTCCTGATAATTCAGTGCACTGAAATGAGTTTTTAGCTCCTAAATCCCTTAGATCAGATCATCTAAGATCTAAATCCAAAAGGAGAGCAAAAACAAATAAAACTAGGTGGGTTAAACAGATCTCCCACAACCTAGTCTAGCTGAAAACACCCAAAGAGAGGGGCTGCAACTATATGCAAGGACTGCTTCAGGAATAACGTAGTTTATCAATTTAAAAGCATGAGACCAACATGGAGGTTCATATTCCAACTATACATCAGAAAATTAGATCTACAATGCAGCTTGTATAGTGTATAACAGAAATAGAAAGAATGTACAAAAAAAAAGCCTCAAAATGAGCTGCTACAACAACATGAAATGGAAGAATAAGCTTGACATCATTATTTTCATTGTTGAAGCATGCATTAGATTAAATATCAGCTCTAGAGCAGATCTGTACACAAAATTATAGATCAATTTCAGATCTATATACAAGGTAGGCTCCTTTATACACTCCCCTTGAGGATCTCAGCAAAGCATGAACAACAATGAGTAGATCTGAGATCTAAGTCACAAATCTGTAGAAGTATTTAGAAAATTCTGAATCATAACATATGCAGCAGATAAGATCTGAACTAACATGGATTGGTTGGCCAATCCATATATCACCACAGTGAAAGGAAGAATCCAATCACTAGATATCTCTCCTCTAAAATGATGCCAAGTCTCCCTGTAACTTTTCTCTTGCAAATAACGCATTCATGGAAGAGGGACTATGCTATAAGCTCTGAGAATGCTTTGGCCTGCTACCAATGTGTGGATCTAAATCTCAAAGGGTCTAGAACTGACTTATCAAAGGGATAGATTACTTTCCCAGTGAAAAGGAGTGCTAGAATTGCATGGATCTAAAAAGATCTCAACTTGCCACAGATGACATGGAAAACCCAATCCTAAACAGGGTTGCGCTGTAGATGTAAGATGTGGCTTGGCCAAATGCCATATAGTGGACTAGACAAACAAGGCTCCTCCAAGAGCTGCTGAAGGAAGGAGGTGGGATTCCTAAATAGGAAAATACAAGGAGGAGTTTCTAAACATACAATACCTTTAGAAAATAATATCATCAACAACCTTTTTCTATTGTCCTCCTCCTTATTTTATAAGATGAAAGCCTTGTCAAACCCTAATCCACCTCAATGAGTTAGCTCCTTTCACATATGGAGCCTCCATATAAAACTACGTTGTGTATCCATGAGGTTCATTGCACCTAGACTGCGCTGTTGATTTGGTCAAGGCTGACCCAATCTCATGATTCAAACCCATTCACACCTGCGAGAGTTTGTTTACATGGCCCAAATATGTCTCTATTTACATAGGCATTGATTTATTCATTGTTTCAGGAGTTTTACATGTCCTCCTTAATTCATTTATTCATGAAACAGAAAATAAAACAAAAATGCATATTCCTCTTAGCTGAAGCTAAGTGGGAATATTAAAAGACCCCTTTCCTCAAAATAGGAAAAATCAACCATAAAATTGTGCCGAATCAGCCAGGTAAGCTCTAAATCCATCTTTGCCATCAATTTCGTTCATATTTAGGCTAAATTTTTTTATTTTTGACCATAGGAAAGATTAGTTTTAATTAAACCTTCTGCGCATAAGCGGGTTCGTGTGGACAAAACTGCGTATGATACATGACTGTACACAAAGTAAGTCATGTATGCACAGTCTGTGAATGCAAAAGATGAACCTAATGAAGAAATTAATGGATTTTTTCAAGCTGTCAATCTCTTGGAGGGAGCGTGAACATAACGCCATCGATAATGAAGTGATGGAGGATCAAACTTCACTCGATATCCTTAGAAATTGTGGTTTTCTCAAGTTTTTTAAAATGCCAAATATGAAAAGTAATGTCAAGTTGCTTCAAATGTTGGTGGATTTCTGGGAACCAAAATAAGACTGCTTCATAATTGATAAAGTGCCCATACGTATAGAAGTGGAAGACATTTATTTCATCATCGGAATATCTCAGAGAGGAGATCCGGTATATTTACACTGAAGGCCTTTCGGAGGGCTTACAGTGGAAGACTATGTCCATGTCTATTGCGTAGAGGGGTCTCAAAATGTAGGCACTCAGATTGCAATCAAATATTTGAAAGAACTGCATATGAAAATTCTCCTCTTCACCATTGACTGGTGTACAACACTATTGACTAACATGAAGAAACAATTAACCTCTATCCGGAAAGAAAAAACAAAGAATTTTGGGTATGGAACCATATTACTGACATTCTTCTTTTAGAGGATTCTGGGGCTTCGACCCAAGGTGATCGCATCCATCAACAGCCCCATAGATCTAAGAATAGCCCGGTGGGCTGACTTGATGAAGAGATTGGGGGGAAGTGAAGTTCCCCGAACCAATTGGGATGACGAGTTCTTCCAATGGTGGGAGGAACAAGTTATCGCCGTGGAGGATTATCACTATGCTGGGATGGATTTTTTTGGTGATCCAGACTTAGTCCTTCCACCTAGTGCAGCATGGGGTGCAATAGGTGAGACTGCAATTTCTGATTATATGATTTTTTGGTTGATTTTTTCAATATATGCAACAATGAAAAAAATATATATTTTTTATTGGATTCAAATGACGTAAAAAATTATGTGATGGCCATGATACAGATATGGGACCAGTCCGTCCTAAGGGATACCCAAGGCATAAGCACCGTAGAGACGAAGTGGATGCTGAAGAACCTGGCAGAACCCTGCATGTCGTTCAGATAAACTTGGAGAGTTTAACTCGCCAAGTGCCTATGTCCACAGTAGAGGAACTACTAGAGGCTATCCAAAGACGGGTAGTCAGAGTACCACAAGACTGTGTGCGGTTGCTCCGCCGTGTAGTGACTGCTATCGTGTTCTATAGGAATATGAATTTTGGGCAGGGACCACAGGATTAGATATATATAGATTTTACCAGATGACTGTACTATATTTTTAAAACTAAACATGATAGGGCATAAGCCCTAATTTTGTAGGACATATGGGTCCAGATTTTTGTATAATTTTTTGAACATTCTGACTATGTATATATATACAATGATTTATATGATGTGATGAATCAAATGTATGAAAATGTATGATGAGTTTTATGACTTGATTAAAGTATTGAATGATGAATATGCCAATCAATTGCTTGATTAGCCAATAAGTCTGCCATCCATTTTTCAGCTCGAGGAATATGAATAAATGTTATAAATTGAAATGATCTTTGTAACAAACGTACCCTAAAAAAAAATCGGAGCAAAAATGGATCCCGAAACTGATATGTATTGTTCAACTATGATACCACCATCTGGGAGTCCAAGAAAACTACCAACGAATTAACACCCAAAGATATTTCCTTCGAGAGTAGATAAATTACTGCAATGTATTCTGATACATTGTTTGAAGAAGGACCAATGCAAACACCTCTTAAAACTAAGAACTGATTGGATGGATAATGAAGTACCCAAGCTGTAGAATCCAAGTTCCGGGTGTGTCTACTAGCACCATCGGTGAAACAAAAATGACTCATGACATCTAACACAACCTGCCAAAGCAGATCAAAAACTTCACCATCACATCAAAGACCGAAAACTCAAATATGTACAAAAAACAAACAAAAATATATACAAAAAGCAAGATGCCAAGCCGAGGCCTAGGCATAATAATTTTTCAGATAGAGCCCATTTCTGGGCTCCACCAACTCATTTCCCTCAAAATCAACCAAGGCATAAGCTCCTTTCTTGAGGACCTTTTTAACGATGAAGGGACCATACAACATAGACTTAAATTTACCTGCCCCTAGGGCATCCTTCTCCTGGGCATAAAATAAGACAAGGTCTCCTTCAGAGAAAACCCTAGGTTTGACCGCTTTATCGTACTGAACTTTTACCCGCCTCTTATGTGCCTCGTTCATCATGGAAACATCTCGACACTGCTCATCGAGATGTTCCAGATGAAGGAGACGTTCTTCGAGACTAGAGGTGTCAGGAAGAAGCTCTACAACTAACTTAAGAGAAGGAATTTCACACTTGATGGGAAATATAGATTCCAACCCATAATTTAGTTGAAACGGAGTAAAACCAGTTGCAGTTTTCACTGACATCTGGTATGCCCAAAGTGCAGGATACAACATAATGTGCCAATTGGATTGAGCTTTATCAATTGTCCGTTGAAGAATTGTTTTCAAGGATTTGTTCACGGCTTCCACTTGCCCATTGGCCTGAGGATAATATGGATATGAATGCTCTTGCCGAAAACCTAATTTTAGAGCCAATTCATCCATCATGTTGTTCTGAAAGTGACTGCCATGATCAGTGAAAATCTCTTTGTGAATACCAAAACGGGAAATTACCTGATTGAAGAGAAAAAAAGCTGTTTTCCCATCGTCATTCCCAAAAGTGGGCATAGCCTCAACCCACTTTGTGAAGTAGTCTACTGCTACAAGAATGTACTTATGAATTTTAGCTGAAGGCGGGTTACAAGTAGTATAATCAATACCCCACTTTGTAAAGGGATCGACAGTGACGACAAGGAAGAGCAGAGCTGGATGAGCGCACATATTTCGAGTATAAATTTGACACAAATGAC
Organism: Pinus albicaulis; assembly: GCA_034641835.2. Taxonomy (NCBI): domain Eukaryota; kingdom Viridiplantae; phylum Streptophyta; class Pinopsida; order Pinales; family Pinaceae; genus Pinus; species Pinus albicaulis. The sequence goes on along the minus strand of CM076573.1, from coordinate 919,406,649 downwards.
ACCATTTGACCGACTCCATGCAATATTTGAAAATTGAAGGCCAAAAATATCCTACACGCAAGATTTTTTGGGCTGTAGCAAGCCCAAATAAATTACCAACACAAGCTCCACTATGGCAATCATTCAACACAACCTCAACTTCTTCGAGAGTTAAGCATTGTCTAAGGATCGAATCGACCCCGCGATGGTATAAAGTGTCAGCAATGTTTAAGTAATTTTTAGCTAGGTGATGAAAGTTACGGCACTCATCTTTCAAAAAATTCGAGGGAAACTTCGCAGTCTAAAGATATACTATGAGATCCCTGTACCAAGGATCCTATGAAGAAATGAGAAAAAGATGTTCATCCGGAAAGGATTCGTCATAAACTATCTCTTCTCCACAAGGCAACTCAGAAATTAATTCCATAAAAACTAATGATTTCTTGGACTTGGAAGACATAAACTCAAGATCAAAGTCTTGAAAAATCACAATCCATCTATTGTATTTTCTCCCAATCACTCGCCTGCTGAGAATAAAATGAAATGGATTGACTACTGCCAAAACATAAGTTTTTCAAAGAATAATATAACATCTGAGCCGTTGTACAGCATGAATGGTTGCTAAATCAAGCTTCTCTATCAGAGAATACTGGATTTTAGGTCCTACCAGGTCTCGACTAAGGTAGTATATAACATGATCTGAAAGAGCATCATCCTCTTGGACCAGAACCATACCAATGGTAGATTATACTACTGCGAGATACAAGAGGAAATCCCTACTATAATCAGGTGGACTCAATATAGGAGCAGAGGTCAATTATTTTTTCAAAGCATCAAATGAGCGTTGAGAAAAGTCATCCCATAAAAATGGAACTCCCTTCTTTAATAATCTCATAAATCCTTTTGTAATCTCGGCATAATTTACGATAAATCTCCGTAGAAAATTAGCTTTTCCTTGTGGACTTTGAAGATGATGAATAAAGGATAGGAGAGGCAATAGAAGTGTTGCCTCAACCTTGAAGGGATCTACCCGAATCCATTTCGTAGACACAATAAATCCCAACAACCGACCGGATGTGACTGCGAAAACACACTTGTTCGGATTCAACCGGATCTTGTGATATCGAGATATTTCAAATACTTGACGGAGGTGAGAAGGATGATCAATTCTCTTGCGAGAAAGAGTAGCTAAATCATCCAAGTATGCCTTGATAATACGTTTGATGTCATGGAAGGCATATGACATGGCCCGCTGAAAAGTAGCTCCAGCATTTTTAAGGCCAAAAGGAATCTTCTTGTAAGAAAAGGTACCATAGGGACAAATAAATGCAGTCTTATGCTGATCTTCAGGATGGATAGTAATTTTATTATATCCAGAAAAACCATCCATGAAGGAGAAAATCTCATTGCCTGCACACTCATCGATAATCTGATCTATGAATTGTGTGGGGTAATTATCTTTAGGACATGCTTTATTTAGGTCTTTGAAATCAATGAAAACTTGAATTGTTCCTTGTTTCTTTTCCACTGGGACTAGATTCGAAACCCACTCTGTCATAGGAACAGGGAAAATGAATCCGGCCTTGAGCAGCTTCTCCACCTCAGCTTTGATAGTTGCCGCCTTCCTAGGGTTAATCGGATGAAGCTTTTGCCTGACAAGATTAGCATTTTCGTATAACTTGATCTCATGCTGGACAATATATGGATCTACACCAGGCATTTCCTCATAAGACCAAGCAAACACATCAAACACATCCCTAAACTCTTGAAAGATATCGGTGTAAATTTGAATCTCTTCAGGGGAACATTCAACTCCGATGAAAACATTCTCAATAGTGTTGGGATTTCTGGAAATGTTCACCGAGATAGTAGGAGAAATAATAGCCATGTTCCCTTCAGAAAATACCTGTGTTGGTGCTAAAGGGTTCAGGACTGGGTGAACAGGACCATAAGACTGAGGACTAGGAAAACTTGATTCAACTTCGCTCAAATCTGGTAAAAAGTGAGACTGATGATGCAAATCATCCCACGGTCTATCTATACCATTCATAGCTTCCATGATAGCCTCTTCAGATGGAAGAGTGGTATCAAGGCAATCCTGGGCGGAAGAAGAAATAAGAGTCCAAGCCGAGGCCACATCTCCATCCAATTCCTCTGATGAAAGAGAAACTGGAGTGGATTTTATAGAGTAAAAAATAGAGCTATAAGCAATCTCAACTGCAGACATAGGAAATGCCATTCCACCTACTTGACCTTTCGCTAATGTGGAGGTAGGGGAAGGTAAGGTCCAAGGGTCCGAAAGATAATGAGTTCTAAAGAACTCTCTTCGAGTAGGAGCCTTGGAGGATGAAATTACATTTATATGAACGGAAGGAGGCGGAAAATAAAAAGTACCCATCAAAGAAGAATACATTCCAACCCCTAGATTCTCAACAGGTGGTTTGGTATTATCCACCAAAGGAATAGTTGAGTCAGTAGATGCATTTGGGTCTATAGGAGAACAATCCAGTTGGTCAACTGTGACAATCCTCCCTTCGTGAGGGAAACAAATAATGTGAAATAATGAGGATGCAATAGCATCCATCTCATAAATCCAATTTCGACCCAACATAAGTTATAGTCTAAGCTTGCATCGACTATCTGAACCTCGATGTTAACAGTTTTTCCCTCCATGTGGCCTATGAGAATGACCATCAAACGCAATCAGAAGAGTGGCTGAAGGAACAACTGCGGGAGATCCGATGGCTTTACAGCATGCGAGAGACATCACACATGTGGAAACACCCTCGTCTACGACTGTTCGAAATATATTGAATTTTTGATAAAGCGATCTAATATGGAAATCCATATGATGAGGGAGTCTCTTTTTAAACTTAGAAATTGTAATATCCCAAAAGGGAGAATGCAGTAATACTTCACACAGTATAAGAAATTACAGCAAGATAAAAAATAAATATTAAGACAATGTCCGAATTTACAGAGAAGCTGAGCCATTTTATTATATTGGAGATGATTCAGTTACACAAGTATAGAATATAGGTAGATCTAGCCAAAAATATGAGCTAAGATCACGTTGAAAACATGTATGCAACAGGTACAGCGCAACTGGAGACGCTCTGCAGCAAATACTGCGTTATCCCTTCAGTATAATATAAACATATAGTTGCAGGCTGAAAAGGGAAATGTACATATAATCAAAACTGGAGCTCAGATGATGCCAAGACTCAAGATCTGGCTAATGTGATGGATTCCCAAGATAACCCAGAAAGGGTTTTCCAGATCTGCAACTTTGGAAAATCACCTCCCTAGGATTTAATCCTTGATCTGCTGAGAAATATAGATCTGAAGCTAGATCTGACAAATAGATGGCTGAAATATGATATCAGATCAGATCTATGCTTGAAACACTGATCCCTTCTTCAAATATATGAGTTAGAAGCTCTAGATCTATCTTCTCAATCCTCCAATGATGATTACAGCTGCTGCAACACAACTACCTCTAGAAACTGCGCTGTGAGGGAAAGAGAGGCCTTCTGCTTGCTGAAAAATGCTACAATAAACTCCAAGATGATGGTAAATCTGATGGAAATGTGAAGGAATTACCCCTCACAGGACTGCTAGCTGAAATACTAACAACTTTCTTCCTCCCTTTAGATCTGTTCCTCCCTTTAGATCTACAAGGTAGATAGCGTAATTCCTGAAGGAAGTACTGCTACTGGGAGGTCAATAAATTTTGGCCTGATGCCAGATCTGCAATGTGGCTCTGGGAATGCTGATCTATCAGCCCAAGAGATGGGAATAGTCCCTCACCTTTTTCTCTAGCTAAAGTACTGAAGACAACTTCCACCTTCCAAATCTGCAAATTTCTGAATATGAGTGTTCTGTAGAAATTAGAGAAGAGATGTGGCACTAATGCCTGCTCTAGAATGAAGAGAAATCCTCCTTCCAGAGCTACTCAATAAAGAGGTGGGATTCCCGCTCGGGAACACCCTGTGCTAAACAACACCTGCAATCTCTGCTAAACAGCCCAAGAATGTAGTGGAATGTCACTTAACAATTCCAGATCTAAAAGATCATACATCAAATAATCCAAGATTCCTTTTACCTTTACCTTCATCTCCTTTGTAATTTTTGAGCCTTCCCAAGCCTTGGCCCTAATCTCAACTGCGCAGTCACATGTGGAAAAGATCCTCCAAGTGGGACTGCACTGTTTGACCAAATCAACCAACAAGTCTAGGTGCAATGTACACCTCCTCCATCATGTGTGCATCATTTGCACATGATCTTCCATCACTTGATCATGAATGCTCAATGATCCTTTGTTTGACATCTTCAAGATCTTAGTTAACTGAATCAACCCTCCATGATCTCTCTCATTAAATGAGACATGATATCTAATCTCATTCACATTAGTAGTTGCTCAACTACCTTGTTATGGAGATCTAGGCTAAATTAATCCACATTCACACACACAATAGTGGATATTTATTCATATTGAGGATTGTGGGTCCCTCCACCCTTTTATTTAGTTAATTCATTAAGAAAATCAAATACTCTAATATTCCAAATATGATGTGAAAATTTGGGAATATTACAGACATATCAAATGTAATCATAAGAGAGTTCTTCAGATCAACAGCCCCATTAGTAGTGAGGAGAGCACTTCGCTAAGTTGGAAAATACTGGAGCACCTCGAGAGTAGACATGGCACAAGGAATCTGTGCCAAATCTTCTACAATAGAGTAGTTCTGGGCAGCCTTGGCATTTGGATTAATCGTCGTACGCTTGGTAGATGCATTTGGCATCCACGGTATAGGCTCAAAAATGGGCCTCGTAATATGAAACTGCTCAGCACTATCAGGGGCACCCTTGGCTTTTGAAGACTCAGATTCACCATAATCATGAGATCTCGTAGCAATATCTGCATGAGCACTCATCATATATATGTTTGATGTGTTTTCTGCTTCCTGGATGCCCCCAGAGGGAGCCCGGGTATTTTGATTCGTGCCAAAAACTAGTTGATTCCCTTGGAGAAAAGGGTTTATTAACATAGCCTAGGAATTGGAAGAACCCTATTGAGCTAACAAGCACTACGCATCCTGAATTTTAGGGAAAAGGTGAGTAGGATGGTCTCCAGTACATAACTTGCATGGAAACTTCACTTTCTTTTTATCCTTTTGACCCTCACCAACATGTTCGTTGGATTTATTTGCATTCCCCTTTCCATATTTTCCCTTATTTTTATTATTCCGTCCCTTATTCCCTTTGGATTGTTGATTTCCTTTGGGGTTAGAAGTTTTGACTGCATTTATTGAAAAATATTGGGAAGGAGTTGACACTGAAGGCACAACCTGACTAGAAGAAGTAGATTGTATGGAAAACTGCTGCAATTGACTAAGCAATTTAGCTGCACCGCTATCGACCAAACCAATAATTCCATAACCATGAGGACCAGGTTTAGTTTTTTACAAGTCCAATTTGGAGTGAGGAGCATCAGGAAATTTTTTATTGAGGACTCCAGACTAAGAATAAATCAGTTCTAATTGATGAGCCCTAAAAATAGCCTGCTCTTCGGAAAATACCCCTGATAGGGATACGTCCTTAGAAATATCTAGCTACAAGGATTTCAAAAACCATTCTAGAAGGAATTCATTAGGAATATAGGCTTTAATGAGCCTCTTCCTTCTTCGCCATTCCTGAATATGATCAGAAATGTGAGTTTCCTTGTCCTACTTAAAATTATCCAGGAGTTCAGTCCTGGTGTCGTAACGGACATGCAACTAAAAATGATTTAGAAGCATGGTAGCCAGATCAAAAAAAGTGACGAAACTGCCCCCAGTTAACTTAATATACCACTTGGATGCATTTCCAGTTAAGGTGCATTGAAATAACCTCAACCTAATCAAATCATCAATCAGGGAATTCGATGAACACCATAAATGGAAAGTGGTGATATGATCTACCGGATCCTCTCCATTCTTCCCTTCAAAATTTGGGATGTCTGAGGGTAGTTTGGTGGGAACCGGAGGCCACCCCCAACTATATCAAATAGGGTCGTTAGTCAATTTCGAAAAATCTGGCAAGTTTAACGTTGCCCACAATTGGTAATCGAGGAGGAGCCTGGGAATTCCTTCCCCTAGAGGATGGATTCCCCACATTCTGAAAAGAATAACCTGGATTTGATAAGGCACCAGGTTTCCAGATACTATTCGTAAAAAATTTGGGCCGTAGGAAAATCCTTGTGACCTAACATTCAGAGAAGGACCCCCTCCCAACATGGAGTTACTATAAATCGGGCCATTTCCCCCCACTGAGGTAGTGAATGAAGAAGAAACCCCTTGGTAGGGGTTCCAAGCATTTGAAAAAGGAGAAAAAGCCTGATAAGCACTCGATGAAGGGAAAGGAACATTCCCTTGGTGACCAACGAGAAACTAATTCCCTGCTCCTGATGCTGTAAAAATAGGGTTCCAACCTGTAAAGGTAGTAGAACTTTGACCTCCAAACCATGGATTGAAACTTTGAGTTTGGGAAGTGAAAGGAAAATATCCTAAGGAAGGGGTTGAATTAGGAATGTGCCCACTTCCAAAAGGGAACCCTTGAAAAGAAGTTGATCCACTAGCCATAGAGGATATGGGTGCAGAAACAGCTTCAACAACAGAAAATGATGTTGTGAAAATAGCTCCAAAAAATAGAAGAAAAGATATATCAACGTCTTAGAAATAAGCCACTTCGAGGGGGAAACCTCCAATACATTACATGAATGAACAATTATTGGATGATACAAATGAAAAAACTTCTTTTCTATATATAGGAGTCCATGGGGCCACAATGTAATCCTAGCCGACCTAACAATAACAATGTAAGGGCACAATAATAACAATATTGGGGTTAAAGGGGCCTACAATAATAACAATAAGGGGGCTACACTAATAACAATAAGGGGCTAAACTAGTAATATAGGGACCTAACATGCCCCTCTCCTTCAAAAAAGTGTTGACCTCAACGCTTTAGTAGCTCTGGGTGCTTCTGTATAAAATTCTCATCCCCCCATGTAGAATATTCAGTGGGTAAGTTCTTCCACTTGATGAGATACTCTAAAATTGATCGATTTCGTAGCTGTCGAGTTCTTATTTCCGTGACCGCTTCAGGTTCTAATATGATCTTTTCTTCCTCATCAAGTTCTGAAAATATTGTTTGAACTGGAAGATTTTCACCTATAACCTTCTTTAAGCATGAAACATGGAAAATTGGATGCACTCGCGAAGAAGCAGGAAGCTCCAATTTGTATGCCATAGTACCAATATTCTGCAACACCTTGTAAGGACCATAGTACTTTGGTGATAATTTATTATCCTTCTTAGCTTTTTTGAGGGAAATTTGTTTGTATGGTTGTAGTCGTAAAAATAACCAGTCTCCTACATCAAAACTTCTCTCTCTGCGATGTTGATCTGCCTGTTGTTTCATTCGATTTTGTGCCAAATTTAGGTTATCCTTTAAGATTTGGAGAACTTCTTGTTGATGCTCGATGTGATATTCCACTTCTTGAACCTTAGAATTTTCTCTTAAAGATGATGTGATGGACGATGGATGATATCCATAAAGTGCCATAAATGGGGTCATTTTTGCTACAGTATGGAAGGAAGTGTTATACCACCATTCAGCGAGAGGTAACCACTTGACCCATTGTGTTCGTTTATCAGATACAAAACAACGAAGATATCCTTCCAAACATTTATTTACTATCTCAGTTTGACCATCAGATTGAGGATGATAAGATGAGCTATGAGCTAATTGAATACCCAAACAAGAAAATAACTCCGTCCAAAAATTTCCAGTAAAAATGGGATCTCTGTCGCTCACAATAACCCTTGGGCTTCCATGTAGCTTTTGAATTTTGTCCATAAATGTAGTAGCAACTGTACTTGCTTTAAATGGATGAGATAGTGCACAAAAGTGTGCATACTTGGTAAGTCTATCAACTACCACCATGATGACACTCTTTCCTTCGGACTTAGGTAAACCTGTGATAAAATCCATTGAAATCTCCTCCCAACGTTGACTTGGAATGGATAAGGGTTGTAGAAGTCCTGGGGTCTTAATTGTTTCCACTTTATTCTGCTGGCAAACCAAACATTCCGCCACAAACTTTCGAATATCAGATTTAAGGCCATCCCACAAAAATTGTTTCTTCACCCTGTGGTAAGTTTTTAAAAATCCTGAGTGTCCTCCTAAAGGAGAAGTGTGCAATTCCAGAAGAATCTTTTGTTTTAGTTGGGAATTCTTACGAAGATATAAGCGATCTTTGTACCATAAGGAATCATTTTTCCAACTAAATGTATCAGATGTACTAGGATCTTGCTGCAACTTTTGAATGAGTGTCCATACATCTTTGTCCTTCTTCCATTCATCTCTTGCTTTAGTTATCCAATCTGGTTGGATAATAGAAATGGCACAAAGCAATACTTCCACCTCTTCATTCTTTCTTGAGAGTGCATCTGCAACAACATTTAGCTTCCCTTTTTTTTATATTATTTCAAAGTCATAACCCAACATCTTTGTGACCCATTTTTGCTGCTCTTCTAAAGATAGTCTTTGTTCCAAAAAGTGTTTAAGACTATGATGATCAGTTTTTACCTTGAAGTGTCTTCCCATTAGGTAAGGTCGTCATTTCTTTAGTGCATGTAGTATTGCTAACATTTCCTTCTCATAAATAGCTTTCTGTAAATACTTTCATTTGATTGGATGACTTTCAAAAGCAATGGGTCTTCCTTCTTGCATTAAAACATCACCAATTCCATTTCCTGAGGCATCACATTCCAGAATAAAGGTTTTTGTGAAGTTTGGCATAGCTAAGACCGGTGCTAGGCACATTGCCTCTTTAAGATGTTCAAAAGCCTTAGTTGCTTCAGGAGTCCATGAAAATGCATCTTTCTTCAATAATGTTGTTAGAGGTTTTGTTATTCTCCCATAATTCTTAACAAACTTGTGATAATACCCTGTTAAACCGAGAAATCCTCACAATTGCTTTATAGTTGTGGGGACTTTCCATTCCTTAATGGCTTTAATTTTGTTAGGGTCTACCTTAACACCCTCGTGAGATACTATATGACCCAGATATTCCACCTCTTGTACTCCAAAGAAACCTTTGGATGATTTTGCATATAATTGTTTCTCCTACAATAGTTTGAGCACCTTGTCAACATGTTGAACATGATCCTTCCAAGACCTATTGTAGATTAGTATATCATCAAAAAATACTAGCACAAATTTTCTGAGGAAGGGTTTTAAAATGGAATTCATCAACCCTTGAAATGTAGAAGGTGCATTGGTAAGGCCAAAAGGCATGACCAAAAATTCATAATGACCCTCATGAGTTCGAAATGTTTTTTTTCGGAATATCTTCAGTCTTCATTCTAATTTGATGATATCCTGAATGAAGATCCAACTTGGTAAAATAAATTGCTCCATGTAATTCATCCAATAATTCATCAATCACAAGAATGGGAAATTTATCTTTAATGGTAAGCTTATTGGGCTCCCTATAATCCGGACACATGCACCATGATCCATCCTTCTTGTGCACCAATACTACTGGAGTAGAGAAGGAACTTTGATTAGGTTGAATTATACCAGCCTCTAACATTTTTGCAATCATACGTTCAATTTCTCTCTTTTGGACATAAGGATATCTATAAGGCCTGATGTTTGGAGGAACACTTCCTGGAATCAAATGAATAGCATGATTATGATCACGAATAGGTGGGAGTCATTTGGGAGTTTCAAACACCTTGGAATGATTGTCCAAGACTTTTTGGATATCTGTAGAAATAGATGATTTTGATGTTGGAACTTCTAGTGAGCATAATTGTGCAATTACGCCTCGTTGTTCTTTATTCAGAAGCTTGGTCATAACATTAGAGCTTATTATCTTTCCCGACTTCCCTTCAATACCCCGTAATTCGACTTCCTTTCCTTCTGAAAAAAATTTCAAGAAAATTTCTTGAAAATTAAAAGTTACCATCCCCAGAGATTGTAACCATTGTACTCCTAGTACAACATCAACACCTCCCATAGGAATGAAAAGCATTGGACTATACAATACATATTCCCCAATGGTTAGCTTGATATTATGGCATTTTATAGAGCAATTTATTGTTCCTCCATTTTCAACCATCACTTGACATTCTGGTGCTGGGTATAGGAAACAATTCGATTCCTTAGCTACCTTACAAAGAATAAAATTATGGGTACTGTTAGACTCCTATACCAATAGGTGTCATTTTTCATGATTGTCTTGATTGAACTATGGAATATGTTCAAACCTTTTTCTTGAGCAAAGGTGTTCCATATTCTTGAAAAACCAAAAAATCAAAAAAATTTAAAAAATGTAAAGAGGGTATACCCTAAAAGAGAAATCAAAGGGTAAAAAGAATAAAATGGTCAAAAAAGTGAAATAAATGAACCCCAAACAAAAATAGACCAGGAAAGTGTGCAAGTCCAAATTCCACTACTATTTCATTTTTGTAATAAACAAAATTGTGTGCAGCTTGTCAAACTTTTGCCACAATTTATGAAGAGTCAAACTGTTTAAACTTGACTCATTCATGTTTCAATTTCATGTTGTAGAATAGAGAATAAATATATGACCAAACAGTTTAATCTTGGTAGATAAGTAGATAGGTAGAGTTAATAAAAGGTGCTCAACAGTTTAATCTGAGCCCTTGGATGTAATAAGGGTAGAATTAGGTAGATTGGCCATGTAAAAGAAAAGAAGATTGATAAGGGTTTGCAAGTCCAAATGCACCCTAATAAAGAAGAGAAAATGGCAGTGTAAAGTAGATAGGGTAGGTAGATGGTGTTGCAAAGTTTCATGTGATGAATGATGCTGCTAAATGTGTTTAATCCTTTACTTTCATCACAAGTACTGAAGCAGAAAATACATTGGAAAATTCACAAAAAACAAAGTCAAAATCATTAACTTCCCACATCACTTTCTCCCTAAGAGTTTTACTAATTTCCCCAAAGTGCTAAGGTATTTGAATATTAAAGGGGCTCAAGGCATTTCCTTGACTTTTGGAGGGACCAGACCCTCGGCCTATGATCAAAAAGACCTAAGTACTTGAAGTTATTTATCATTATAATCATTCACTTTTAATCTTTTCCTAAGTAAAATTCTATTTTACTTAGGAAAATCATGCAAATTTCCATAATAATCCCTCAAAATTACTTGCTATTCAATGTTTAAGTGTTGAAATTGAGATGATGCAATTTACTTCAGAAATCTCCACTTTCCTAGTTGTGTAAAGTATTTTGAGTTTCCCTTGTCCCTTTGTCATATTAACAATTGATTTTATTTAATAAATCCTTAGTCAAAATACCTTCTCCTACATATATAATTCCCTTTTATAATATCCCAAAAAACCCTCTTATTATAGATTTTTAGCCAAAGTATTTAATTCCATATATTTGAAATAAAATCCCTCATTACAATCCCCTTTGGTTAAAAATATATCCTTATAAACTATCCCCGCCCCTATGGTTAATAAATTGCATTAATTTATTACCATGTAATAAAAATATTGAAAAAGGTTTTAAACATATGTTTTATGTTTTAAACGGAAAAAACGAATAAAACCCCGAGTCCCCGAAACCCGACCCTTTATAAACCAACGGGATTAATTAATAACCTCCCCCTCCGCCAATCAAACGCCTCCCGGAATGATTAACTTATAATTAATCATGTCGGGCCCGCACATTAACTCCCCCGACAACTCCACGTCCCGTCCACCGTCAGATCGCCCCCCCCCCGAAGATCAACGGCCCACGATAATTCCGCCGACTATCTCCCATCTGAAAGTTAATGCGCAGGATGGCAGTGGTTTTGGAATAGTGCACCAGCCACGTGTCGATCTCCGAATGGAATCACTGCCTCCCCGCTAAATACCGCCATCTCCCAAAAGCGGTGCGGAAATTACCGCTTACCGCCCTGTCCCGGTGACGTATCCTCCCGTACCAAATGACGTCATCCTTGAAAAAACAAAAATCTCCATTGACTTTGTAAATAAAATAGAAACCCGTGTATTTTATGTCATTTTCACTACCGAAAGCGATTGCGTCCTCCACTGAGAAATTTGAAAAATCCATTGTCAAACTGCTGTCAACCAAAATTGCTGAACGCCATTGTTATACCAGTGCCCGAGCATTCATCCGCCATTAACCAATGCCTGTAAATTTCGACATTCTCCAAAAACAAGTATTTACCCTAAATTCAAACTGAACTCTATTGAAATCTCGGCTTTCCTTTTTCCTTCACTGAAACAGAGTTAGAATTAATTACTAGTTCATTCCGTGACCTCGAGAACTGTAATTGAATTACTAAATCTGCAAATTGACCTATTTTTCCTGTGAATTTACTCAATTCCTCACCATTAGCCAAATTTCCATTTTGAATCCACAAGAACCAAAATGGGAGTTCCTGTAGCCTTGAATGATGCTCCATTTTGAACCTGGTCAAAACCTCACTCCCTTGTCCATTAGGGAATTACTTGAAAAATCTACTCAATTGTCCCCTGAAGAGGTGATCAGAAGATCACATCCTTGGATAAGCAGTCTTCATACTAGTCATAAGACTTTTTTACTCCAAGATTTTTACCAAATCTATTCAAACAGAGGTTAGAAAGCATAACAGCTAAAGAGTATCAATGGTTAAAGTGTATCAGGTAAAAGTCAGAATGAAAGTTAAAATGAAGTTACAGAGCAGTCAAAGCTAAACAGTAAAAGTAATTACAGAGACAGTAAAATGGTAAAAAGAGATGAAAATACTTTCACCAACAATGATTTTCATTTAAAGTAAAATTAAAACAGTCAAAGGAACAAAAAAGTGAAAAGATGAAAAAAAACAACAAGAAGGAACATTTTTGCAGAAATTGCATATTTTAGTCATAGTTTTTCAGAAACTATTGTGATCAATCCAAGATGAATTTGGAAAAACTGAAGGAGGTTTTTGTTCCTAATAGACCCATCTACAACAACCTATCTCATTTTTTGGACATTGATTTCATACTGAGAGATACATGCACATCTTTAGAGGCTATTTTTCAGACTCTGTAAAACTCTGTTTTACACATCTTTTTGCAGAGCCTATTGTGCACATTTGGAGAAAAATTTTAGGAAAGTGAAAGAGGTTTATCTCACAAAAATATTTATCTACAATAACCACTTTCACTATTTACATATATATTACGGATTAAGAAATATAAAGATATTATTGGACCCAAAATTTGCAGAATTGTTGGAGCAGAATTGCACAAAGAAAGGAAGCAGTTAGTGACTTGGATGCCTCATCATCAACTAAGAGTTGGATCAAATTCGAATTCTCCTCTTTGTCATCACCTATCCATACAAAATAGTGCCAAATAGATACATTAGTTTAAGTGTCCTTTACTTAAGTTCTATTTATGTAAAATAGTTGGAGAGATTTGTGAACTAATCTTGATATTTTTTCAAGATATTTTAGTTTAGAATTTGTATAAATACTTCACTCTTGGAAGTATTGAGGGTGGATTCTACTACTTTGCTGTGACATTGATGTTTTTGGAATAAAATTGCTTTGGAGAAACTTATTTGTGGCTTGCTGGATGACTATTTGAAGCTCAGGACTTTTTACAGGATTCATGCGTCGAATTGCAGTTCAATAAGTCTTTCTATCCTATGTTTTAAGTTTTATATCTGTTTATAATACCATTGTGTCCATTTCTGAATAATTGACATAAAAGAATAACTCAGAATTTACTTAATTGTACTCTGATGTTCAGTTGTGATTATTCTAAAATGTTTTCTTCTAGATTGGTTATAAGCAACGAATTCTTAAATGCTCTTGCTTCGCTAATTTAAACATTTTGATTACTATATCAAAGAATTATTCACTGCTCTTTATTTGTAATCATTCCATTTATTTCTTTTGAAAATGTTTAAAGATTCTTGAGTGCCTTTCATCCCTTCAAAACCCATTCCATCCACTTGAATTCCTTAAAATTGTTCTCTGTTTGGCTATCTTGCCCTGCAAAGCCATCCTATGTGTAGAAGATTAATTCAATAAATCCATCCTTTGACTCCATAGCCCAATGGCCTGAAAATATTCAACCTTGCCCTTAGTTGGCGAATTCCACCATTTCCAAACAAATTTCTTGGACTTATAACTAGCCTAAAACTTTCTAAGAACAAAGATAAATCATAAAGAGAGAGCCCTCTCTGGATGCAGATTGGCTAGATTCTGCATCTGAAGGTTGGTTTGTGGTTACCTCGGGTATACTTTTCTTTTCCACAACTTCAAGGAAAACCTGAGTGATAACATAGTGGCGACCATACTGGGGATCTGAATCATTTTATTGATACTATTGTTTGATTTATAAGCTATAGATAGAGTCTGAAGATCAGCCAGGTAGCCTTTGAAATGCTTTTGCTCTGCAACTGCATAGTAAACAAATGCTGCTTCAGTCTATCTCTGGTTTAGCTTATAAATTGAACTTTGGATTCAAAACATTCAATCAGACTCTCTAGTTCAATAAATCTTTGAGAAAATTTTAATTAAAAATCTTAAATTTCTTAAAGAAATCATAGAAGTTGTTTTGAAAATTCATAAAAAAATAAAATAATCATAAAATATTTAAAATTTGGTTTCCTGAAGAACTAACTTTTTCTTCAGAATTGTTTTACAGGTTTAGATCTGATCTATGATGGTGGACAGGGATCAGACACACAAAGGTTAAAATCATCCACCTGGCGACTCTAAATCAATTTCAGAATCAAGACTCCACTGGAGGAATGAACCTCAAAGGAAAATATGGAAAGATCAAGCTTTCAACTTGGATCTTAATCCAAGACATTATGTTCTTTCTCATTAAGAAATTTTTTCAATGTATATTGTATTTTATAGAAGATCTTAGATTAGTTTTTAGTTATTTTCCTTTGAAGATTGTAAGTAATAATTCTCCTAATCTCTTTGAGCAGCTTTCTTATGAATCTAATGATGATCATTTTTCAATTAAGAAGCCTCAGATAATCAAGACTGATCTTACAATCCCTGTACATATCCCTGTGCCATATAAAGTTCCAGATAGATATAAGCCCCTTATTCTACCTCCTTTACTCCATGATTTTCCTGAAAAATACTACAAGTATCTTCCTAGATTTGATGGAGAGAATGGTATCACTGCCCAAAAACATATTCAAGGTTTTGAGAATTATTTGGATTTATTTGAGATTGATGAAGATGATGTTAAAATTAGAATTTTTGCTCTTTCTTTGCAAAATAGAATAAAGAGTTGGTTCAAAAATCTGCCTAATGCTAGCATCTCAAATTTCCAACAGTTTATCAAACTTTTCCTTGATAGATGGATAATAAAAGTTAATCATTTTTTGATCATGGAAGAATATAATCAATTAAAAAGACATTCAAATGAAACGATACAACAATTTTCTGACAGATTTAATCAAGTTTATTATTCAATGCCAGAAAATATTAGACCTCCTCATGATTAAGCTCTCTTGCATTATCCAAGTGCCTTTGATTCAGAAATAGAATTTCAGTTAAGAGAAAGAGATCCAAAAACACTTGTACAGATGCAAAATATTGCAGTTGATGTGGAAGTTAATCTCCAAATCAAACAGGAAAAGTTGAAAGTAGAAGAAGAGGAAAGGAAAAACATCGCAGAGGTAAAACTCAACCTTTTGGTAAGAAAACTAGATGAAATAACACGGGAGATCACTATGAAAGAAGAATTTTTTATTCAAAATCACCATGAAGAAATAGAAGAGGTTGATAGCCATGAACAAATTCCTCTTAATTCAAATTATCATAAATCAGAAAATGAATTTACAAATCAATATGAGGAAAAGGGATTTGTTGTTCTAATGTGTATGTTTGATGACATTCCTTATTTTGATGATTTGCCTAAGTATGATCATTATGATGATAGTTATGTTCTCCAAAGTCAAGCTAACTTTACAGAGATATCAGAAGCTAGTTTGGAGGATGAAGAAATGCAGTTTCAGCAGATTGAAGGCAGTGATCAGCCAATACAGATCAGCCATGAGAGTGAGGAAGGAAGAGCAGAAAATGTGGAAATAAGTGAAGATTCTTTACCTCTTTGTTTTGCTTCATTTCAGTTCATTAGATAAAACTATCATGCCATCAATAATCAGCAATCTTTAGGAATTGTGATTGACAACAAAGAAGATAATGAAACTATTGATCAATATTTTTCAGTTTCACAATTGCAGTTATCAGTTCCCATTGAAATAAATGATCAAATGACACAAGAAAGTTCCATACCACTATTTTTTGAACCATTTCAGCTTTTAAAGGAAATGTGGTATAACATATTTAAAGAAAAGAATAGGAAACTTGTTGAAGTTTATGAAGTCCCATGGAATTTTATATGTCATAGGTTCCAGCAATTTTCCCAAGATTTTCAGGATCCAATAGCAGATATGTTGAATATTGAAGGCATTCAAAGCATTCCTCTATTAACTAACTATGATTTTCATAATCAAGATGATAAAGGATTCAACACTCAAACATTACAATCAGTAGGAATATCATCACAAATCTTATCTGAAAGTTTACAGGGAGATAAAGATGAAAATAGCATTTCATATTCATGGTATGGAGGCCATCCGGAACAGATGTACAGTTATTTAGATCAGTTATACATCGGTGTATATATTTTGGAAGATCCTTTTGTACAGTTTCTAGAGTCAACAAAGGAAATCAAATGTTTCCTTATCCTCTCATTTGTTGACAAGTTTCTAATAGGTTGCAGAAGTACAGTTTTGATAATCAACAAGAAAATGCAACAAAATATATCAAAGTACATAATGCTTGAATGGTTGCATTGGTTATTTCATTTTACCTAACTAGCAGTTGAACAGTAGATTGAGTAGGTAGATGAGTGCTAATAAGCTCATAATTTTGAGCATTTTTTTAGTTTTCAATTTTCAGCTAGTTTTTCATTAAGTTGGTTTGAAAAATTTTGTGTGTTGTTTTAGTTTCAGATCAGATTTCAGGTTGCAGAAAAAGGACTATATTCAATTCAAGATTTTCAACCACAACAAATTCATGTTTGGGATTGGAACAAGGCAGAAAATTCCTAACTGGGCAACAAAGTTTTAAGTTTTGAGTGGATAGTAACTTACTGGAGTTGAAGCCCGAAGTGAAGGCCCTAAGCTTCAGAAGTTTTACTATCATATATACAATAAAACTACCAGAAGAAGGAGATTACATGGTTTAGTTTGAAGACATTTTGAGGCAACTGACTGCTGTTCTTGACTTTTCACAAGGAAAATCCATCCCCAAGCGGAGCCAGTGTTAGACTCCTATACCAATAGGTGTCATTTTTCATGATTGTCTTGATTGAACTATGGAATATGTTCAAACCTTTTTCTTGAGCAAAGGTGTTCCATATTCTTGAAAAACCAAAAAATCAAAAAATTTAAAAAATGTAAAGAGGGTATACCCTAAAAGAAAAATCAAAGGGTAAAAATAATAAATTGGTCAAAAAAATGAAAGAAATGAACCCCACACAAAAATAGACCAGGAAAGTGTGCAAGTCCAAATGCCACTACTATTTCATTTTTTGTAATAAACAAAATTGTGTGCAGCTTGTCAAACTTTTGCCACAATTTATGAAGATTCAAACTGTTTAAACTTGACTCATTCATATTTCAATTTCATGTTGTAGAATAGAGAATAAATATCTGAACAAACAGTTTAATCTTGGCAGATAAGTAGATAGGTAGAGTTAATAAAAGGTGCTCAACAGTTTAATCTGAGCCCTTGGATGTAATAAGTTGAGAATTAGATAGAATTGCCATGTAAAAGAAAAGAAAATTGATAAGGGTTTGCTAGTCTAAGTGCACCCTAATAAAGAAGAGAAAATGGTAGTGTAAAGTAGATAGAGTAGGTAGATGGTGTTGCAAAGTTTCATGTGATGAATGATGCTGCTAAATGTGTTTAATCCTTTACTTTCATCACAAGTACTGAAGCAAAAAATACATTGGAAAATTCACAAAAATCAAAGTCAAAATCATTAACTTCCCACATCACTTTCTCCCTAAGAGTTTTACTAATTTCCCCAAAGTGCTAAGGTATTTGAATATTAAAGGGGTTCAAGGCATTTCCTTGACTTTTGGAGGGACCGGACCCTCGGCCTAATGATCAAAAAGACCTAAGTACTTGAAGTTATTTATCATTATAATCATTCACTTTTAATCTTTTCCTAAGTAAAATTCTATTTTACTTAGGAAAATCATGCAAATTTCCATAATAATCCCTCAAAATTACTTGCTATTCTATGTTTAAGTGTTGAAATTGAGATGATGCAATTTACTTCAGAAATCTCCACTTTCCTAGTTGTGTAAAGTATTTTGAGTTTCCCTTGTCCCTTTGTCATATTAACAATTGATTTTATTTAATAAATCTTTAGTCAAAATACCTTCTCCTACATATATAATTCCATTTTATAATATCCCAAAAAACCCTCTTATTATAGATTTTTAGCCAAAGTATTTAATTCCATATATTTGAAATAAAATCCCTCATTACAATCCCCTTTGGTTAAAAATATATCCTTATAAACTATCCCCACCCCTATGGTTAATAAATTGCATTAATTTATTACCATATAATAAAAATATTGAAAATGGTTTTAAACATATGTTTTATGTTTTAAACGGAAAAAACGAATAAAACCCCGAGTCCCCGAAACTCGACCCTTTATAAACCAACGAGATTAATTAATCACCCGGATTAATTAATAACCTCCCCCTCCGCCAATCAAACGCCTCCCGGAATGATTAACTTATAATTAATCATGTCGGGCCCACACATTAACTCCCCCGCCAACTCCACGTCCCGTCCACAGTCAGATCGCCCCCCCCCCCCCGAAGATCAACGGCCCACGATAATTCCACCAACTGTCTCCCATCCGAAAGTTAACATGCGGGATGGCAGTGGTTTTGGAATAGTGCACCAGCCACGTGTCAATCTCCGAATGGAATCGCTGCCTCCCCGCTAAATACCGCCATCTCCCAAAAGCGGTGCGGAAATTACCGCTTACCGCCCTGTCCCGGTGACGTATCCTCCCGTACCAAATGACACCATCCTCGAAAAAACAAAAATATCCATTGAATTTGTAAATAAAACAAAAACCCGTGTATTTTATGTCATTTTCACTACCGAAAGCGACTGCGTCCTCCACTGAGAAATTTGAAAAATACGTTTTCAAACTGCTATCAACCAAAATTGCTGAACGCCATTGTTATACCAGTGCCCGAGCATTCATCCGCTGTTAACCAGTGCCTGTAAATTTCAACATTCTCCAAAAATAGGTATTTACCCTAAATTCAAACTGAACTCTATTGAAATCTCGGCTTTCCTTTTTCCTTCACTGAAACAGAGTTAGAATTAATTACTAGTTCATTCCGTGACCCCGAGAACTTAATTGAATTACTAAATCTGCAAATTGACCTGTTTTTCCCATGAATTTACTCAATTCCTCACCATTAGCCAAATTTCCATTTTGAATCCACAATAACCAAAATGGGAGTTCCTGTAGCCTTGAATGATGCTCCATTTTGAACCTGGTCAAAACCTCACTCCATTGTCCATTGGGGAATTGCTTGAAAAATCTACTCAATTGTCCCCTGAAGAGGTGATCAGAAGATCACATCCTTGGATAAACAGTCTTCATACTAGTCATAAGACTTGTTTACTCCAATATTTTTATCAAATCTATTCAAACAGAGGTTAGAAAGCATAACAGCTAAAGAGTATCAATGGTTAAAGTGTATCAGGTAAAAGTCAGAATGAAAGTTAAAATGAAGTTACAGAGCAGTCAAAGGTAAACAGTAAAAGTAATTACAGAGACAGTAAAATGGTAAAAAGAGATGAAAATACTTTCACCAACAATTATTTTCATTTAAAGTGAAAGTAAAACAGTCAAAGGAACAAAAAAGTGAAAAGATGAAAAAAAACAAGAAGAAGGAACATTTTTGCAGAAATTGCATATTTTAGTCATAGTTTTGCAGAAACTATTGTGATCAATACAAGATTAATTTTGAAAAAATTAAGGAGGGTTTTGTTCCTAAGAGATCCATCTACAAAAACCTATCTCATTTTTTGGACATTGATTTCATACTGAGAGATACATGCACATATTTAGAGGCTATTTTTCAGACTCTGTAAAACTCTGTTTTACACATCTTTTGGCAGAGGCTATTGTGCATAGTTGGAGAGGAATTTTAGGAAAGTGAAAGAGGTTTATCTCGCCAAAATATTTATCTACAATAACCTCTTTCAATTTGTACATATCTATTATGGATTGAGAAATATAAAAGTATCATTGGACCCCAAATTTGCAGAATTGTTGGAGAAAAGTTGCACAAAGAAAGGAAGCAGTTAGTGACTTGGATGCCTTATCATCAACTAAGAGTTGGATCAAATTCAAATTCTCCTCTTTTTCATCACCTATCCATACAAAATAGTGCCAAATATATGCATTAGTTTAAGTTTCCTTTACTTAAGTTCTATTTATGTAAAATAGTTGGAGAGATTTGTGAACTAATCTTGATATTTTTTCAAGATATTTTAGTTTAGAATTTGTATAAATACTTCACTCTTGGAAGTATTGAGGGTGGATTCTACTAATTTTCTGTGACATTGATGTTTTTGGAATAAAAGTTCTTTGGAGAAACTTATTTGTGGCTTGCTGGATGACTATTTGAAGCTCAGGACTTTTTGTAGGATTCATGCGTCGAATTGCAGTTCAATAAGTCTTTCTATCATATGTTTTAAGTTTTATATCTGTTTATAATACCATTGTATCCATTTCTGAATAATTGACATAAAAGAATAACTCAGAATTTACTTAATTGTACTCTGATGTTCAGTTGTGATTATTCTAAAATGTTTTCTTTTAGATTGGTTATAAGCAACGAATTCTTAAATGCTCTTGCTTTGCTAATTTAAACATTTTGATTACTATAGTAAAGAATTCTTCACTGCTCTTTATTTGTAATCATTCCATTTCTTTCTTTTGAAAATGTTGAAAGATTCTTGAGCGCCTTTCATCCCTTCAAAGCCCATTCCATCCACTTGAATTCCTTAAAATTGTTCTCTGTTTGGCTATCTTGCCCTGCAAAGTCATCCTGTGTGTATAAGATTAATCTAGTAAAGCCATCCTTTGACTCCATAGCCCAATGGCCTGAAAATATTCAACCTTGCCCTTAGTTGGCGAATTCCACCATTTTCAAACAAATTTCTTGGACTTATAACTAGCCTAAAACTTTCTAAGAACAAAGCTAAATCATAAAGAGAGAGCCCTCTCTGGATGCAGATTGGCTAGATTCTGCATCTGAAGGTTGGTTTGTGGTTACCTCGGGTATAATTTCCTTTTCCACAACTTCAAGGAAGCTTACAAGTAAAATCGCAGTACTACACAGATACGATGACACTATTACCTTTTTCTTCTTGATATGTCCTTCTATCTTGAGAGTTTAAGGAGTGGTAATTCCTACCAATGCATTACATGATATGGACAGACTCATTTCTTCCTCTTCTAGGGTTGGCTCCTGGTGTATATCCTCTTCTTGTTCATTTTCTTCTTCCTCTTCACAATCTATGTAAAATAATTTCTTCTCAGCACACTTATGACCTTTAGTGTATTTTCTATCACAACTATAGCAAAGCCCCTTTGCTCTTTTTTCTTCCAATTTTTGTGGTGTCAATATTGTAGGTTGTGGAAATCTAGGAGTAGCAACACTTCCCTCTTTATAGAAGTGAGTGGTAGGCTTCCTTGTCGCCATAATTTTGCATTCAATTTTTCTTGCCAACCTGAATGCCTTCTCTAATGAATCAGGTTCCAAAATGTGAACTTTATGTTGGATGTTATCCTTTAAATTACCTATGAAGAGATCAATATTGTGTTCCTCTGGAATATCAGTTACCCTTATATTCAATTTTTGGAAGTCCACAATGTGCTCCCCCACTAAACCCTTTTGTTTTAGATTTGTCAATTGGCTAAAGAAGGTGTTGCTCTTTGTATCCTCATAATGTGCTATCATTTCCTTCATAAAAATTTACCAAGTGACAATTTTTTTACGGGAGCAAAGCCATCGATACCATACAAATGTATTTTTTCTAAATGCAAAATTGCAATGCATACCTTTTGTGTGTTTTTCACATTATTGAGATCAAAATATTGCTCCATCTGTAGTATCCATGTTACGGGATCCTTGCCATCAAACTTCCTCATATCCATCTTTGGAATATGGTGGTTCTTTTGTCCAACATTAGAGTTTATGAAATCATGATTAACATTTATTTTTTTCTCATCATGAGTTTCCTCTACTATCTTTTCGCCATTAGGAAACATTTCTTGTATCAACTTTGCCAAACCTTCGATGCATAATTTTATGTTTTCCATTTTTTTCGTCGATCTTAGCTTCCATTCCCATTTCCATGCCTTCCATCTTAGCTTCCAAACCATTCATCTTAGCTTCCATGCCCTTCTTCAAACCATCCATCTTAGTTTCCATGCCTTCTTCAAAACTTCCATTTCATTTTTTGTTGCTCTTTGCGATAGTGAAATTTGGTGCACTTGCTCTTGTAATTTTGATATCTCATGTTGTGTTTCTTTGTCTTCATGAGTCATAGTGGAGCATTCTAAAGGCTTAATGGGTGTTGAATTCTTTTTAGGGGACATTTTAGAACCCAATACTGATATCTATTCAATATGCCCTTGGAATAAATTCCAACTAATTTTTTTCAAAGGAGACTTATGTAATTCGAAAAAAAATACACACCTTTTTCTTGCTTTTGAGGAGCATGATATTGAAACTGAATTATTTATATGATTTCGGATCTTCAATATCTGAAATTTGGTACTGAGGTAGCCCTCTGAATCCTCTTTCGAATGCCACAATTCTGATCTATTTTGGATTCTTGAAGGCAAAGTTGTGCCCAATCTCCTACAATGACCTAATTATGGATTGGTTCAGTAGAGCGAACTTGTATGACTTGCCACGTGTCACTACTTCCTCCTTTGTCTCTAAAATTGATATATAGGAAACCAAATTCCATGTTCTTGCATCCAATTTTTACATAATTCCAATCCGATGCTCAGAGAGAGAGTTATGAATATTTTCCCATGATCACCTCTTTGAGATTAAATTCGGGAGCCTAAAAAAGTGCTAACTTCCACAGACCATATCTCCGAAAATCTTGCAAACCAAGATCTGAAATTTTGCAATGATGTTCCTCAGGTTCTTTGCTTCGTGCTCTAAAAATTTCAAATTCTGAGCCTTCGTAGAAAAAGCGTTATAGCGAAAATTTCGCGATGACCTGTTTAGGTTAAATTGAGGAGCCTGCAAAAAATCATAATTTCCACAGATCATATCTCCGAAAATTTTATGAACCAAGCTCTAAAATTTTTCGATGATGTTCCTCAGGATTTCAGATTCATACTCTAAAAATTTCAGCTTTTGAACCTTTGTAGAAAACAATTTAGAGCGAAAATGCCAAGATGACCTGTTTGGAGCAGCAAAACCCTAGAATCCAAAGATCTGATACCAAATGTTGTGAAACCAGCTCCAAAAATAGAAGAAAAGGTATATCAACGTCTTAGAAATAAGCCACTTCGAGGGGGAAACCTACAATACATTACATGAATGAACAATTATTGGATGATACAAATGACAAAACCTCCTTTCTATATATAGGAGTCCATGTGGCCACAATGTAATCCTAGCCGACCTAACAATAACAATGTAAGGGCACAATAACAACAATATTGGGGTTAGAGGGGGCTACAATGATAACAATAAGGGGGCTACACTAATACCAATAAGGGGCTAATCTAGTAATATAGCGACCTAACAAAGGAAAAATAAGGAATTCCACTAGTGGGCATTCTGAAACAAAAGGGACTAGATTGAGAAGCATGCGCTCGGGTGTGACGAGAGCCAAACATAGTAGTACTAGAAGAAATCATAGATATAACAATAGTGCCTCCTCCTTCAACAGAGAAAGGAGTCTAGATACTTGCAGCACTCACAGCCGAAGCTGCATTCCCAGTTGTGGCCATCGAAAGGTGAGAATATGATGGATAAGGACTCTCTGGTCTCTGAAACTCAGGTCCGATGTAATCGATGATAAACGGAAAACTAGCAGGAAGAGGAGATGGAAGAGACTCAGTAGGAAAAGGGACTTCCTCTACTTCTACTTCTTCTACCAGAAATAAAACTCTAGTGATGAGTGAAGCACTCCTCTCGGCACTAACACCAACACTAGAACCAACTACAGGAAAAATTTAGCCCTAACGGAGGATCTCTCTCCGCTGCATCTGAAAACACTGGGTGAAATTCACCCTCCAAATTACTCCTACGCCTTCTTGAAGAAGGCTCGGCACTCGCAGGAGACAACCCACGGACCCTCCTCGATCGACGAGGTGATTGGTCAGCCACTTTAAGAGATTTATTAGACTCAAAAAAAATATGAAGCTAAGAAATATAGGAGCAAAGTGCATACTCTAAAAAGTCCCTAAGATACAGCCAGACAAGCAGCTCTCAGGTATCTCTGCTCTCGTTGATGAGGACCGGACAGAAAAATACAAGAAAGAAAAAAATAGGACCTCCTGAACGTAGTCTGGGGTAATTATGACCCAGGCCTACTAGCGAAGGTAACATAAATAGTTACGCTGACCCCCTAACAATAGCCTTTGCCGGTGCAAGTCTCCAAGCTTTGCAAGGGCAACCTCCAGAAGTACTGATGGAAGTAATGCAACGTCTGCCTCAGGTACCATGGGTATTCCCCCCTGCAGTCACCTGTGTGGTCCCTAGGATAGGAAACTATGGGCACCAATCCATATCGTCAGCCGGGCGGAATGGTCTTAGGTCAAGATTCAGAAAATAGGAGAGGGGGTATCTATCTTCTCTACCTGCACTTTCCCTCGCGCTTGACTCTCTCGAGGAGAGCTTTCCTGGTCCACTTAACAGTGTTGGTTTTCACTCATTAATAAACTTCTATGTTTCAAATTTTGAACGGCCTTGGAGAGTTTACTCTCCACTCACCTAATCCAAGGCCCTATAACCTAGCTAGTTGGTGTATGACAATAATACAAAAAATTTCTAGTTTTTTTTATTTATAGCACTTAATTTAATTGGTTGTTATTTTATGTAAAGGGCGTGTGGAATTAAAAATAATGTTGTTTTTATGACACAGAAGAAACCAATGAAAACCAAACTACATGCAAATGCACTGATTTCCTTTCGATGAAGAGTGATTTCTACACAGGTTCTACGAGACTACACTTTATTTTCTTTTTGGTTGCTCACACTTCACACAACTCAAAAGTTATGAAAAAGACTAAAAATGCTTATGTGCACCTAATGAAAACTACCAATGACATGCAAATCCTAATATGTTAAATCTGAAAAAGCAAAGAGAAGTCTCTAAAAATACCAAGGTTCAATCACTTTTTGGAAGTCAACAGAGCCAGTTCCAAATCAGAACTCCTATGTATATGCCCCCCTTTTTAACTGAAGAGGAGATAGATCAACTTATAAACCTGCAGATAGCCTCTAAAAATTCATATGACCAAATTTTTTTTTATCATTCTCCTGTTAATCTTACATACCATGAGTCAAAAAATAGATTTGTAAATCAATTTGAAGAGAAGCAATATGATAGTCCAATATGTATGGCTGGTGACATTACTTATATTAATGATTCTCTAAGGTTTGATCAATATGTTGATGATTATGATATCCAAACATAAACTAACCTTGTAGAGCAATCAACAGTTGATTTATGGGATGAAGTTCACTATCATCAGGTTAAAAAAAGTAAGCAGCCAATACAGGTCACCTATGACACTAATGAGGAAAGCCTTGAGAGTTTGGAAGTAAGTGAAGAGTCTCTGACTCTTTACTTTACTTCACTTCAGTCCATCGGAAATAACGTTCACATAATTGGAAATCAGCAGTCTTTCATCTTTGATGATGAGGTTGAGGAGGATGATGAAATTCTTGAGCAAGTTGTCAATGAGAAGCCTTTTCCAGGAATGGTTAAGGAAATAATTTTGGACACGGAATCCTCCTTAACTCCAGATTTGAAACCACCAAGGTCCATTGAGTTACAAATTTCAGATGAATAAATAGAGGTTGATAATCACATGAGAGTCATCACACTATCCTCTCAAGAGGATTTACTTCCAAAGTGTATCCCTACTCATCAACATGATGAACTTCACATAGTTTTCATTCCACTTAATCAGAACACATCAGCTTGGAAAGAAGACTGCACTGCAATATATGATGTGTCTGACAATTCAAGTGATCATAAGAAAGGGGAAGAGTTTCTTTCCCAAGAGAGTCCCAAACATAGCCAAGTGAAAGAAGGAGTAATCCTAAATGCAACTTATATATCAAATCCTCTAGATCAAGTATTATTCCAAGATCCATTTGTTGTTTTCCTTGATAAATCTGAAGGAGGAGTGTGTTCTACCATGAACAGTTTGTTGCAAAGTGTGAGAAAAGTTTTAAGCACTACTGTCTGAAAACAAGTGAAGTGGAAGTGGCCTTTTGATTTCTTCAGCATCATGAAAGAACTGAACCAAGATCACCCATGAAATCATCTAATTGACTGGTTACATTGGAAAATAGAGTTCACCAAATAAATTTTTAAATGTGTATAGGTTAGATTAAGATAGATATATAGGTGTGAAAAATAAGCTCAGCCCCATGAGCATCTTTCTTTCAGTTCGTTTTGAGAAAAACATAAAACACAAAAACAATAGGTAAAATAGAAAAAGAGGGCAGTTTCTAAAGCAATGGTACAACCCCATACCCAAAAAATAGTCATGCTGAAAGTGCGCAAGTCTAAACGCCACTACTAGTGCTCAAAAGATGTCTTGTTAGTTTATCTAGCCTAATCATAATTGGACATGTTTTAAATTATTGTTGATAAGTTAGTGAAATAAGTGATAGTCAAATTATGTAAGCTTGACTTATAAATGAAAGTAGATTAGGAAAAGATACTGGTTTCACACGCTCAAAACAAAACCAAAGAGGAAAACAGGGATGAAAAAAAAATTGTGTATCCTAGCCCTGATTTTTCTAAATCTCATTTTGTGCGAAAATTATATTTATGTGCAGTGTGTCTTTTATGCCACAAACACAAGACAAATCAGACTATCTAATCCTAATTTGGTTATTTTTCAATTTCATGTTTTAGATTAGTGAATGAAATCCTATTAAACAAATTAATATTGACAGTTGATCTAGCGTAGGTAGAGAATCAAAGGAGTTCATCAGTTTAATCTGAACTCCTGGAGGATATAAGTGTAGAATTAGATAGTTTTTCTGTTTTCAAAAAAATGTCATGTCAAAGGGTTTCTAGTCCAAATGCACCTAAAGAAGAAAAAATGTTAGGAAATATAGCTGGGTAGGTAGAGATGACTTTGATGCTAATCATGCTGTAAATTTTCAGAAATAGCATCAAGAAAGAGAGAAATTTGTGCCAATGGATAAGACACTGGTATTCACAAGCCAGAGATCTGCAATTCTGGACACCTCCCAAAAAGGAGCTACCCTCCCCAAATGGAGCCACTGTTAGTCATTAGTATTTTTGCATGTTTTGATGACTAGATTCCTTCGCTGATTTTTCTAGAATCTAATCTCACAACTGTCAATTTTTCATCTAGAAAACACCTCAAACAATTTTTTTTCTTCCTACCCCTCTCTTTCATACTGTGATGAAAGTGGTATTTAGTTTAGAGTCCTGGTTGAAACAACAAACCTCCCTTGTCTATAGATGTCATAAGCCGAATACCTCTGCTTTCAAAATCCCCTGTTTCCACATGGCTCCCTGTCAAACATTGGAAAAAGTTGTCTACCCCTTTCTCACTGTTCATTATGTCATATAATGACCTAACTTTGTTCAAGAAATCCTTCATAAATTGTGACAAAGCCTCTAAGTCTAGGTGGTGGTGTTTAGGGAAAATAACTTGAGAAAACTATCTCTAAGTCAAAAAACCTATTTTTAACTATCAGTCAGCCATTAGTTTCTTCTTATACTACAAACAACACCCTTGTCTATCCCTAGGTCATACACCATCAAAAGGTCACTATGTTTTGTTTCAAGCAGAGCTCACCAAATTTCAATTCAAGAAGAAATAGTGAAAGAAGTTCCATGTCTGAAGAAAGTTATCATTTCAAGCATTATCTTAAAATAAATCAAAAAGGCTCTCCAAATATCAAAGACATCCATCAACACATCTCTGTAGGGGTGTATGGATGAATAACAGTAAGTAAAGTGTGGGCAAGAGAACACTTCAAGAAAGGACTTCAAGATGTAGCAGTTCACCGTTGGAAATCAAAGAGCCTCTAGCAGACTAGGCATCAAAATGAAAGGTGTAAAAGGAGCAACTATTTTTTTATCCTAATTTAGCCTAGCCTCTAAAACATCAAAGGCGCTACCAGCACTAGAGGAGCTACAACTACTACAAAGAAGGGTTATTCCCAAGACAGACACAGTAGACATTTATCAGATGGGAATGCATTACCTACTCATGGTTTTCACAATGAGATTTTTTGCAAGAAGACATGTATAAAAAGAAAAGTGGACTAAAGGTAAGCTACAGCTTGTTTAAGGGTTTCCATCAGCGATAAATAAAAAGAGGCCTCCTTCAAATGATAGACAGAGATTGCACCAAAACTTTGTTAAAGGCTGATAGTTAAATGTTTAAAGAGCTAAGCCTAATATTTTGTCTGAAGCAGCCTCTTTCAAATAACAAACAGAGTTAATTGCAGTTTTATGTTTACCAAGGTCTCCTTCAATCATAAGTAGAGGACCAAAAACTTTTTGTGTTTACAGTGCCTCCTTTAATCCTGAGCAGATGGCAAAAACACATTTTTTCAAGTGCCTCCTTCAGTAATAAGCAGAGGGCACTTAGTTTATTTTAAAGGCTTCTTTGAAGGAAAAGAACAGTTTGTTCAAGGTATAAACAAATTCTATCTGCCTTACATCCTTTAGTATTGAATAGACATAGGGTACAGATTTCAGTCTTAATGAAGGTTTTCCTTCCAAGGATAAATAGAGTGCGCACCTCATTTTAAAGAAACCTCCTTCATCATAAGAAGAGGGCCCAACAAATGGTTTTTGAGTGACCTAGGTGAAGACAGTTGCATAACCTCCTTCATAACAAGCAGAGGGTTGAAAAATAATTAGGGAAAATACTAAGCTAAAGAGATCTTGTTGTGAAGACACCGTGCAAAAAAAGAGAAATCATTTAGTAAAAAGGGACAATTTGTTTGAAGGTCTTCAAGAGTGATAAGAAAAGATCACAGTTTACTAATTATTTATGCCTTTTTCAAATAAACAAAGGAAGACACTGTACCTGTTGGAGAGGAGCTTTTTATAATGTAAAATCACCTCCTTAAAATATAACTAGCAGAGGGTAAATCACCTGGGTTTAATATTTTGTTTGAGAAAGTTTTAAATAATAGACAGAGATGAAAAACAATGTGTTTAAAGGAGTTTTATTTAAAAAGATAAACAAAGGCTAGAAAAGGGCATGACATAGACACTGTATTTGCATTTCATCTTTAAAAACCATTACACAGAAAACAAAGACACATTCTTAGAAGGCCCCAAAGTTGATATAGAAGCAGACTCCTTCAAACATTACATAGGGAGAAACATTACAGTTTATCAATTCGCCTCCTCCAAAGGATGAACAGAGGGCAAGCACCATGAGTTGTATTTTATATGAACTAGCTCTTTAAATGGTAAACAAAGATAACAAGAAATTTGTATTTGGGATGCATCCATCAAAGGCTCTTTGTACTTGGCAAAGGAGTAAATTTCATTGTTTGAAGCCCCGGGCAGCATCGTGCAAAGAAACCAAGTCGCGACGCGCCTGTAGCAGGACGCAACGTGCTTGTAGCGTCCCTCCGAAGAAAATTGCACATGGCGCAACACACCTATAGCAAGATGCGACGTGCCTGTCCGTTGGCCCATCCTGCACGCAAAATTCACCCAACCCGGCGTTCATAAGGCACCCAAGGCGCCCACAGCAACGTACAGGTGCTACGCGCCTATGTACATGAGCGTAACACCACTCGAAAGGCTCAAAAAGAGCCAAATTCAGATTTTTTTCACAGAATTGGTTTTTCACCACAAGAAGGATATTTTAAAACGTATTTCTTATCTATTTATACCTTAGTTTTTTTGGGATCTTTGAGCACTTGAAAAGTCAAATTCAAGGGAGAAAACAGTGTTTTATAAGGAGAAGGCCTATTTCATTTTTGAAAAACCTGTCTGCTAAGTGGGTAAAGAAGAAAGCACAAAACCAAAAATGCCTCCAAAAAAGAAAGGGGTTAAGAGAGTAAAGGCCATCATAATAGGTTTTAACCCACTACTGCTCAAGATCTCACTACCTCCCCATCAATCTTATCATGCTTTCAAGAAGTTGGTTGCCTTGAAATTTGAAACAAAATACAAGAAGTCACTAGTCACCCTTTCCTAACTGAGTTGTTTGCCCTGAGACTAAATAGGAAGCAAGCTCATATTGTAGATCTGGACTTTAACCTCACTCCTAAGGTTGTCTCCGTGACAAATGAAGATAAGGGCAGTCTTCATAAAGAAGGTGAACAAACTGGTGATAATAAATATAGCT
Source organism: Pinus albicaulis (assembly GCA_034641835.2). Classification (NCBI taxonomy): domain Eukaryota; kingdom Viridiplantae; phylum Streptophyta; class Pinopsida; order Pinales; family Pinaceae; genus Pinus; species Pinus albicaulis. The sequence goes on along the minus strand of CM076573.1, from coordinate 919,375,933 downwards.
CACAGAAGGATGAGAAAATCAGTGATAGTAAATGTGAAAAGGACAGTCATGATAAGAACAGTGAAGTTGGTGGCAGCCTACATGAAAAATACCAAAACAATAATAATGAAAGGGATAGCTCTCAAGAAGAAAAGCACCACAACAGTAAGGAAAACAGTGATAAGGGTGAAGGTGGCAATCTACATAAAAAAGACAAACACAGTGAGCATGAAAATAGCCCTGAAAGACATGTGCTTGCTGCCTCTCCTAGGCAAGGGGCCATGAATTTTTCCTCAAAGGTGGAAAAGCCTAAAATCACCAAGTCTACAAAGAAGAAAACCATTCAAGCTGTGACTAGTAATGTCACTAGAGCGCTCAGGAGCAAAGGCGAATTGCCCAAGCCAAGTTCAAAACTACCCAAAGGAGTTGCTCGGTGAAAAAAGGGGAAAAAGACATATCTAGGCTTGGAATCTTGGTTTCAGCTTCCTTGCATGCTTCTAGAAACTCATAAGGAGTTTGCTCACCAAAATTGAGCAATTTTTGACATAATCTTGTTTTTTGTGATTTTTAGGCCTAATTGCACATTTTTCTAGGCACTACCATGTTTGATAGGAGAATCCTAAGCTCATGAAAGTTATTTTTTTGGATGTATTAAATTTGGGGGCATCTACTCACAAATTTTCAGATCAAAAGAAGGTGTTTTTGTCCCCCAAAGAGGCAAAAAACAGTCAAATTTTACCTTTCTGCCTCAAATATCAACAAGTGATGTAGAAATTATATAACTGATATGTTATACATCCGAGATTCTCCTGATCACACACTATTTGACTTCATGCACAATACAAAATCTCTTCTACCATTGATCATCACATGCGGAAATAAAATCAATTGCATGCACACATTAAAACCATAAAAATTCACACATATGAACACAGTAATTTATGGGAAAGATTAAAGCTGAAAACCCCAAATATCATATTATGTAACATGGAGATAATATTACAATCTCATACAAACATACAAATCTTATCACAAGCTCTCAGTAGTACAGTACAATCTTCATACACTAATCAAGCATAATATTTCAAATCCATGCACCGATCTTTGCCACCTGCTAGCTTGCCTCCACTGCGCAATCCAAGCTGATTACAAAGACCAATTCAATGTAATCCCACTCTCATTGACTGCATGATTATCATTGGAAACTCCAATGTATATATAGATGCAATTCATGCATCACTAGTAGTCACAATAGATAGTCTATCTTGCCCTTTCACCTATCTCTCCACTGGTCTCCACTGAACTGTCCATGCACTGTATTTAATTGATGTATTCTTCAGTTGATTAATGAGTTATTATTTAGTGAATTAATTATTAATTAATTCACACCACTCTCACTAGTGTATCAATCAGTTAGATTAGATACAACTAGCTCAACTGAGTCTAAATGAGTTAAACTGAATACAACTCCATGAACTACTCTTCCAACTCTGTCATAACTTTTCCACTTGAGTTCTAACTGAGTCCTCCATGCAATAGCTCCAATAAACCCTTAGGAATAGTGTAATTCCTTGTGTCAGTTGTTGTGCCACATCTCTACACTTAACTGAAGTGCACCAAGAGAATAAGTTGTTGTTTAGAGTCCAAATATTATTAAGAGCTAATAATATTCGACATATCTATTTTTAGACTGGCAATCTAAAAATAGATTTCACCCAATATGTCTAAAAATAGAAGTCCATATATTTTTCCAACTTGACCAACCATCCACAAATAGCATCCCGCAACTCATAGAATATGATCGACATGTTTAAAAATAGACATAGTCTAAAAATAGACTTTGCGACAAAAATCACGTGTGTGCGCCCCACCTAGTTTAGGTGATCACTTTCCAACTAGGATCAGAAATGATGTTGCAGTATGCCTCCTTCACTGTTTCTTGTTGCAATCTTCAACACTCCCTCTCAACAAGAAAGGATTTTCTTTGCATGCAACATGCAACTCCATGCATTCGCCCTGCAACCTTTTCAAGCGCCATGCAACTCCATGCATCTGCTCTGCAACTCTTCTGAAACTGAATAGGATCCAAACAACTCAATCAGTATAATGCATCTATCAAAGTCTTCGACCTCTGCTGGTACCAACTACACATGTCTTCAGGAACCACTGCGTTGTTGAACTCTGCACCCATGCACTCTGCACTTGCTGTCAACTCTAAATCGTGCTCCAGTATCCGACATTGTCACTTTGATTTGCCTACATCAATCCAACTGATCATGCTACTGCTAATCTATGGGCACCTCGTAGCCAGGTTCAATTCATGAGATCCACACAATCTCACTGAATCCTACCCAGAAATACCCTCTTGGGATTACTCATGCATGTCGCCCCACCTCTCACTTGGTGGTATAGTTGCATGCACTCCCTCTGCCCATCTGGCACAAAATTTCTCTGCATGAGTGGTTTCTTCCACTCCATGATCCTCATCTTGTGGCTGCTCCAGAACCCGAGGTTCACTCTTACCTGCATGAAAAAATTGCTCCCTCTCAAGCATCAATTGCACGTCTTTCTCACACTTCCCAATAGTAGGAAGCTCCATAGAAATCCCATCTACTTCAAGTCTGTAGAGATTCTTCGCTCGAACCCCAACCTTCTGGACTTGCCCTATTGCTTTGTGCTGAAGGAAAACTTTTCCTTCACTAAAGACAACATCATAGCCTTTATCCTCTAACATTGCAACTGAGATTAAATTCTTCTTTAAACCTGGAACATGCACTACATCTTGTAAAAGAATGAGTTTACCTGACTCCCTCTAAAAGGTAATGGTACCAATTCCGGTCGCATTGTATCGTCCATTGTCACCCAACTCAACATGCAACTGGAGATCTTTCTCCACCAAGTCACTGAAAAGATTCACATGTCCCGTCATGTGAAAGGAAGCGCCAGTGTCAAAGTACCACCCCGATCCCAATGCACTAGAAACCATGCATGCGATCAATAAGAAGTCCAGCTCAAATTGTGAGGCAAGAGCCTCATTAGCTGCAGATCCAGTAGCCTGCTTGTTCTTCTTCTTCTGTGGACAATGCGTGGTGAAATGCCCATGCTCGTGACAGTGAAAACACTTCACTTTGGACATGTCACGCTCTTTTCCATCCGCACTGGATTGAGAATCATTTTTCTTCCCCTTCCATTTCCTTGCTTTGGAAGCCAAAGCGCAATCCTCTTCATCATCATTCTTTGATGAAGATCCATCCCTGGTATCCCGCCTTATCTCCTCCTGCACAAGATCCGACCAAAGTCGCTCCCATCCTGGCAGTTTCTCCTGACCAGACTGGCGAGTCCCGATGAATTCCAACTCTTCGAAGCCCAAGGAGAGCCGAAGCTCACGAGTCCTCATCATCCACTAACTCCTACACTCCCAAGCTCATCCCTGCAGTGGAAAAACTTTGTCAAGTATACCGGAATAGTGTCATTCTTCTCCATTTTTATTTTCCTGAGTTTATCCTTGAGCGCCAACTTCCTCTGGTCGCTCTTGCTTTGGAACAATTATGTCAATGCTTTCCACATCAAGAATGGAGAATATTTACCATGAAGGCTGGACACTATGTGATCCTTCACACCTTCCAACAGAATCCTTTGACACCTTTCTACCTTCTTTTTCCATGCGTCAAGTGCGGCTGCATCGCTAGAACCCGGTTTAGGAATATCAACATCTATGAACTCCTTCAACCCATTATCCTCCAGCACCACCTCCATCCTGTCCTCCCATGCAATATAATTCAATATGCCCTCAAGGGCATACTCCAATCGCAATCTGCTGAAAGACATTTCAATGAATGCTCAACTTCGACACCAAGAAAATACTGCAGCAATTTCGAATTCCACCATCACAAAAACTCAACCACTTCAATGTTTTGCAATTGCTCCAATGATCAATATCGCTCTGATGCCATGTAAAAAATCATATAAATAATATGTTATACATCTGATATTCTCTTGATCACACACTATTTGACTTCATGCACAACACAGAATCTCTTCTACCATTGATCATCACATGCGGAAATAAAATCAATTGCATGCACACATTAAAACCATAAAAATTCACACATATGAACACAGTAATTTATGGGAAATATTAAAGCTGAAAACCCCAAATATCATATTATGTAACATGGATATCATATGAAAATCTCATAAAAAAATACAAAGCTTATCACAAGCTCTCAGTACAGTACAATCGTCATACACTAATCAAGCCTAATCTTGCAAATCCATGCACCGATATTTGCCACCTGCTATCCTGCCTCCACTGCACAATCCAAGCTGATTACAAAGACCAATTCAATGTAATCCCACTCTCATTGACTGCGTGATTATCATTGGAAACTCCAATGTATATATAGATGCAATTCATGCATCACTAGTAGTCACAATAGATAGTTTATCTTGCCCTTTCACCTATCTCTCCACTGGTCTCCACTGAACTGTCCATGCACTATAGTTAATTGATGTATTATTCAGTTGATTAATGAGTTATTATTTAGTGAATTAATTATTAATTAATTCACACCACTCTCACTAGTGTATCAATCAGTTAGATTAGATACAACTAGCTCAACTGAGTCTAACTGAGTTAAACTGAATACAACTCCATGAACTACTCTTCCAACTTTGTCATAAATTTTCCACTTGAGTTCTAACTGAGTCCTCCATGCAATAGCTCCAGTAAACCCTTAGGAATAGCATAATTCCTTGTGTCAGCTGCTGTGCCACATCTGTGCACTTAACTGAAGTGCACCAAGAGAATAAGTTGTTGTTTAGAGTCCAAATATTATTAAGAGCTAATAATATTCGACATATATATTTTTAGATTGGCAATCTAAAAATAGATTTTGCCCAATATGTCTAAAAATAGAAGTCCATATACTTTTCCAACTTGACCAACCATCCACAAATAGCATCCCACAACTCATAGAATATGATCGACATGTCTAAAAATAGACATTGCGACAAAAATCACTTGTGTGTGCCCCACCTAGTTTAGGTGATCACTTTCCAACTAGGATTAGGAATGATGTTTCAGGATGCCTCTTTCACTGTTTCTTGTTGCAATCTTCAATAGGTGAGACCCTCCTGGGTTTTTTCACTCAGTCCAATTTTTGACAAACTTCAAGGGATTAGTTTGAGGAATCTAAAATAGTTCTAGAAAGTAGACATCTAGGGATTTCCAACGAGCCATCACAGGACTCGTTTCGACATTGGGAAGTCCTTCAAAAGTCCTCTGCAAAACGAGATTTCCTCTGGCGCTACGCTCCTGTAGGATTTTGCCGAAAAGGTAGTTTTTCTGAAGGTGGCCATCCAAATGTGCATTAAGCTATTTTTGACTCTATGTCAGAGATTAAAAGTCAATTTTCTTACTATTTTTAGCTTAAATAGATATTTTTTGAAGATATTTTGCAAAATCAGATATGTGTATTAAGCCAATGAGCTTCTAGATGCCTACTCATTTCCTATATAAATTATGAAGGCTCATTGTAAATTGTTGGAGGTTTTAGAAGAATAACTTGAAATTTTGAAGAGTAATACATGGATATGAGCTTTGAAGAAGAAACTTGTTTATGAAGTGGATTATGTTCTTACTTGTTTAGATGATGGAGAGGCTTTGTGTGCAGGATTCCATGGCTTGGTAAATGGTATTGTGTCTCCTATCTGTTATGTTTTCTTAGTTTCTCATATATGTTTTCATGCTTCTTGCTTGTTGTATTTTAGTAAAGAATAAGTTTGAGATATTTTCATGGAGGCACCTCAAATTTCCTGATTCATTACAGCTTAAGTGTTTTCATCTTTCTTGGTCATGTCAAAGAATTATTAATTTCTCTTTGGTACCCCAAGAAATTGTTATCAATTTCATTAATGGTTATTATGTATGCTGTCTAGTATGATTCATGGTATGCCCTGCTTACTCATAGCTAATCAAAACTCCATTTCTGAAATCTCTCTCTGAATTATTGATTGTTTTAGTTAAGTCAAAGAGGTCTTGTTTCGATCTTGCCCTTTTTCCATGCTTTGCAGTCTTATTTCAAAGTTCCTGATAGATCAAGATATGATGTTTAGGAGTTCCCTCTTCATAGTTTGAGTTTTTAGTTTATCTTATATGTTTTTTCTCAACCACTGAAGGTGATTTTCCCAAAATTAGAGGGTCTTATACTTCTATGCATCGCCTGATTTTTTATTTTCTGCATTTATTAGTTTGAGTTTCATTCATATTGATTAATGGTTATCCCTACCACATGAATTCTTGATGTTTAACTATTTATGCTTAAAATCTCTTTGTCTTTCACAAACTTAATGTCCATATCATTTCACTTTCACCCAAAGAAACCATTTACCTCGACCAAATCGGCCCTACCACACATCTTGTTTGTTGTCTAGGCATCTTTGGCTTTCATTTGACCCCATAGCCCTATTGATTTGATAAATTATCTTTCATTGATGCCTACTTAATCGGTTTTCACCTCCAAACACAAAAACAAATAAACGTACTTAACAACTAGCCTAAAATCAAATATACTAAGCGAACAAGCTCACATCCTTCACTTCATAAGAGAGAGCCCTCTCTGAGTCCAGGAAGGCTAGGTCCTAGGGCTCCAAAGCTTGGTCTAATGTTACCCTGTCATTTGGTTTACCAATCTGCCAAATCACGGGACCCTAACAATATAAAAATGCCAAAACATACTTGACATATGAGAAAGAAATCAAAAGAAGAATCCCTTCCTAATCAAGTCAAGAACCGAAAACTAGACACTCAACAAATCTTTAAAAAGACAAAAATAAATCGTCAAACAAAATGAAAACAATAGTAACGGAAAACAAAATTTTTTTTGAGCTTTTGAGTTTATAGGAAAAAGATATTTCAAGAATACCAATGAAACTATCCAGTAACTGAGTCAAGAAAACTTGAATTTCGAGCGAAAGCCTCAAAAAAATGCCCAAATCCAACCATGCTACTCTCGCAGCGGGACTTATATGAGCAAAAGGAAGACAAGAAACTCAACAAGTCAACTCAACACAATAGCATAAACTTGCAACGAACAAAAACTCCAAAGAATCAATAAGAGACCCTTCAAAAATTGCAACAAAACCAGTCTATGAAATCAAGAAAACCAAACACACCAAATAGGCAAAAATCAAAATGTGAAGAAACAAATAAGGTTAGGAAAGAGTAAATGAGTAGAATCTCTCTGTCCTGAATACTCAGAACAGTCAAGAATCTTCAGGAAAAGACCTTGGTGCTCAAGTCAGAATTGAAAACACAACAAACAAATATTTCACCAAATGAGTGGGTCTTCACACAAATAAGAGAGAAATAGACATAAAACCACTTTAGACACATTCCAGAGACCTCAAAGACACTGCAGGAGCAAGTCACCACAGGCAGACAAGACCATAAATGCTTAAAACCAAAAATTTCAAATTTTACCCAGGAATACACGCTTTTGTAGTTTAGCAACAAGCATGTATATGTGACTGTGACAGATTAAAATCATGTATATGCGGGTCCCTTTGCAAAAAATATTGTGTATACGTGACTCTGCAGAAGAAAAACTTCGTATGGAAAGGTAAATAAAGAAAAAAAAGAAAGGTCAAGCCTAATCAAGAGACCAGGTCTTCAGTCTAACTGGAAAAAGTGATAGAAATTGTTGGAAACCTACAAGACAGATAAAACAACCCAAATGGGAAATCACAAAAATGTGATCTATAGCGAAGTTGCCTTTTCTGTTTCGGGATATAACACCCTAAATTTTTTTTGGTCAGAAACCTTCACAGATTAGGGGCATACCATTCAAGAAGGACTCACCTAACCTATCTTTTATATTGAAAAATAGATATAACAAGTTGCGGAACTTACCTGAAAGTCCCACGTTTGATGTAGACCCTGCGGGGTGCAAACCCCCAGCAACCCTTCGTGCTTCGTAACCTGAAATCAAGAAAGAACGAACACGAAAATCACTTGCAACTGGAAATTAGCCTCTCCAGTTTGACAGGGCTCTCTCAATTTGACAAAGGATATTTAATGAATAACTTGAAAGCAAATGGCTAACTCTAAATTGGATTGAATGTGTTTTTGTGTAGGTGAAAGATGTATTAGGTTTACTACCATTGGGCTTATGGAGTCGATATGAAAGCTGAGTCACAAGACAATCTATCTCATGGAAGTTAAGGCAATCATGTCCTTATAAAACCACACATGAAGGATATAATAGTAAGCTCTATGCATACAGGAAGTTGGAGCATGTCACCATGAATTCCAAGTGATTATATATAAGCAAACTAATAAAACATGACAAAACAACAGACTAGGTGTATAAATGGAAGTTGGAGCACGTAATCATGAATTCCAAGTGATCATACAGCTAAAAAACAGGAGAGAAAGAAAAAGGATGATATAAGAAAAATATATAAGAACACATAGAAGAATATCAGGTCTTAAATAAGCTATTGCAACTGTATATTATTGATAAACAAAGATTACAAGAGTAGTGCCTTCATGTAATATCCCAAAATCAGGACTGCTCAGCAAGAATGCACTAAAAATGCATTCCCAACAATATATGCTATAAAATAGTGAAATTAACTCTTGGATCCTGTAGATTAGTCAGTATCCAACCCAAATCCTAGAGTAGAGCTGAAACAAATCAAACTAGGTGGGTTAAACAGGTCTCCCACACCTAGGATTGCTAAAAGAGGCTAAAACCCCAAAACACTGCAACACATGAATTTATACATAAAAGTGACTATGCAGTATAAAAGAGAGTTTGTGGCCATAAATGGAAGAGACAAATATATCTGATATTTTATTAAACAATATGCTCAGAAAGATGAGATCTAGTCTCCTTTATACAAAAATCTAGAGAACCCGGGAAGGGTTTCTAGGAATTCACCCTGAATACAAATGGTGATCTTCAAAAATATGGATGAATAATCACTGCAACTAAAGCACGCGAGTGTACAAGGCTGTAAGAATGTATATCTAATGCAGATATGAACAAATTTCTTCCCCCATGGAAGAATCCATCCTCCAATCACCGGAAAACTTCCCGAGAGAGCCACAAGATTCACTGTTAAAACTGCCTTGCAGAAATAACGAAATTCCTGAGTGGAATAACGCTGTAAGTGATGGTAATGTGTTGGGCTGCTACCAAAGATATGATATTAGCCCAAGAATTCTCCAAATTGATTCTCCAATGGAATGAAACTTCCCTCCTATGCAAATCCAACTCAGAAAATGGGTTTCTCAACCCTCCCCTGCAACACCCTGCAACTCAGCTCAACCTCCTGTAGAAAATGTGCTGAAACTAAAGACTGAAGCTTGGCCCCAATGTCGTATATGAGGAATGAAATACCAGATCTCTCCCAAGAGCTCCTCAAAGGGAAGAGAATGGATTCCTGAACAGGAATACCTTAGTGCTGAACAACACCAACAATCTTAGCTAAACAACTAGGAGAGCAAAATTCTAAGCAGACATGAAAATGTAATACATAATCTAACCCCCAAATGGCTACCATCCCCTTCCTTATAAACTAAGTGAGCCTTCTCTCCTTGGGTCCCACTCAATAGGGTTTCCACCATCACACAAACAATCTCCCTCCAAAACTGCGTTGTGCCTTCATTAGAGCCACTCCTCTAAACTGCGTTGTTTGATTTGGTCAAGGTTGACCTCTTCAACTTGCTTCAGCCCTTTTCACACCTAAGGGTCTTCAATCCAGCTCACATATAGCTATCTAGGCTGAACCACATTCACATTGAGCTCTTTTATTTACTGATCCACTCCTCCTACATTTATGTTGTTGACTTGATCAAACTTGGCCTTGCCCACATGAAAAATGTCCCTGTTCACACATGAGAGTGTAAAATCCAGTTGGAATTATGATCCCTTTACACACTCTGAGGTATTTTGTCCTTATTTTTGAAATGAATGGGCCTCCTTACCCTTTTATTCATCTCCTAAGTGAAATTAGCAAAATTCAATATTCTGATTTGCTGCATGCAAATTTTGGAATATTACAGTCCTCCCCTCCCAAATGTTGCTTGTCCTCAAGAAACTGCAAGGATAGAACTGAAGAGCATCCTCTTCTCCCCCTGTAGAAACCTCATAAGATAAAATCCTCCAAGGATCAAGGTGTTGCATCATCAATATACCTCCAAGTTTCCCCTCCCAAGTAAACAAGCTAGCTTTTGGTGAACACCCCAAATAGCAATCGTTATGTGACAGTAAGATATAAATGGAGGCAAAAATGGGTGGTATAAATGCCTTCTTGAGTAATGTGGTCTAATATATATCAGGATCTACCATCCCCATATGAATCTCCCATCCCCAAGCTATCATCCATACAAAATGAGTTGCCTCCCAACATGGCAACTCCTGAAAATCCTCCTCCACCTTGAGCTCCTGCAAAGTAGGTGGGCTGAAATTCTGAACATGGTAGACAAATTGGCCTACCCCACACTATCCTCCTCTCCACTTAAGATAAGTGCAGAGAATTTTCTGATCATGGGCTGTAATAATGTTTCCCTCCAATGGCAAGAAGGAAACTAGATCTCCAAAGATCACTTTCCCAACGTTGTGAACGAAGCTGGCCCAAACCATCTCATACATGATGGATAAGAAATCACCACCATATGGCATCCTATCCATCTCATGGTCCTACTCATAAAGAAACAAGGATTTTTCTGTAATGGCCATATCTCCTCCCATGCTCCCCTTAGAACATGTAATGCAGAAAGTGTGGGGATCCTCCTCCCCAAAGAACACATCCACCCAATGTGTTTCTCCCCCAATCATGATCCCCATAAATGCAAGAACAAAATCAGAAAATGGGATCATGATTAGCCTCAAAATTAAAGAAAGACTAAAGGTTTCATGTAGTGCCGAAAAGTACCAACAGTCTCCCAAGTGGTCACAGTGCATTCTTCCCCACTGCAGCTTTAGAAAATAGCAAGGCAAGTTGTGTCTCGACAAATGGCTAGTTGTGGAAGTCCTCACATATACTAGCAAATAGTAAATGGATGAATATATCAACTGAGCATACAATAAGTAACCAAACACTTGCCCAAGTTCATATAATAGATGGTTGTATCCATCATAATAGCTGGCCAAAAATGGTCCATGGAGCCTAAAAAAAAACTTGCCCTTTTGTGGAGCAATGCACTACAAAGAAATGGTAAGAGCATGAAAATATTGTGTTGAACAATCAATAAATGAAAAAATATAATTCTTACCATGTAATGAAAGTAATATGATGATAGAATCCATAAATGAGTCCTCCATAGTGGTATGACAAACTCCTATGAAGAGGAATGAACCTATGCTGCATGAAGATCCTCCTCCTCATGCTTGGAAGTCCAAGTCAAGAAGAACATACCATAGTAACAGATGAATCCATCCACTACTCCATGATTATCACCTCCACCTTCTCCAACAAGTGCATAAAATGTGAAGTGATCTTGGTGACACTCCATCAATAAGTCCCTGCTCCAAAGTGACATCGATGTTGGCCTATGCAAATAGGCTCCTGCCAACTTATAAACCCATTCTTTGACATGCTCAATGTCAAAGTCTCCTCCCATAATGTTGCCACATATAAAAAGTTCCTCCCAAAGTGGAAGTACTTTCAGATCATCTAAGGCTAAGGAGTAGCCTCCTTGCACCATGATAGCGCCATCTCCTACTCCTGCAACATCATGCAAAGTGTGAGAGAAAACCTGCCCTTGCTCTCTCCCAATCCTCCAAAGCAACAAAAGTTTTTTCTGCCTCCTCATACCTCCATCATACAAACCATGTGGTGAAAACATAATGATCATATCATCATAATGCATCTACACTCCTTGCTGCCCCATGATGCAAGTATCCTACCAAGTCCCTTCCATCCACATACCCTTGGGAAAAGGATATGTCCCATGATGGCCAAACTCCTTCAAGAGTAGCCAACGCAGCCAAGCCTCCTGCTGCCTAGTGTCATATATTTGCAAGTAGCTTATCAACTTATTGCTCTCAATCTACTCCCATTCCTCCCAATGTGAGTGCCTCCCATCATGATCAACCTTGGTACCCTTCCAAAGAAGACTACTCTTCTTCCAAATAAGATTTTCCTTCTTGCATTCCATAGGATGCTAAAATGCAACTCCTTGGAGATATTCCAAAAAAGATCTCACACCAATGATCATCTTGAATCCATAAGGATCCAAGTGGGCTGAAGGAAAATCCTCCTCACTTCTACCTCTTGAAATTGTTGTAATTCTCCTCCTTGGTGTTTTGGATGTCTCATGTCCCAACTCAAGGATAAACATGTGGTTTTGCATAAATTTTTTTGGGACAAAGTTCATCCCATCTTCCAAGAATTCACACCCCAACCTCACATGTGGTGCGTAGCCCCTTAGTGGCCCATTAGGATGATGTTTCATCCCTTCCTTGATCAAGTCAAGGTTGCACAGTGCAATGCAATCATATTGTTCCAAATGAGCAGTATGCAATGGTATACAGTCCTCCATATGATTTTCTTAAATAATAGGAGATGAAAATTTAGGCATACCTTGATGAAATTTTGAAGTATCTTGTATGGTTGTAAGGGCTTCTCCCTCCAATAGGTTGGCTCCTCCAACTGAAGATGTTGAGGACTTCTCCCCCACAGTTGTGACAGCGCTGGTACAAGTCTCCTCCACTTGTGGTGAGGGCTTCTTCTCCTCTGATTTTCCTTCACCAAATTTTTCAATCAACCTTTGAGTAAATTTAACAAAAGTAACCACTCTTGCATGGCTCAAATGGCTGAACCACCAAATATTTGCTTCACCCTCTAGGTGTAGTGTTGTAATCTCTACAACCTCCCTTTCTACCACTGGATGTATTAGGAAGAATGCATCAAGTTTCCTTGCCCAACCCCTTGCTGCAGATGACCCATCAAAAGTAGACAATAGAAACCTATTGCCCTTGATACTTCCTTGGCCACAAGTTCTTCCTTCTTCCTCCAAATGAATGAACTGAGGGAAAGCTAGAGTCTCCTTGAAGGCTCTAGGTTGGGATTTGTACCCAACAAGGTATTCACTTAGAATCAGTTGATCCAAGTGTCCTCCATCTTCCGAAAAATTGTCCTTCCTCTCAAAAGGAAATGATATGTTCCAATGCTTTGGAGCTCTCTTCAACACTGGTCTCCTCTTCTGATCATAGGAAGTGCATGGCTCTTCCTCCTCTTGAAACTCTCTAGAAGTCTCACTGCTCCTTTTCTCTTCTTCTTGTTCAACCTCCTCGGAGAGGTTCTTCCTGGATCTTAAAAGTGATGAGAGCAAGCTCATCCTTACCATCATTCTGGACTTGATCTTTCTTTTATATCACTTTGGCTTGAAGTCCACAGGTTGAGCCAAAGATCTTGCTCTGATACCACTGTAATATCCCAAAATCGTGACTGCTCAGCAAGCATGCACTAAAAACGCATTCCCAGCAATATATTATATAAAATAATGAAATGAACTCTTGGATCCTTTATATCAGTCAATATACAACCTAAATCCAAGATTAGAGTTGAAACAAATCAAAATAGGTGGGTTAAATAGGTCTCCCACACCTAGGATTGCTAAAAGAGGCTAAAACCCCAAAACACTGCAACACATGAATTTTTGCATAAATGTGACTGCGAAATATAAAAGAGAGTTTGTGGCCATAAATGGCAGAGACAAATAGATCTGATATTTTATTAAACAATATGCTCAAAAATATGAGATCTAGTCTCCTTTATACAAAAAGCTAGAGAACCCGGAAGGGTTTCTAGGAATTCACCCTGAATACAAATGGTGATCTTCAGAAATATGGCTCAATAATCACTAAAACTAAAGAAAATGAGTGTAAAAGGCTGTAATAATGTATTTCTAATGCAGATCTGAACAAATTTATTTCCCCATGGAAGAATCCATCCTCCAATCACATGAAAACTCCCCGAAAGAGCCACAAGATTCAATGCTAAAAATGCCTTGTAGAAATAACACAATTACTGAGTGGAATAACACTGTAAGTGATGGTAATTTGTTGGCCTACTTCCAAAGATCTTATATTAGCCCAATAATTCTCAAAATGATTCTCCAATGGAAGGAAACTTCCCTCCTGTGCAAAACCAACTCAGAAAATGGGTTTCTCAACCCTCCCCTGCAACACCCTGCAACTCAGCTCAACCTCCTACAAAAAATGTGTTGAAACTGAAGACTGAAGCTTGGCCCCAATGCCGGATATGAGGAATGAAATATCATATCTCTCCCAATAGCTCCTCAAAGGGAAGAGAAGGGATTCCTGAACAGGAATACCTTAGTGCTGAACAACACTGACAATCTTAGCTAAACAGCTAGGAGAGCCAAAGTCTAGGCAGACATGAAAATGTAATACATAAGCTAACCCCCAAATGGCTACCATCCCCTTCCTTATAAACTAAGTGAGCCTTCTCACCTTGGGTCCCACTCAATAGGGTTTCCACCATCACACAAACAATCTCCCTCCAAAACTACGTTGTGCCTTCATTAGAGCCACTCCTCTAAACTGCACTATTTGATTTGGTCAAGGTTGACATCTTCAACTTGCTTCAGCCCTTTTCACACCTAAGGGTCTTCAATCCAGCTCACATATATCTATATAGGCTGAACCACATTCACATTGAGCTCTTTTATTTGCTGATCCACTCCTCCTACATTTATGTTGTTGACTTGATCAAACTTGGCCTTGTCCACATGCAAAATGTCCTTGTTCACACATGAGAGTGTAAAATCCAGCTGGCATTATGATACCTTTACATAGCATGAGGTATTTTATCCTTATTTCTGAAATTCATGGGCCTCCTTACCCTTTTATTCATATCCTAAGTGACATTAGCAAAATTCAATATTCCAATTTGTTGCATGCAAATTTTGGAATATTACACTTCATAACATCTCCCAACCCATTCTAACTCTAAAAATATCTCATTTATAGAATGAGCACTCATACAAATGATATGCCACCTTGCTAGCTTCAAATTCCCACCTCAGAGACCTATTTCAAACATGATTCCATCACTTGGAGACTTCCTAGGGATATTTCTGTTTTGCAGAGTTTGAATACAAAAAGGAATCTTCTTTCACTAATAGTTCAAAAAATCAATTTAATAACCCTTATCAACTACAACCAACTAATTTTTTTAGTTCACTAGAGTTCTGATGTGTTATTATGCCACGTGGATGCTGAGCTGGACCTCCTCCAAGTTGAATTTTTACAAATTTCTCACAAATCTGGTTAGTGAAAATTCTGAAAAATAGGCTTCAAAAATGAGTGTATAATTTCCAAAACCTGATGGCTTTGCAGAAAATGAGAGAATATTTTGTAGATGGACCTGTGTTGAAGAAAAACCTCTTTCATATTTCCAAAATAATTTTTCATTGGGTCTGAAATCAAACTTTAAGTTGACTACTAAAACAACCATGTATAGAAATTTTCGTAGTGTGTTTTAGTGGCATGGGAAAAATGGCTTCTCCATCAATATTCTTGACTTATTTGCTGTTCCAACATGTCAATAATGTCATAACATCTTACCACCATGGATATCCCTCCTTGAATCATTAAAAAACTAACTTTAAATGAAAAAAGACACCTACAGGTTTTTTTCGTAGCGTTTTTTGGCCTTCAAGCCTGGAGCATGCTACGAAACTACCTGATAATGGAGAAAATTCAAAAATATTCATTTTTATTCCAAATTTCATTTGTAGGTCTGAAAAGTAATATAATGAAATATTATCATGCAAAATTTCCTCTTAGCCTCTTCAAAAAACATCATTTTCACCTTTAGCAAGTTTATTCATCACTAAAATGACTCTGTTTTTTTTCTGAAAACATAGGGTTCAAAAATGAGCTCTTATCTCCCTATCCTAGATAGATATTGCAAAAATTAATGAGTTTTTTGTAGGTCAGTATGTATTGAAGAAAAACCTCTCTTGGTTTTTTGAAAACCATTTCCAGCTGTCCAGAATCTGAATTCTAAAAACATGTATAAAACAGGAAAATTTTGCATTTTGAAAATAGGGCTGAAAGACATCCCTGTATCTCCCAATTCGTAGTACCTTTGAGAAATGTGAAATTGGTTATCGTTATTTGATATGTCCTTGAAACCTCTCCCAGTTTCTTAAAATACTTCTCTGTTTTCCCAGAAAATGCTCTTGAAGTTGACTCCTCAAAGTCAAAAAACAATGAAATCCTCATATCCGCTACGAAATTATTAGCTAGTTTCGTAGCGTTTTCTGCCTATTTTAAACTGAATTCAATACGAGAGCAAGAATTCTTGACTAAAATTACCTTTTGAAGTTTTAATATTGGGAAATTAAATATGTCAATAAATAATGACTGATGTGACATGAAAAGACTTGAATGGGGGTGGGTTTGGACCTTAGGATATGCTAATAAGAAAAATTTAAAATTTTCCTTAACCAATTAATGAAAAATGAATTCTATGACCATACCTTTGACACATGAACCTCTAAGACTATGCCAAATGATGTTTCATTTTTTTTTTATTTTTATTTTTTTCTGAGTGATAACAAAAAAAATGTTTTCCATGGCTTCCATCCCCTTCCTTATATGCTTGGTGAGCTTCCTCAACTGGGGCCCCACTCATTAAAGCCACTACTTCCATGCAAAGTATCTCCCTCCAAAACTACATTGTCCCTCAATGAATTTCCACTCTCTCCATACTAGCGTTGTTGATTTGGCCAAAGTTGACCCATTCCACATGCTTCATCCCCTATTGACACATAAGGGTGCTTTATCCAGCTATTTTGATGGCCCCCATTCACATTAGGAGTGATTTTATTCCTACTAAGGAGATTTATGGATCTCCCTGACCTCTTATTCTTCTAACTAAGAAGAAAAAACAAAGTTTAATATTTCAATTAGCTACATGCTAATTTTGGAATATTACAATCCTCCCCTCCCAAATGTTGCTTGTCCTCAAGCAACTGCAAGGATATAATTGAAGAGCCTCCCTTCCTCCTTCTGTAGAATCCTTATATGATAAGTTTCTCCAATGAGTAAAATGATGTCTCATCAATATGTCCCCAAGTTGCTCCTCCCAAGTGTATAAGTAAGCCTTTGGTGATAAACCCAAATGGCTCTCATCATGAAAAAGTGGGATATTCATGGAGGAAACTATATGTTGTCTGGAGGCCTTCTTGAGACATGGGATCAGAAAAATATTGGGAACCTTCATTCCCATGTGAAGCTCCAATCCCCAAGCTATCATCCACACAAAATGAATTACCTTCCAGAATGGTAATTCATATAAATACTTCTCCCAATTGCTCATGAAAGGCACCTCCCAAGTGCTCAAGTTACCCAAATGGCTCATCCCATAAGGAAACAAGAGTTCCAATGTAGAAATCATGTGTTTCCCAATGTACTCCCTAAAGTATAAAGAATAAGAAATGTGGAGAGTCTCACTCCCAATGGGCACATCCAATCCATGTGTCCTCCCTCCAATCATGCCCACAACAATGATAAGAACATCATCAACATATGGGATCACAATCAAAGTCATGCTAGCTGCCATGTGTAATACTAGAGAAGGACAATGGTCCCTCAAGTACCAACGCAGTTTTACTCCTAATTGCATTAAAATATGGTATGATGAGTGGTTTCCCAACCACTTTCTTGCTGCCCCAATCTTATCACATGATTGGATACGGTGTATGATGAGGGGTGCAAATTGAGCACACCTTGAATAAGACATAATCTCCCAAAAATCTCCTAGGTAGTGGCCATCATCTTCAATGCTTATGGCCCCAAGTAGATCATGAAGTCTATAAGAAAGATTGTCCCCTCTTGGAGCAATGGCCTGCACATGAATGGCAAGGAAATACAAATAAATAGTAAGTGAATCATGATGTACAGAAATACAATCATAGATGGGCCTCTTCTCATTCCCAATGAGAAAGGAAGTGGTTGTGATAACTCTACCAAAACGTTTTGTCTCTCCTCATCCTCCAAACAATCCATGCATCTCCTCATATGATGGCATCTCCTCTTTGAAGCCTTCCCAAATTAATCCCTCCATGATAGTATGGCATGCTCCTATGAAATCAATGGGGTTGGAGAGAAAACCCTCATATGCTGCATGTAGTAGCTTCTCCTTGAGCTTAGAGGCTCTATTCAAGAAGATCCTACTCTGAAAATAGATGACCCCATCTCTCACTACATATCTCTCATCTCATAACTGGCCATCAAGAACTTTGCATGAAAAGAGATCCTTGGAGTATTCCACCAACAACTGGGATCTCCAATAAGGATCTATACTCCATAATGACAGTGCTACTGATCTATCATGTAAAGAAATTGTCGTGTTTTTTCCCTTTTCTTTGACATCTCCCATACCAAATTCATACACCCAAATGCTGATATCCTACCTCTGTTGCTCCTCCTGCAACTGCTCATTCTCTAGTTAAGATTGAATTTTTTGGAGGCTAGCCTTCCATGGGAAGCTATCACCCATCCAAAAAATTTTGAGTTTGGCCAATGTAAGCATGAGTGTCCACCAACCTCTACCATATTTGGAATATCTCTCCCTATGTAGAAGTATCTTCTGATTCTCCAAAGCCATGGGGTGGTCTCCTTGCACCATGATGGTGCCATCATCCATCACTAAAACATCTCCTCTGAGTGAAAGATGTTTGGTGAGAGTGCGTAATACTGATATTGGGAGAATGTCTCCCTCCTTCTTGAGTCTACCCAAGACTCTCTGTGATGTACCAATTCCTCCCAAGGTTCTCACTCCTCCTGGATCTATGAGTGGTGCAACCTTTTGTGAGACATATCTCATCAACTCCTGATCAGGTGGCCTCCCTGGTGGAATTCCTCCATGTAATGAGACATCAATGTCTAGAGTAGACTATATATGTGAGTGGACTGCTTTGTCCCTGCTCTCACTACACAAATCATCCTGCCTCTTTTGTGTATAAAAATTCTGAAATAGATAGGGGTGTGTGCTCCTAATCACCTGATGTTGGCCATCCTTTCTATCTTCCCCTTCCATCTGCAAATTCTCACTATCCATCAATGATGGCACATGCTGCTCCTGGATTGTGCCCTAGTCTCCACATGTTAGATCCTTTGGAACTCCTTGCAAAGATACAAGGGCTCCTCTGATTGGAGAAATTTCTCCATCTCCATCTCCAGGTGGTAATATATCTCCTCCTGGTGTGAAAACGCTGTTACCTCCTACCTGTTATTCCCCTTCATCATTATTGGAGGATACCTCATCTTCATTAAGAGGCCCTTTGTCTTGGTCCTCTTTTGAAAAAGAGATCTCCATGTCTTCCTTTTGAGAAGAGAGCTCTTCCTGAAGTGGGGATATTTCCTTTAGCAAGGTATTATGAAAGTTTCTAACCCCCTCAATAGCATTCTGGAATGGAGTTGGGTTTATGGATCCTTCCAACTATTGCAAAGGTTTTGACTATTTGGGCTTGGCTAGCTCAACCAAGGGTGTTTCAGAATTTTTTAGATTAAACCTTTTCACTAACCTCCTAGTGAAATTTGCATAAGTAGATACATTTGCATGATTCAAGGAATAAGTTTCATAAAAATACCAAGCATAAGCCTTACCTTCAAGATGAAGCATTGCTACTCCAATGGCTTCCTCTTCTGAAACTTGGTGCTGCTAAAAATAGGTGTTTAGCTCCTTCACCCAAGCCTTAGCTGTGCATTTAGGTGACCCATCAAAAGTAGACAGAAAGAATCTACCCCAAGCATGCTGCTTGCACCTTTTACTTTTATTTTGATTGCTAGGCCTTCTATTCTCCTTTATCTAGCAAAACCCTTGGAAGTTCAGATACTTTTTGAACCTCTGAGACTGAGATTCATATTCTTGAAGATAGTCACCAAGAGTCTCCTCCTTTGGTGCATCTCCTTCCTCCATCTCTCTTGCTATGAATATAGGCATGGTAGAGCATTGTGGATTTGATTGTGTGGCCAAATGATCACACCCATAATATGGAGAACTAGAGCTTTCTTCATGTGAAAATTTTTTAGAGGAATATTTATGTCTTTCCCTCCTCATTTCCTTGATTTCTCTGTTAATATGCATAGTTTGGAGAAGAATTTTTTAAAAATACTTTCCCTTCATTTCTCCTAATATTGGATTTTTTCCTTTGTCTCTTCGGGAAAACTTCTCCTTTCTGTGAGAAGATTCTTCTTCTTCTGATAACATAGATTTAATGCTTTATAGGCTGAGCCAAGATTATGCTCTGATACCACTGTAATATCCCAAAATTGGGAGAAGTAGCAATATAGCACATAAAAGTGGAGAGCAGTAGTAAATATCAATACATTACATATAAGCCAAAGATATATCCATGGTATTACGTATAAAAACAAAAAATGAGTACAATATCTTGGGGATCAAATCCCTCAAGCTAGGCAAGAGAAGCCTCCTATGCCTAAAAGCACCAAAACATGTAATACAAATGCTACACAAAATACTGAAGCTAATACAACGCATTTTTAGTGCATAACACTGTAGCTGGGAAATATAAATAGTTTGATGTGATATTACAATGCTCAAACAAGGCTCAAAATGGAGAAATATGCTCCCTAACACTTTTCCTATACAACCCAGAAAGGGTTTCTGGAATATACAAAAATAGAAATGGTGATCTAAAGCCCTAGGGTTGAAGAATCACTGCAATTGAAGCACATAGAAGGAGGTGGCTGAAGCTGATGTAAATCTAGATGTAACTCCTCCAATAGACTCTCCCAATGAAAAAATGATCCCTCCACTAAAGATCTAACTCTCCAAGTGATGCACTGAACCCTCCTTTGAATCTGTTCTATAAAATAATGCGGTTTGAGATTGAAACTGCGCTATAGGAGATGATGGTGCCTTAGCCCAGTGAAAAAATATGATATGATGACCAAGGACCTTCCTTGCTGGCCTCCCAATGGAAGGAATGCTTCCTCCACTGAAAACAAGCTCATAAATGTCCCAAACTAATCCTCCACTATTGCACCCTGCAACTCAACACAAACTCTAAACATAAACTGTGTTGTAGAAGAAAGATGTAGCTTGGCCTGATGCTAGAATGTGGAAATGTAGCCTAATAAATTCACCTGAGTGGGCACTCGAAGTCCCCCGAGGATGAAGGTAGGATTATCGCTCGGGAACACCCTTGTGCTAAACAACACTACAATATTATCTAAACAACTGAAGAGAGCCACAAGTCATAACATACCATAAACAAATAATAATAAAAAACATGCTTTCCATGGCTACCATCCCATTCCTTATATGCTTGTTGAGATTCCTCACCTTGGGCCCCACTCATTAAAGCCACTACTTCCATGCAAATGATCTCCCTCCAAAACTGTGATGTCCCTCAATGAATTTCCGCTCCCTCCATACCAGCGTTGTTGATTTGGTCAAAGATGACCCATTCCACATGCTTCATCCCCTATTCACACATAAGGGTGCTTTATTCAGCTATTTTGATGACCCCCATTCACATTAGGAGTGATTTTATTCCTACTAAGGAGATTTACGAGTCTCCCTACCCTCTTATTCTTCTAACTAAGAAGCAAAAACAAAGTTTAATATTCCAATTAGCTACATGCTAATTTTGGAACATTACATATTCACTTGAATCAATAGCATTTTTCCATCTCCCCAAGTCATTATAGACCTTATCAAATAAAGCAAGTAATGTCATTTGTATTATTCCAATGGTTTTGAAAGCAATTGATTAATGAATTATATATAACCATGACAAGCAAGAGTACCTTGTCTGGGATTGTAATCTCGTGAAAGTCAAGATCATGTTAATGATTTCCAAACCTTGTTTGATGTGGAAATATGTTGTTTCCATATGTATAATGGATGGTTGAAGAACAAAAAGTATTTAAATAGGTAAAAATTAATTAATTAATTAACTAATTAATATAAATGTGTGTATGTGTACACACACTATATATGGTGTAGCATCTTCTTGAGGAATATTATATATGTATTTTTATATTATCAATGGTGTTATACAAAGTGTTTTTGAAGATAAAATTAACAAATCTTCCATTAATGCATTAAAAAGGGAAAACCAAAAAAAGAATGAAATTTTTATTTTGTAAGTTAGTTAGGGTGTGATCATACCAAAATTAATGCATTGGATCCCATCATAACTCTGCAAAACCTTGTTATATTGTAGATAAACAATTTAAATTTTTATGTAAGAGCCTACTTTGTAACCATCTATGAAACCTTGACTGAGTACCAATGGTGTCCTACTTGGAAGGGGATTCTTCCCCTCTATATGATGATGTAGTGGCCTTTCATGCCCTAGTCACTTCCCTTTCAAAGAAACTTGATCAAAATAAGATCAGTCGTGATTCATTAAGGAGGCAAAGAGCAGACCTTCAGTGGCTCTCCCTCCATGATTTTGTCGGACCTCCCTGGCATTTACGGAATGATCCCCTGGCTGGGAAATTCACTAGAATGTCGTTGTCTCCAAGATCCATGGAGAAATGGCTAGAAATACATAGAAACCAATGATTAAAGGTAACATTGGAATATATTCTCATGGAAATGGATTCTTTGCTCTTTTATTTAAAAATATTCTTACTTTTCACTGCACACTCCACACTTTGCACTTTAAACTTCAAACTTTTTTTTCCTTCAATATAATCTTTCGGCGAAGAATATATATATGATTCTTGAGCAAAAATTTTGTACATCAAATAGGTTAAGTTGGTTGGGAAAAATGTTTGGGTCGGTTGGGAAAAATTTTTGGTCGAGAATTTTAAAATATCTCAACTAGGAGTCTAAAAAACTCTTGGACGAGAGTTCGGTTGGGGTAAACTCTCAGTTGAGAGTTTTTTAAACTCTCGACCGAGAGTAAACTCATTGTATTTGAACACTAGTTTCCCATAATTCCTATGATAGAATTTTCTTAGGAATCACAAATTATTATTGCATATTATGATGGAAGGATATACGTGGGTGTGTAATGCACTTTTATCAAAATAGATTTATTATTTTGTTGTTCTTTCACTTGTATTTTAATGAATTTTTTGAGCATAATATAATCAAAACACCAATCACATACTCAATAAGATATTTACATCCCTAATATGTATTAATATTGATATTTTGGAAAAATCATTTGAATATACATAAATTGATTTGTGTTGACATTTTTGGTGCATATTCAACTAGAGTGATCTTGAAATAATATATGAAATCGAGACAATCCAGTCATCTACACATGGATTCAAAAACATTGTAAATGAATTTATGAAAGACCTTACAAAAAATGAAGAGAACATTATTGAAATATTTTTTAGATTCAATGATGTGATTTGATAAACAAAATAATCTCATTTTGGAACAAAATTTGTCTTATGTTCTTTTTTCTTTGTTATTCAAACTTCATATACCATTAATAAACCATTCTTATGCTTTGTGAAGGTTACATCTCGTTTTCAAAAGGCTCGCATGAGTTTTCAGAAAGTTGCCACAATATTGAGAAGGTTAAGCCTCAAAATTTCATAAGGTGAATCTAATGTTCATCAAAAGGTCATCCCAACATTTTAGGATTTCAACGTCCCTTCACAAGGTTGATAAAAAAATGCATTGCATATGACAAAAAATTTCAATTTGGATATACACACACCTGAGATTGGAAGTAAGAAATCCCCATATTGGCATAACCAACATGGTTACTCCCACATTATGTTAATAAACATAAGGAGGAACTCATTAGGAAACTTTACCTCACATCTTAACAAATTAAATTCTATTTCCAAACCAATCTGTCTTAAATTAAGGTTTGCAAACAAACATTCTCTAAGCCCCTAAAGTAGCATATAAGTAATTGATGAATCTATATAATGTACCATACGACATGTGATTTGTTTGAAATAGGTTTTGTGGTTGAATTATGGAACTATGATAAATTAGGAAGGAACATGCAAAAAAAGAAAATGAGTTATCACTACTACTGGAAAATAGTTGACAAGATGATCTCGCATGCATTATAGACTACCGATCTCAATTGAATTAGACCATCATTTTCCTCGTCTAATTGTTATTAGGAAATTATCTTTGTCTATCATCAATGCATTTTTATTGCCACGTGTCTCATTTGGGTACACCATGGATCCTTTCATTTGAACATTGTGATATCTCCATTAGAAACCCCCTCCTTTATTGACTTGGGACGGATTTGATAATTTTGGCTATCTCATGAGCCACTCCATAACATCTTCTATGTCCATTGATGCTTAGCCAACTAAAAAACCCTTTAAATGAATTATTCGTGAAACCTATTCAAAATGTCCTCTATTAGGTATTCATGAACCATTTGAAACACCTATCTTCAAATAGCATTAAATCTTTCATTTTGGCATTTACTTTCCCAGGCTTTGGGGGTATGTGTTTGTTACGTATAAAACCCTACCATGTCTTGCAAATTTTTTTCTTACTCGTTTTTGTGTTCAACATTCTAAGCAAGGATTTCCCATCCTAAATTAGTTTTGCTTGACATGTGCTAGCATATCTTGTCTCTATTTCCCATTTCCTCCATTTTCTTGTACTTGAACTATCCAAACAAGCACGAAATAATAAGAGTAATTGATGATTAATTGATGAAAAACCAAAAATAGAAAATATCATTCAATATATTAAACTTTTTTTTTTATTTTTTCATATTATTAAATACACTTTTAAACACTTCCTTTACTCAAACACTTTATTCATGCATATATGTTACTTTCTAAGTTTTATCATTAACAAAAATTCCATGGAATACCCATAAAGAATATGAAAATCGAAAATGGATATATTGACTCCAATAAAAAAAAAACGTATTCGATCATAACATGTAATGTTCCCTTAGGTTAAAATCCACAAATTATTAGATCACTATATTGTTTCTTTTTAATTTAATTACCACTTAGTTGATCATAACATGTAATGTCCCCTTTAGGTTAAAATCCACAAATTATTGGATCACTATATTGTTTCTTTTTAATTTTATTAATAAGCATGGTAGAGCCTTTAAAATTCCCCAAGGATAATTCCATTAAACATATGGAAAGCATATTATTCTTCCCAAAGTTAAACAATTAACATGCCATTTTCTTCGAATGTAATGCATAGACAAAGTGCTAACACCCACTTGGCAATAGGAAGAACCCAACTTGTATGTTACTAGTCCCTGCCTTCAGCACGACTATAGAAATCGGTAGATCGTTGATGGGAGATTAATCGAGTTGTTGACCGATTGTTTTTTGGATTTATCACCCTTTAACCAAAGTTTTATAGTATCAATTTTTATTCATCGAAATTTTAAAGAAAGTTTCAGGCTGAAGGAAATCGACCTCTTATTGGAGGCTTCGCTCATTCCAATGTGAAATATTGTGACAAGTTATATTTATCCGAAGTTCAGGAATGTGCAGGAATGTTATATATTGTGAAAACTTATTTATATCCAAAGTTTTTGTACGTAGTGACAATTTATTTATAACCAAAGTTTTTTTAGCCGTGATGAGAGATGCCATAGATGGCGTATGTTACTTTACAACAATCGTACTCCTCCACGTGTAGTACATACTATTGGAAATGTTACTTCTTGATAGTGCTCTGCGTGTAGCTATTTTTTTTGGTATTACTGAGAGTGCCTTACTGAGATGGGCAGGATGAGAATTACTTACTGAGATTTGAAAATCCTCCTGGTGCAGCTATTTTTTGTGTATTACGAAGAGTGCCTTACTGAGATGGGGAGGTTAAGATACTTGCTGGTAAAGGAGACGTGATGGTAAAGGAGACAGAAGAAGGTAGAGGGGACAAAAATAAGGAACGCTATTTGTTGAGGTTCATGAACGTCCCTCAGGTCCAGGTGTGTTTCAAAAAACCAAATGCAATTTCGCTCGCTTGCTTTCTGCATTTCAGTGGTTTCTTTTCTGCAAGTGCAATACATTGAGGTAGTGGTTAATACTGATTATTACAACATTTTTCTATTTTTCTCAACACTTTTCTATTTTTCTAAAAGTTGAACGATGAATGGTCTTGGCTTTGAGTCGTTTGAGAGCAGTCTCCTAGGTAGCTAGTGTTGTATTTAGGTGGGTGAGATCGAAGCATCAGTACTATCTTTATGTGATTATAGCATATGGTTCCTTGCTTGGTAGACTGGGCGGCCTAATTTTCATATTGAGCTGGCTGGCTAGAGGTAGATTTGTTGTGTTGGGGCGTTACCAAGAAGCTACATGGAAGAAATACAACTCTCCTTCCTATACAGTACTTGTAGAAGACCTGTGCTCGAAGGAAGGAAGCTAGAAGTGAGAACAATTTGTCCCTCATTAACATGATATAAAATCGACTGCCCTCTACAACCCTAATAACCTGCGGGATTTCTGTATGTCTGTCATTTCACCATAACCCTAATAACTCACTGTATAACCCTAAGAATTGTCAAAGGTTGTTATTGAATATTTGTCAAGGCCAAAGGAAAAAGTTGTTATTTCCTTCAAGGGTGTTCTTTCTAAATACTATAACCTAAAGAACAAGGATTTCTCTTAGACTTACCCCCTACCCTACCTTACATGTTATCTACTCCTTACCTGCAACTGCCTAGATTCAGTTATATGCAACAACTGTGGGATTTATTCTTTGTCTGGATAGATGGATCACGAATTTTCTTGCATTGATGCTACGT
Source organism: Pinus albicaulis (assembly GCA_034641835.2). Lineage (NCBI taxonomy): Eukaryota > Viridiplantae > Streptophyta > Pinopsida > Pinales > Pinaceae > Pinus > Pinus albicaulis. Next base: position 919,349,202 of record CM076573.1, on the reverse strand, counting down.
GATGAGGCTAGACAGATGACACATGATGCTAGACTGCGATGAGGCTAGGAAATACTACCCGTGTGAGGCTAGACCGTGAAGAGGCTACATGAAAATACCAGGAGATGATGCTTTGCTTGACTAACCTAAACACCAATCGTTTGACCAGTGAACTTGGCTTCGATGAATTCCCTTTTATACCAGCTGCTAACAATCCGAAGTAACCCTAATTGTAGTGTCTAGTCAAATTCATCATTACACGACTATATAGATTTAGTTGGATGAGGGTTATCCCTTTAGAGTAGGAAAATATGTATTAATAATAGTAAAGAGGAATTAATAGAATAACTCTTATGAATTTAAGAGTCAATCTCTAACAGGGCAGAGCCTAGCGGAAACAAATTATGACTTTGTAGAAATTATGGAATAGGGAAAGAAAAACAACGAAACTATTCCTGAAAGGGCACCATGGTCACATCCCACTATATTTTCACACATAAATCCAATAACATCACGCACATCAGGCAACCTTGTGTTGGAATCCAAAAGAGATAAATTCAAGGTGAAAATACCTCTAAGGGCTCTCGTTGTAGATATTTAACATGGTTAAGAACTAGTGAAGCACTTGTGGTAGCTCTGAATCTTCTTTCATATCTAGTACTATGAATCCATTTGCCACAAGTCCAGGGAAAATCTGCACACACCAAAAAAAATTTGTATTGTAAGACAATTCAATTGACTAGAACCAAGTGATATGCATAATAATTGCATCGATCATTTTTAGTAAATACAAGTATTAGGTTTAAAAGAAAGAAAAGTTTGCATCACACCTTTGGATGGGCAAAGCTAAGGAAGCTCTGGTTATTTTGAGGAGTAAATGCAGCTATGAAAATTTTCTTGGATATCTTAGTTGAATACATATACACCACATATAATAATGGACATCCATCCAAGCTATGACCTACGAGAGTACATTCCACACATTTTATCCAAAGATTTGAGTGCCCCTCAAAGGCCATGATAAAATCAATAACAAAAACACTGGAACAACCCATGATGAAAATCATTTCTTTTCAAAGACAAGAAGGTTTCAAGTATTAGTTCAATTCGATGAACCAGGTCTGTAGTTTTCTTGTCAAACAAACCCTTTCAACTCAAGTCCAAGCCCCATATGGTCTCCACATCTTACGTGACCTGGTAACACCTCGGTGCTGCAATTGAACAACAGAATTTCATTCACATTTAGGTTTAGAGATGGTGAGAACGAGGCCTCAAAGCCCAACTCCTTGATTTTTAATCAACTTCCCATGATGTAAGCAAGACAAAACCCCACAGGGAAAAATACTCATTGACATCATTTGAAGCTTGTAAGCATTTCCTATCTTTATGGCCACCAAGCACAAACCTATATTTTCAAATTTCACTCCGTAGACTAAATTTCTTCACCCAACTACTCCTGGAGGGGGAATAAAATGGGAATTTTCCCTACTTAGAGAAACAAATTGACCTAAAATATTTAACCTATTTTTCCTTTCAGATCGTCTTTTTTTTGGTTTTTAAAATATAAGATCGATCTTACCTCCAAGTTGAAGAGGTAGGTCTAGTAGCATAGTACCTCACAACATTTTATGTAGTTGTTACACAAAAATTTGTCATTGTCCCCATACTCCTCATTCGAGACCTTGAACAATGACCCTTGAGTCCATTTTCCATTATGAAAATATGCCATAATATCCCTTCCAGCACAATGAATAAAATCCCTGTTAACCATTCCTGAAGCAGCTCCTTGAAAAACTAATTATCTAGAGTGACGCGCCCTAGGTCTGTCTTGCTCACGCCAATGATCCTTTTTCGGTCTAGGGTGGTGCCGATCAACACTGGAATGAGGATCATACTTGCGCTAATCCTCTTCTAAAATTTTAAAAAAAAATGTAAGTGAAGCTTCGAGATCTGGAAGCTTCGTAGTGGAGACCTGGTTGTTTGTTCATGAGGATAGAGCTGAGCTTCTCCCTTTGGGCTCTTTGTTCCTACAAAAGTGGAACTAACGAAAGGGATAACCCATTTCCCCACCATAAGTGGATCCATGCTCCCTCCTCCTTTGCTATAAAATGGACAATCTCTCATAGCTTTGCTAGTTAGAACAAAGATAGAAGAACATCAAAGATATATTTTTTGATATAGGTATCGAGCGAGAGTTGAGACCTTTCATCCTCTACATCAAGTTGAAAGAGTGCTTTGGAGACGTGCCTGGATCAAGACCTGGCGAAGGAGAGCTTCGACATCAAGGCGCGGGTTGTAACTCCCTCTCTCTATTTTAATATAATATAGTGGATTCATGCTTTCCATTCCTCTCTTCAATGTGTGATTGGATTCTTAGTTTTCCTTAATCAACTAAGTAGATTGTATATGAAAGATATGTGTTATTATTTCACGTTTGCTATTGTTTGATCCCTTGTGTAGGTAACCAAGCACTAATGATGATGGAAGATTTGACTACAGAGCGCAAAGGATCAAAGGATTTGAATGAGGATTAACATCAAATTGAGGTAGGTGATCTATCCACAATCTGTACGTATTTGCAATCTAGGAAAGTAAGATTCTAATTCTTCCTTATTGTTACTAGACCCACTCTAGGGCTAGAGCGATCATCTCTGTCCACAGAGAGGATTTTCTTACATAACAAATTGGTGACTCCACTAGGGAGTGCTAGCCTTTCAGTCTCTTCCTTTCGATTTTTGATTTCTTGTCTTGTCTTCGATTTTGGTTGAGTGTCCATCTCCTTAACTCTGTAGCTCCTGTAATTTCTTACAGACTCTTATCTCTCTGATGAAGTAATAAGCCTCGTGTTAGTTTAGGAAACCATTTTGTTTTTCAGGCCTCTCCTCGATTGGCGTTGATATTGATCCGATAGTCGTGTTGATCGACACTAAGCTCTTTTTACATAGTCGCACCTTTGCCCTTCCAACACGGATTGCAAACCTACAGTCGCATCGATTTCTTTGTGTGGATTTTTAGGGTTTCCTTCATTTGATCAGCCAGTGAGTCTTATTCTTCTTGGTGTTTTCCCTTGGATAGCTCTGGTTATTCTCTGTTGAGTGACATTACTAGTTCAAGTTTTGTACCTTTGATCATCTCTTCTGCAAAGCTGCATCATCCTTTTCTTCCTAGGGTTTCTAGGTGTCCTCGGACCATCCAAGTGGTTGCTTACTTTGTTGACTTCCGGACTTTTCATTGAATAAAGTTTTGTCAGAATTTCCAAGATTTGTGTTTGATTGAGTTGTCTTTCGGTGGGTTCTCACAGATAGCATTTTTTGAGTGTCAACTCTAAATGCATCTTGAATTTCTATTCATCACCAAGCATAGATTACAATTTCTTGTCCTTCGGCAGGAGTTTTGTTTTTTGTGAGTGATTGATCAGTGTTTCAATGAAGAGTGCTTTGTTTTGAAGAAAATGGTTTATGCCTCTCTTTGATTTTTCGAAATATTTGCTTCTTAAATACATTTTTGAGAGATTTCATTAGTACTCAAAGAATTGTTGAGTGACTTGCATTCTACATTTCACATTGAGCTTATAAGAAAAATACAAAAATATTTTTGTTTAATTCTTCTTAATAAAATGATAATTTCGTTTCGATTCACTTCTTAGTGCAGTTAATGAAAAAGAGGAAAATTGTAAATTTGTTTATTTCGCTTTGAAATTCCACACTTGAAGAGAAAATTGAATAGATTTTTATGAATTTTTTTTTTTTTTTTTTTTTTTGCGTTGATTGTGTGAGTTTCTTCGTCCCTCATTAGCGTAGTATTGATCGAAATGAATGGTTCTTATCTCATTTAGCTGCATTATAGGGATTCAGGTGACATCGGTAGGGCCTTGAAACCGAGACATAATTTAATATCAACCTTAAAATTTATTCAATAAACCTAAGGATCATTTGGAACCTAATGAATCACATTTAGAGGTCTAGGCTAGAGACGTATTATAGCGTCGTTAAGCGTAGGAGTTGTTGCTAACAGTCTATGTTACAACCCGAGGGTGATATCATGTCCCACGTATGGAAGTATATTGATGTATGAAAAGTATATTTTGGGACGCTCTCATCAAACGGTTACGCATCAGACAATACTACTACGGATTTGGACTCCCACATACCGTCAAGTATATTTTGGGAGACATCATTAGGCTGCAAAGCTCCCATAGGTAATTGAGTCAGATGCATTGTAGACCTAATACATCGAACACCAAATTTGGGGAGATTGGCTGTTGTATGTTAAGTCCTTGGTAATTTCTCTTTCATTTGATCATCAAGGTGTATATTGCAGTTCACAGCTACCTGGTATTCCTTTTTGCCTAGTTTACCCATTTTTTATTTATTTCATTTTTTTCTAAAACTAATTTCCTACGATCACATGGCTTACCTATTAGAACATTTATGGGCCTCATTATGAGTAAATCCTTATAAATATATTGTTTAAAGCCTTGAATTAATCATCTTTCTTCTCTTGTGCTTCTTGAGATAAGAACATCGTGGCTGAACCACCAAGTTCAGTTTCTTATCCATCCACTTTTTCTAAAGAGACGCTCTCACTTGTCTCTTCTAATTCTCCACCTTCGACTGGGACTCAAACTGATGAGTTCGGCCTTGTTTTGAGTATTCAGCCTCTCGCCTCTCGATCTCCTCCTGATGTTCCAGTAGGATATGTCGCCTATTCTCCAAAACCGTTATTTGATCCCATTTAAATCTCCCCTCAGCGACCTTATAGTCCATTCAATACACCTAGCGCGTCGTTTGTGAATTCACCATGTCCATCTCGAAGCGTTTCCTGTCAGTTATTCCCAATGGCTTATGGAGGAGAAGTTTCATCCCCCTTGGAGGTTTCAAGTACCATCATTGGTGTAGATGAGACTATATATGAGGGACCTCAATTCCCACCTCAAGGTTTCCCTTATGTGATGACCTCTCAACCTTTCTCCCAGCCGTATTTTTTGCATAATTACACCTTGTTGGGACAGCTAATCTCGAGTATGTCAAGTGGTACACCTTTTTATTACAATACTCTTTGGTAGAATACTGGTGTATCTGCCCCTGGTCCGAGTGTTTCCAACGTAGTTGTTTCCATGCCTGCTCGAACTATAGTCACACCTACTTTAGCAATGACAATTGTTTGCATAAGTGTTTCAATGCCTCCTATCAGTACTCCTATGTTAATCACACCGACTTCGGTTTCTAAAGGAGCTCCTACCCTGTCGAATGTTTCCTAACCTACTATTGGACCATCTGTGAGTGGGACTCAAGCTTACATTCTGGGTTCCTCCTAGGCTGTTGGCAACATTCTTATACCTACTCGAGCGTCCGGTCCAATAGGGCTCGAATATGATCAATATCAACAATTTTTTCAAAGTATCAACAAACATCATTATCTCCCATATGGTTCCCAACAGTTTTAGACTCAGCCGGTAAATCCACAGGGATTTCAAGGGCAACCTGGCATTCATCCAAGGTGTTACGTCTTTCAACAAGGTCTTATATATAGTCAAAATCGACCTTATGTTCCACAAGGGAAACCTCACGTACAACAAGAAATGCCTTATGTACAACCTAATCAACCCTTCACTCATCAAGGTGAGTTTTCCTATTTCCAGCAAGGACAACCTTCTAGTCAACCCGATCAACCTAAATTTCAGTAGGGTCAACCTTTTGTCCAGCAAGGACAACCCTCCGTTTAATCTAATAAGGTCTTTGTTCATCCTGGTCCTCAGGTACAACCTGGTCCTCAGGTACAGCCTAGTCCTCAGGTACAACCTGGTCAGTAGGTACAACCAGGTCCTTAGGTACAACCTGGTCCTTAGGTACAACCTGGTCCTCAGGTAAAACCTAGTCCTAAGGTACAACCTGGTCCTCAGGCATAACATGGCCAACCTCAGAAACCTCAAGGTATCGTCCAACAACCCCAGGGCAATCCCTACCAAACCTTCCAGTAGCCGCAAAATTTGTATGCTATGAACTATGGCCAGCTTGGGCCTCAATGGTCTGTTGTAGGTCAGAATCCGTTTTGGGGTCAATAGCCAAGATATGGTTAGAATCCACAAGGTTTCAATCCTTATGGGCAGTATCAATATGGGTAGAACCCTTCGGGGCAGAATTTCTCCCAATCCGGTTGGCATCCTTAAACGGGCATGTATCAAAGACCGAACATCATGCCTTTTAATATGAAATTTCCATTTCTTTCAAAGTTGGAACTTCTCGATGTGTCAAGATTGACCAAGATTGTCAGAATCCTTCAAATTGTGGAAAGACTTAAAAGGTCAATGTCATTCAATCCTCTAAGGTTGACAAATCCTCTAAATCCAAAAATAAGGGTAAAGGTAAATCCAAATCCAATGCCCCAAAAAATGATTCCCCGAAACCTCACATTGATGATGTCGCTAAATGTAAACCAAAGTATCCTTTCATAATATGTGATGAAGATCATTTCACCAAAGACTGTCCTCAACTGTCTGAGGTGACTCAACTAATAAAAGGCACTCAAGGGACTCCGGCTGTTCTCAAAGAGTTGTTTCCATCACAACAAACTCAAATGATGGAAAAAACCCAATATTCCACCTCTTTTTGTTCTGAAGTATTCATGATGAATGGTACTGCACTCATATCTACCACTACCATATCTAAAGATTATGTGGAATCATGTTAATCGACAGGGAATACTGATCTCCTCATATTGGCCCTCTTCATATTGAAATGCCAATTACCGATCTCCTCATACGACCACCTTGTAAAGGTGTGCTCTGCAAGTCCTATTGTAATCCAAACACCCATGCTGCTCAACACTACAATATTGTTGAATATTTTGCACAGGTGCCCTCTACTATGTCTGCACTAGAGGTGCTTCAAATCTATACATCACAATGGAAAGCATTGTTATCCGCTATTGGAGGATTTGATCCAGTCGATTTAAGCCTTATTATCTCCGATCTAGAAAATTTCGTTCCACGTCTCCCTCATCAACTTTCTTTAATTATTCAAGTTGGTATTAATGGAAAGAATATCCATCGAGCGGTCATGGATGAAGGTGCATCTAATTGCATCATGTATGTTTCATGTTGGAAGGTCATTATTTCTCCAACTCTTAACCAATCTCCAAACACTTTGGAGGCCTTTGACAGAAGGGACTCTCATCCTCTTGGTATCCTCACCAGCATGCCTATCACGTTGGAAGGAAAAATGGTCAACATCGAGGTTGAAGTCGTTGATGCCAAACTTAACTACAATCTTTTCCTTGGTCGCAGTTGGACTCACGCTATGTTTTTCGTGCCATCCACTCTCTTTCGTGTTCTATGTTTCTTGCACGAAGGAAAGATTATCATAGTTGATCAATTGTCCTTTTTCACTTCCACTTCTTTAAAAGGAAAATTTCTGTATGTAGACCATATCACCATGCCAAATGAAAGTGTGGGGGCGAGGATTTTTAAATATTCTACCCTTATGGGTCTATTTTCTCTTCCTCCTCCACTTCTTCTGATCATTGGATTGTCCCTTCGCCTGATTAGGTTGATTCATTTGGTGATGTGATGTTGTTAAGCCCGATAGAGGTCAATTATTGTGAAATCATCTCGGTTTCGGCTAATCCTTTTGAACATGCTACCTCTAGCACACGCTTTGATGCACACTCCCTATTTCCTTGTCTCAGTTCCTTAGATTCATCTGATCCCCTGAGTGAGATTTTTCCTTCTAACGAAAGTATCATGGAAACTATGTCTCTTCAGGAAACACCTTGGAATGATATTCATCATCGTTCATCATTTCTCCTGAGCCCAGAAGTAGTTTAGTCGTGTCTTTAAAATATCGCTCCCCATGTTCCACACGATCCGCTCCCGACACCAATGTAGGCTCATAAGGTTTTCTCTGAGGGGAACATGGGAAGTATTACTGAGACCATGCCTATCAACATTTCTATAAAACTAGGAGTTGTTGAGAACATTCACATTGGGGTGACTTGCTCTCCAGATTGGGTCAAGCTCTATACTAGTCTCTTTCAAGAATTTCAAGATGTTTTATGGTCCTACGAGGAAATTCTTGGCATCGAGCCAAGTGTAGTGGTGCATGAAATACCAACTTATCCTAACGTGAAGCCTGTTCGTCAGCAACTTCGCCCTATGCACCCTAGAAAGGTGGCCGCCATAAAGGGAGAGGTTGAAAAAATTCTTAAGGTTAGATTTATTTATCCTATCCCGTTGACAGATTAAGTGTCCTATATTGTCCCTGTCAATAAAAAAATAGGGTATCATTCGTGTTTGTGTTGATTACCGAGATATCAATCGGGCATATCCGAAGGACAACTATCCCACTCCATTTATTGACTAGATCATCGATGAATGCATTGGGAATGAGATATTCTCTTTTATGGATGGTTTTTCTAGCTACAACCAGATTAAGATCTTGTCAGTTGATCAACACAAGACTGCCTTTATATGTCCATGGGGAACCTTTTCTTACAAAAAGCTTCCTTTTAGTCTGAAGAATGTCGGTGCCACCTTTCGGCACGTGATGTCTTAAGCTTTCCATGACATTAAGTACATCGTGCAGCCTTATCTGGATGAACTCCCTGCTCATTCAACTAAGCTCTACAACAATCCCGCGCACCTTCGAGAGGTTTTTCTACACTGCTGACACTACAATATTCTCTTAAATCCGCATAAGTGTGTTTTCTACATTGAATCTAGAAGACTCCTTCGGTTTGTTGTCTCTAAAGAAGGTATTCATCTCAATCCATTGAAAGTCAAGGCTATCGTTAATTTACCCCCTCCCTCCTATTTATCGAAATTGGAGAGTCTGCAAGGGAAAGCTAATTTCTTACATCATTTCGTTCCCAATTATGCGGAGATTGCTAAGGGTTTAACACAGTTATTGAAACAAGGGATCCCATTTCTATGGGATTAAATTGCTTAATGCTCCTTCGATTCTTTAAAGCGTGTTCTCATTAACGCTCCTTTACTACATCCCTTGAATTATCATCATGACTATTTCCTTTACCTAGCAACTTCCTTCGGTACCATTGCTATGGTGCTCATTCAGGACGACGACGAAGGTACTAAACATGTTATATAATAACTTAGCTACAATATTATGGACACAAAAACTCGATACGCTCGTGTCGAGAAACTGGCTTTGGTCACGGTACATGATGTTCAGCGCTTTCGGCATTATATTCACTTATGTACGACTACCGTGATCTCCGACTGCAATCCCATGACTTATATTTTGACCAGCCAATTGTTGGGGGGGAAATATTCAAAGTGGATTGTCATTTTACAGAAGTTTGATTTGGAATTCATTGCTGCCAAATCAAAGAAATCGCTGGCTTTCGCTGAATTGATATGCTCCCTCCCCTTTTCTTCTGCTCCATACAATATTGATGAGCGTATTCTGGATGACACTCTCTTCTTGATCAGCACTATCGATCCATGGTACGGTGATATCATCGTGTATCTCCAGACCCAAACCTTTCGACCTGAGTTGGACAAGTTTGATTGTTGATGGAATTGACATCATTCCCAAATGTATCGTATTATTGGGGATACTTTATACCGAGTTAGTGTCAATTCAATTCTTCGCTGCTGTCTGAATTTCGAAGAGGTTAAGAGAGCTTAATGACTGCCACTCTGGGGCATGTGGCGGTCATATGTCTGGTTATGCCATCGCTTAGAAAATCCTTCGTGTTGGTTATTTTTGGCCTTCTATTTTCAAATATTGCATCATTGCCATCCACAAATGCCATGCTTGCTAGATTTACCAGCGGAAGATGTGCACCCCACCCGCACCCTTACACTCGGTTATTACCATCAGCCCGTTTTCAAAATGGGGCATTGACTTCATGATATGTAATGCTCACTCGGGCAGGGGGCATGCTTATATCATTGTCGTTGTGGACTATTTCACTAAATGGGCCGAGGCGATGCCTACACTTGTTTTTGACAGTAAAACCGCGACTCAATTTATTTTTAATCATGTTATTGCAAGATTTGGTGTTCCTCAGGACATTGTCACCGAACATGGCTCTCATTTTCGCCATTACATGATGGTTGAGATGACTTCTCAGTTGGGCTTGTGTCATGACAACTCAACTCCATAGTACCCTCAGGCCAACGGCCAAGTTGAAGCATTAAATAAAGTCTCAGTCACTATGCTTTAGCGCACTATTGGGATGCACAAATCAAACTGGCATTTCATGTTGTTTTCAACTCTTTGGGCATATCGAACTTCGGCCAAGAATTCTATTGGATTCACTCCATTTTAGTTAGTATATGGCCTCGAAGCAACCTTGCCAATTGAATGTGAAATTCCTTTGCTCAAGCTAACTGTCGAATTGCTTCTGAATACCTCACCAGAATAGGAACGTCTCTTGTACTTGGAACGACTTGACGAAACTTGACGCTTCACTGCTTTAGTTACTAAAGCACAAAAGAAATGGGTCAAAGCCCATTTCAATCAGAAAGTTTCTATACGTACCTTCTTTGAAGGAGACTTGGTCCTTCTCTATGACCAAGCACATGACAAACTGGGGGTAGGAATATTTGAACCTATGTGGCATGGGTTGTACATTGTGAAACGTGTTTTGCAAAAAGGGTCCTATGAGCCGATTGATTATAAAGGTAATCATTTAGATAAACCCTGAAATGGGATTTATCAAAAGCGATATTATGCATGATATTCTCGTGTATCTACTCTTGTACATCAGTGTGCTTTTCATTTTTGTACATTTTTGGTTTGGTGTGTGTTTGCAAGTGGTTTTCCTACTTACCTCGTTCTACTTGATTTGCAGATGTCTTCATTTCCTTATGTCGGTTTCACTGATGGTGCTTACCGTAATACCCGAAATTTATCTTCTACAACCTGGGTTATCTATGACCCTAATGGTGATTTAGTAGATCTGCAAGGTATTCGTTTAGTTCGTACAACCAATAATATTTCTGAATACAATGCAGTTATTGAGCTTCTGTCCGAAGCAATCTCTCTCGGCATTAGAGAACTAGTTGTTAACCTGGATTCACAACTTGTTGTTCTACAATTCAACGAACAATATTCTATTAGGCACCCTCAAATATTGAGAATGTATCTGCGTGTTCGTTTGTTAGAAATAAATTTTTATTACATTACATATCATCATATTCCACGACATATGAATACATTAACAAATGCATTGGCTAATCATGTGCTAGATAGACATTTGTGGCATTTATAATCATTTCAACATTGAACAGGAAAATAGCATATATATATATATTGATTGGTTTGCAAATAGTGTTCAAAAGCATCATAACCCCCACAAAAAATAATATATGTTCTGGTACATCACGAGACTCGTAGGTATCGAAAAAATTGTAGGAAAAGAAAACCTAAACTAATCCGCGTAATAATCACGATAGCAGGCTACTGCTCGAATGACTCGATTCTACAGTCGATGAATACAATCGAATACCCCGACAATATGTCGCTAATACTGGTAGGGAATGTCTCCCAACTACATGTACTCTAGAATCCCAGTGGTCAAGTCATCCAAGTTTCGTGCAATATCCTCTTTAGGTTCTGCTCCCTCTACATAATGGGCACCCTCGAAGTCTCTCACCACTCTCCTGGTAATCAACGACATCCCCGCCAGCCTTTATGTTCCGACATCTGCGACATATAAAGTATCATATCATCACATATATATATATATATATATATATATATATATATATATATATATATATATATATAACATGGAAAAAATAACAACAAAAACATGTTTTTACCTCTGCCATCCTAGCCTTCACCCATTGGAAGTGGTAAATCTAGGTCACCCTGGAAATCTGTCCCGGAGTATGGCTAGTCTTCCACTACGATTAGTTGCCGCCATAACCATGTAAAGAAGGCAGGCTTGAATGACATATGTTTTCCGCCTCCTCCACTAGGCATCAACGCCACCCACCTTGCCAACTGTGGCTCTCATGGTGATGATGCCTCTATCTCTATCCCCTGGTATTGGAATAGGGGTACTCACTCTAAGAAGATGGTTGTTAGGTTGGACTCGTATCCAAACTGATTCATTTTGTTGTTCTTGCACTTCGTAAGCTACTTCTTCATGTTATCCACCACGGCTTCACACCAGTTGAACACGGTGGGTGCCATGCAATCCACTGTATTCTTCAGTTGAGCATTGGTGGCTTCATGTGGTGCTTGTGCCCCAACCACACGTGTGATGGTATATAGTACTACCTTGAGTGCTAAATCATTCACTTTACTTATGGATATCTTGCCACTCGAGGATCTTGTTGCCTCAGAGCATGTTCTCCCAATGAGCATATCCATTCTCTCGCCCATGATTCAGGCTCTAGATAACCATGCTCTTGCCCATGTATGCAAAAGGCCAGTTACAAAGTAGATATATGCCACTTCAATTTCTAGTTCCTGATCACCAAGAATGAATCTCTCTCGATCCGTGTCCTATATGTTGACCAAATATTGTAGCAAGTCTGGTTGGGATCTTATGCTCGAGTTCATGAAAAACTTCAGAAGCCCACAGCTCCTCAATGCTTCCATGCAAAACCTATTTTTCATTGTTGCCTGATCAAATTCATTGTGATCTCTTTCTTTCCACTCAATCACCATGATTGATGGCTCTTCTTTCTTGCAAACAACATTCAACAAGTCCCTTGTCAGTGTTTTGACTTAAAAAATTGGCTTAAAATGACTCTTTTGAGAGATTCTTGTGCATTTTTCCGCTCTTCGGTCGGCACGGCTGTTTTAAAAACAGTGACACCGATCGACAACCTACCCACTGTAAAAAGGGCAGGTAGGCACGGTCCCGATATGGGATACCCGCACCGATCAACCGCTTTAACAAGTTTGAAATCTTCTCCCCCAAATTTTTTTTTTCCTCAAAACACAATGAAATGGATATTGAAATGAAAAGAAAAGCAATGCCTCTTACCTGACACTAACTATTTGTTGATCGACCTCCTAGATCTCTCGCAATGTGCTCCTGAAGATTTGAGGTAAAAGAGGGTAAAAACTATTTCTTAACAAGGTGAAAGTGAAAGTAATTTGTTTTTTACTTTCTCGATGTTTTATAAATGCTCAATGTAATTTTAGGGTTTTTTACCATTATTTTAATAATATTTAATTCTCTTACCTTGAAAAAAGTTTATGGTTTATTCTTGTGCAGTGACGGGTTCAATTTATTCATCGATGACACCTTTACGAGTTCTATTTTACTACTTTTTCAGACTCGATTAAAAATAAATGAAAAAGTAATCCCCCTTGGAGTCATCTTTCAGCTTTTTTCTGACTCTCTAAACATGAAAAGATGGTCGAGTCCTTGTCGTTTTGAACTCGTTAAAGTGGACGAAACATCATTTACCTTGTATACGTTTACCCCTTTTTTGTGCTGGGATAAATTATTATGAAAAAGGAATACCTTAGTCAATCATGACTAAGAGGTTCTCTCACACTTCACATTCTACCTTTTCAGGTATGAGGGACTATTTACGAAAAGGGCCATCTGGAGTTTTCTTTTCACCTATTTTCAAACTCTCTAAACATGAAAAGATGGCAAGTTTCACCTTTGTTGGGCTTGTTAAAATTTAGTGACATTGAACCTGCCATCATGACAACATTGAGTTCCTCCTACCTAGGGCTCATAAAATGTACTAGGATGCATTTGTCTGAAGGAAAAAATTATATCACAAGCATATGCTATCCCCTTCAAGCTTGTGTACAAAAATAATTGGGGTATTCACCAAAAATGGTAGGGTAAAATGGAAAGCATTAGTCAATTGTGTTGGCAGTATGTCGCTCTTAAACATGACACATCCTTTGTTTCATTTCAGGTTGGGGATATCCTTCATTCGTTACTTTGCCTCCATGGATTTGGGAAATTTGTTTTTCCTCTCATGCCATCAACATTTTCGTCAAACATGACCTCTGATTACATTTGAGTCAAATACTGCCAAAATTCAGAGTTGTGTCTCTGATATGTTCAAGAGAAGTTCCTTCTGCATCTCATTCAAAACCTAGTTCTCTGATCACTCTCATTATTATCTTATCGCCTTCGTCTCGTGTCGATGATGTGGGATACATTATGGTCATCCTTCGATGGATGGCTTCTTGTCGACCTTAGCACATTATCCGAGAAGTTGATCTAGATATCCCCTTTCCAGTACCTTAGAGCCTGCATGCCCTAATGGCAGGTTGTTTGCATCCGACGACAAGCTTATATCATTGGCCTTCGATCGAGTGATTCCACGAATGTTCGACGTCAGCTCCTTATTCGCATTTCGTGGATTGTACTGATGGTACCTTGAGATCCATTGTCATTATTGGTGGTTTCTCTCGCGTCTGTTAATAGAATACATCATTGACTGGTAATTAGGCGATTTTCTCACATGTTCGACTTCAACTTATTTATTCACATGCTTGAATTTGTACTTGATTGGGTCATGACAGAGCACAAGGCCCTAGGTTTTGTGTGATAAAGCCTAGGCTGTAAGGTGATATGTATTATTCATGATTATACACATGACTCTTTCAATTGGATGGTTGCGACCATACCTTGAGTCTATATTTGTGATCCTTTCTATTTGGATGGTTGCGTCCATACCTCATGTCAAGTGATTATTTCAGAGATATCAGTTTATGTATATGTGTGCTTATTTGTGCAGGTTTTCCGACAGCGGCGTCTTGGTCCTGGCACGAATTTGTAAAGAATTTCACCCCTCACTCTCGTTCGGCCTTCATGCTTTAGGGGGCATCTGTAACACATCAATTTGTCACTATCCCCATACTCCCCGTTCCTAATCCTGGAGACCCTGAACAATGACCCCTGTGTCCATTTTTTATCATGAAAACATGTCATCATATCCCTTCCAGCACAATGAATAAACTCCCTATTAACCATTCCTGAAGAAGCTCCTTGAAAACCTAATTATCTGGAGCAACGCGCCCTAATTGTGTCTCCCTCACGTTGACAATCCTTTTTTGGTCTAGGGTGGCGTCGTTCGGTGCTGGAATGAGGATCATACCCACGTCGATCCTCTTCTGGAAAGTTTTTTAAAAATGGAAGTGAAGCTTCGTGGTAGAGACCTGGTTGTTTGTTCATGAGGATAGAGTCGAGCTTCTCCCTTTGGGCTCTTTTTTCCTACAAAAGTGGAACCACCCAAAGGGATAACCCATTTCCTCACCATAAGTGGATCCGTGCTCCCTCCTCCTTTGCTATAAAATGGACAATTTCCCATAGATCCGCTAGTTATAACAAAGATAGAAGAACAATAGAGAGATATTCGTTACTATAGGTATCGAGCGAGAGTTGAGACCTTTTGTCCTCTACATAAAGTTGAAAGAGCACTTTGGAGACATGCCTGGATTAGGACTCGTCAAAGGAGAACTGTGACATCAAGGCGCAGGATGTAACTCCCCCTCTCTATTTTAATAGAATATAGTTGATTCATGCTCTCCATTCCTGTCTTCGATGTGTGATTGGATTATTAGTTTTCCTTGATCAACTAAGTAGATAGTATATGCAAGATATGTGTTATGCTTTCACATTTGTTGTTGTTTGATCCCTTGTGCAGGTAACCAAATGCCGGTGACAGCGAAAGATTTGAGTATGGAGCCTGAAGGATCAAAGGATTCGAACAAGGATTAGCATCAGATTGAGGTAGGTGATCTATACATGATTTGTATGTATTTACAATCTAGGAAAGTAAGCTTCTAATTGTTCCCTGTTGTTACTAGACCCACTCTAGGGCTAGAAGCAACGTCTCTATCTGCAGAGAAGATTTTCCTGCATAACAGTAGCATGTAACTGTTCTTGCTAAGCATAAAAGGTTCCTTAACTAAAGTTCCATCACCATGGATTACACAGTTGGAGTTGGCCAACGGAGTATTCAAGGAAATATTTGGCTTCTCGATTTAGGATTGCACACTTGGAGTTGGCTGATGAAATATCCATTGACATATTTTGCGTGTCGATTTCCTTGGTTTTCGTGGGCATGCAAAGTGTAATCCGTGCATGCAGCTGGGTTTTGTTTGTTTTTATGGGCATGCGCGTGTAATGTGGGTGGCTTTCATATTGGCACAATCAAGGGTATAATTTTGCCTTATAATATTTTAACATGTAATAGAAGGTGCAACTGATGTAATATATCGCATGTTTGATTCCATTTAAATTCCTAGGCAGGGATGTTGGCCCTATCAAATGGCGGGCAAGGACGCTGGCATGATCAAATGGTTTGCGGGGAACCAGGACTACTGGGGTTGTCCCATTTATCTTATTTATGATGATCTATGGCTCATTGCACTCCGTTATATCACATGTTATAATTATGATAGAGAATTCCGGAATAGCACTCCGTAGATGTGTGAACGTCTACAGAGTGCTATTACAGAATTCTTTATCATTATGAACAACAGTGGAAGTCTAAGTCTCCAATCACTCATGTTACAACTACCTTATGGTAGCCGGGAAGAAAGCATATATTTTCCAGAGAGGGCACATATTAAAACACAATTATGGTGAGTTCCTAAATATTTTTAGTCCCTGCCGCCTGCGGCATGGCAGGGACTATTGTAATCGCTTTTGGGTGTTTTATTAGTCCCCGGAGGAAAATGAGATCGAACCATTTAACTTACTATAAAGTTTTAAAGACAGTTTTCTGCCTGCCGCCGCTGAGAACCAATCCACAATTGCCTGCCGCCAGTGAGAACCAATCCACAATTTGGAGGTCTTATTTGGCCTCATATCGAGGCCAGACCTATCGAAACTTAGGTTAAATGTTAACTTCATTCGTCTTGATTCCTATTTTTCTAGTTCTTATCGACTAATGCTAGCATTAGTTAGGAAGCATAAAATGTTTGGACAATTTGCGCAAAGAATTTTTATTCAAATGTGAAGTGGTTCATTAGTTCTAAATATATCAGAAAACTGACATCCAATCTCACATTCGATATTAATAACAAATACTTTGGATATTTCTTAATTTCTTCAATTGGTAGTATTATACTTATTTGCATAGTTATTTCATTATATGCATAGACACTTGTTTTTCAAAATATGTGGCGTGTGGCACCTTCCCCATGAAGGGTAATTCACGGCTTAACGGGGATAAACATTATTTTTACAAAAATCGGGACAGTATTTCATTTTCTTGACAGCCGAATGAATGGCCACAGGAAAACTGCCATGAACACTGTTCTCAGAGACGTCCGCAAGCTCGACAGCTCACAGCGCAGTGTTCGACTTGTAAGTTGTAAAATGCATATCAATTCTAATAAGAATCAAATTTTATCAAATTCTTTTGTTCTTCTAGAAATGTATATCAATGCTAAGAGTAAACAAAGAATTTGTGCAGGGTGAAACCTGATAATGGTGATTGTGAAATTCTTACACAACCAATTTGATGGTAGCCATGGAGCTTTCCACTCGGCCATAGCAATTAACCTGGAAAATGAGCCAAAAAGACAAAATTTATAGGTTTGCATTCAAAATCTGTAAAATTCCAGGTTTTTTTTAACGTCAAGTTCCGTATTTGAAATTAAGCAAGGGTTCTTTGGTCGCAACCAGTTTATTGTTTGCTTGAACCATCATTTGCATTTTAAGCCTTTTTCAGTTTATTGTTTTCTTGAACCATCATTTTCATTTTAAGCCATTTTCTGGACATGTGTTCCTAACTTATAAAGAATTTCTGCAGGGTGAAACCTGATAATGGTGATTGCTAAATTCTTACTTACCAGGCTACTCCAATAACCTTCGTGCAAGTAGGATATGGCTCTCGCTACTCCAACTGCTAACTGCTATTCGATATCGTGAGCTCCAGTCCAACCCAACTATTTAGCCCTGGCCCTGCTTATTGAACAAATATTTGTCTAATGACCCATTTGGTATATACTCGTACACAAGCAGTCTGTGCAGAAACCCCACAATTGGGCTTCGCCTTGAGATACCCCCTTGAGCTTCTTCACTACAATTTGTCTCTGATTGGGCAGAAGACCGATGTACACCATCTTGAATCCTCCTTTGCCTACTTCATTGCTGAAATTATTAATGGCCACTTTCAGCTCCGCATATGTGAATCTCTTTGGTCCCCCGCCTGAAAGATTAAGTAGAATATCCAAGTTGAATATTCCGGCGCTGTCTCTATATTTGGAGTACTGCCTTAGAAAAATCCAGAAAGCGAACTTGTCTGGGAGAAATTCTGTGTTGGAAGAAGAGTAAAAGTAGGAGAGTCGAAGCTCTGAAAAACACATCTCTTCGTGCTTGTGTTGAAAACCAAATTGCCCGAGTCTAACAAAACCAGACCCATTACATTGAAAGTGTTGATGGGCGCAGTCCATATTCTCCCTTCAGCATCAGAATCAGTTAAGGTGATATTTTCATTCTGTAGGGTCAAGGAGGAATTGTATCCCACGAGATGATCTCTGTTAGCCATCCATGCCATGGTTCTCTAAGGATCGTTGGCATACCATATAGCAAAATCATAATTATTTGGCGAAACATTATAGAAGCCAGCACAGAATGTACCGTTTGGATAAACCAAGTGTGTGTTATTCCCAGGCTTCCAACCCGGATTTTTCAGCCGAGTAGAGGAGACAACTAATTCCTTCCCTTGCTCTCATTTCCCACATCCCAATAAAATGAAGAACTGCATTAAAAAAGTGCAAGGAAAACCCGCTGCCTAACGTCCATGGATTTTAACTTAGCAGAACCCTACAACCTTTCTCTTTTGTTTCACCGACAGAGACAGAGATCCCTCAAACATTACCAATGCAATCCTTTCAAACATAGGTTCAATCACCTCTTATTTCAGATCTGAACATTTGGCCAATATATGGAGACCTGCAAAAACTTCCTTCCGCGTTATTTACTCGCAATTGGGAACATGCGGCAGGTGACATTCGTTGACAGTCATACTCATGAGCCAAGTAGAGGCGGGTCTCGTTAGCCAGGTAGAGGCGGTTCTTTTTTAATCTCTTTTGACTTCTTCCTCCGTAGACAAGCAAGCCCATCCTGGGATTTGTATAATTGTAGCTGGTAAGAACTAACAAACGCACGTAGCGGCATGCAAGGCAGCTTAGAGAGGGCACGTAGCATATATTTTATATCATATATTGGTTTATAATATTTAGGTTTGCTTTTAATTATTTTTTTCATATTTATGGCTTTAAGACCTTTGCATTTGATTTTCATATTTATTTCTTTAAGACCTTTAGAATTTATTTTAAAATTTCTGATGTCAGTACTTTGTGTGAAAATCAACCCAACGACAAGCGGCGTGAATGGCTACGATCTTATTTCTCCCAGGAGTGCATCAATCCCATGGCTCAGCTTTCACCCTGCCTAGATTTCACCAGTGGGAAAGGGCCCATCGAAGACTGCTGTCCCTTGCTACCAAATGTTCTGGCCAGGGAACCCGCATGCCTATGCCCGCTTTTCGGAGACGACGATTCCATTGATTTTCCTATCAATTCTGAATTGCTCCCATCGTCTTGTTATACCACTATTTCTCAAACATTGTGCAAAGGTATCCAGTTTCTGCGTTTTTATATCCTATAATTCTTCACAAGTTTTATACTGTGTTTTACTGGTTTCTTGCACTCCACCATTTAAATTCTTTAAACTCTACTGGATGTTTTGTTAAATGAAATTGTGTTCCATATCAAATACACAGTATATTCCGCTGGTTCGGGTTCCGGCTAATCCCTGGCTCAAACCCCACGCGCTTACCACAAGGCGTCTAATGGAAGTGGCACTGTGTTAGCGAATTCAATGATGTTGCAACTTTGGGCATTCTTCTTTATCAGGATGGTGTAGTTAATTGTTTTTTTCCCATTTTAAATTTGAAATAACCAACAAATGTGAACTTTAAATCTTTGCTGGAACGAACAAATGTGAATGACATCTGCTAGAAAGATCAAAAAATTGCTTCAAGTACAGAACTTATGTGAGAGTCACATCTTGCCGGAACGAACAAATTTGAGCTATATCTGCCGGAAAGATCAAATGGAAGCGTTGCTCTAACTGTTTGTAAAAGTATTTTTGGTTGCTTGATATAATAAAAAGCCCTGCGAAATTATATGGGTAGGAAACACTATGGATTTGATTCTTTTTGTGTTCTTTGTTTCTTTTGTTTAAATTTTATTTTATAAAATATATTTTATTTTCGAAATATAATAAGTGTTAATGAAGGTGCACAATTGTGTCCACTTACATTTCTCTGTTGATTAAAATAATTTTTTTGATTAAAGCGTGCATTAAATAAATATAAGATGCATGGAAGCTGGGGACCTTTGCACATTTCTTTTGTATCGAGACCATTTTCAAAGAGGGAATTTTTGTTGAGGAAAGCATGAGTTCACATGAAAAAATGAGAGATCTTGAAGATGGTAGATATTCAACAGGTAGATCAATTCAAGGAGATTAATATTAAGCAAGCACACAAATCTTATGAATGCAATTGCCAGTATAGACCAAAATATAAACGAAAGCATAAAGAGCAATGCTATCCAATGCTCAGTTTAGTCTATGCTATAGATGCCTTCAGCTTGAATCAGACGTGGCCACTACACATCCAAAGCCATAAAGCCTCACATGGTTGTTGTTATATGTCAACCTCATTTTCTGGTGGAAAGGCAAAAGCTTAATGGTATATCTCAAATCCAATGTCACGTTCATTGTTAAAAGCATAGCATAGCTAGAATACACGGATGGAATCGATCAATAACTAACATTAAAAATGTTAAAAGCATAGCTGGAATACAGAAATGGAATAGATTGAAAATTAACATTCAGAAAATATTAATTATAAAAAATATTTTATTCTTTGAAAAACATGGCTCTCTCAGGCTTGGTTTATTTCAAATTTTTTTACTAGTCTTCACTCAAGAACTACCACTCAAGAACTACCACTCAAGACAAGGTAGGGACTAGCTGCCTTGCAGCCATCCTTGTTTATAATACAAGTTGATCAATATTTTTATACAACTAATAATGCCTATAAAAGTTTTAGTGACGTTGAAATGCCTTGAAATATCCTCCAAGCACATGGTAGAATCCACAATTCAGAATTTCCCACGCCAAACACGTCTGTAAGTAAACAATGGTTATTAGTCTGGCCAATGGCAGCCGTGGAGCAAATAGAAGCATCCCCGTTCTGGTCTGTTGAGTCAGTGTGGCATAAGGTAAAATGAATTTATCTAGGAACAATACTTCTATGCACAGTCCTCGCCTCAACCTTGTGGACCAAGTACTATCTCTTTGTCCGAACCTTTTCTTGGTCTATCCATAATCCACCTGTCTTAAGTTGGATAAACATTTTAATTTTTCTACTCAAACTGTAAATGTCAGATACATTAATCGATGTAGTTTAATGATTTATATTTGATCCAAATATAGAAGAACAAGGCTAATCAGTCATGAAGATAACATTGTTGGTAGGCCAATCACTAATTTATTATTGAATGTTATAACTGATTTTCCTGACATCAATTCAATTCCAGGATGTTTTCTGTGAATTTCCAATAATTTGGGTTTGAAGAGAATATCCCTTCCATTTGGCCTAAACGTAATATTCGTAGAAGCATTTTTAATCCGAGGAGTAACAGTGCCATGAGCTCCATTCCACACCAGAAATTTGACAAAATTCAAAACGCAACTGAATCACGGTTTTTTACTGATGGTCTCTACACTATTCACTTATATCAACTTTTACTTTATGTGCGATCATCTAATGCTGCTTGGGTGCTCAGAATTATATTTCTACCAGATGTGGATTGACCGCAAACAATTAATGGCACACACTTACAACCAATTATGGATTTCAGACCCGACAGGGACTGCTGCTGCTTGCAGGCCTTGTTTATTATGGTAGATACATTGGCATCCTTATGAGAAATAAAACAACATTACCTTCTATATATTAGTTCTACATTTAGTTAGCATGCATAAAATTGCTACATCCAAACATACTCATTGGGCAACATTCACAAGGAAATACATTCCGCAGTTTAATGCAGCTCACTACCCTTTGATTTATTTATTTATGGAAAGTGTAATCATTACACTTGACTCAGACGTGTTGCTACATAATTAACTTCAGAAGCTTGAATTGTTGTTACAGGGATACTGTGCATTCTTTGGCAGTTAGATCTTCGTGACCAACTCGAAGTTGACACTGCGATCCCAAATATGTAGCCCAGGTTACATCCTTTAACATTTGATCCAGGCTAGACACCAATTAGTATCTAAAAAGGGAGGTTTGCCTAAGGGTCTGGCTCAGATTGTAATCTAACAACTACTCTCCCATTTTAATGCTTAATGGCTCAGTCCACCTGTGATGACATAGCGGTGATGTTCCCCTATTTTATGACTGGAAATTCGACCTAGAATTATCATGCCCAACAATGGTGCTACATCACCCATTAACTCGCACCTGTTGAATCTTCTTTATTACCCCAGGCTTTAGGCAACCACCCAAGACATTTCGATCCATTTAACAATTGTCGGTTGTCACGGTAATTATATGCCACTGTCTTCTAGGGAGTAGAGTGTTGATTGTGAGAGGGATGAGTCTGTGACTTATTTATCATTGAATCTTTACCCCTTCCACATATTAATATCACTGCAAGATTTTCTCTAGAACGACAACATCAATTGGTTCCCTCAGAATCAGTAGCTCCCCATAATTGTTTTGGTCCTCTTAGATTAGAAATGAAAAACGCCATGATCCCATGCTTCCGGTAGTTAGAACCTATAACGCACCATGGTTAATCAGCCTCTAATAATTGGCATTACACCCATGTTCCAATATTGGGATCTTACAGCTTCAGAAGTGTGATTCGTTGTTATTAATTGTTGATATTTTTCTGTTTTGAATAGAATAGGCAAAAATCTCAGTAGGTGAAAAAAATTAGGAATTTGTTGCTAGATTAACTCCAGTTTGTTGGGAGGGAGTTAATGCATCCTAAATTTGAGTTGAGAGGATTTATGAGGCTGTTAGATTCTACTTGCTATAAAACAGGTATCCATACGTTTGTTTTGGAGAGGGTGTGAGAGTCTGTAATCTCCTGTTTGATTAATAAAGAATTGCTGATGCCTTTGTTGTGTGGACGTAGCCCAGAATGGTTGGGTGAACCACGGTAAACTTCTGTGTTTCCTGTGCATAATTTATTTGCTGTGTGTTTTGTCTGCTGTGCAATCTTGGCTCCAACAATTGGTATCAGAGGAAGTTGGAGGCGTCGTGTGAGCCTGAAGAAGCTGCGTGGAGCGTAGTTTTTTGATGCGTTGCTGGTGCGCACTGCTGTTGGTGCGTTGGGCGTAAACCATTGTCTTTTGGGCGTGGCTGTGGGGCTGTGTATGTCCACTGTTGCTGGTGCTGTGTGGACCAACTACTGTGCGTAGAGGTCGTTTACTAGCTGCGTGGAGTTCCGAAGGTGCATGTTGGTTTGTAAGTGCTGGAGCTGTCCAAACTGCGTGGACTTGTCTCAGATCTCAACAGTCAATTCAAACTGCATGGACAGTGAGCGCTGGTGCTGTGTGAAGCGCGCCGGTCGAAGAACGCATGGCGGTGGAGGACTTCACGTGAAGTTACTATGATAACGCTCGTTGCCAATATCTAGATCGTTTCTGTGCGTGGAGTCTACATAACGCTGGTTTATGTCTGTGCGTGAGTTGATTTTGATATTTTCTTTGGAACGTTTTGAAATGGGTCCAAAAATCAGTCGTATGCCATTTTTTTCAAGGTTCATTCAAATCGGATTTTAAAACAGAACATAAATCGATTTCACATATAAAAAGGTCACATATAAAAAGTTTTTTATTATAATCGATTTTGGATTTTGTAAATCGATTATATTAGGGGTGGCCCATTAAAAAAATCGATTTGTATTAAAAAGAAAAAAAAGGGAAATCGATTTGGAGTTTTTTAAAAAAAAGGTCACATATCACATATGGTATGTGTTTTTTACATAAATCGATTTTATTAAAAGGTCCTTTTTTTTATAATGTTTCAAAATGTAAATGCCATTTACATTTGGTTTTAAGTGAAAGGCCTTTTTTATAAGGTGAAGGGTGGCATTTAAAAATTGATTTGAATATTGCCATTTTTTATATGGTATTTTGAAGTGAGAGGCACTTTAAAAGAAGGTGAAGGGTAGTTTGTTTTAAAGGCATAGGTAGTGTTTTGAGATTAACTTCATTTAAAGTTGGATTTGGAGATTCTTTGTTTTTTAAACAAGATGTCGAAAACTCAAAATGCCCGGTTTGAAATTGAGAAGTTCAATGGCAAAAACAACTTCGAGATCTGGAAGGTAAAGATGCATGATCTCCTGGTACAACAAGGCGTGGCAAAAGCGCTATTGGGGAAAAGAAAAAAGCCTTCTTCCTTGACGGAGGATGAATGGGATGAGTTGGATGACAGAGCTCTGAGCGCAATTCGGTTATGTCTGGCGGATGACGTTCTGTTCAACATTGTGTTAGAGAAGACCACCGCAGGTTTGTGGTCGAAGCTTGAGAAGCTCTACATGACGAAATCCTTAACAAATCGGATTCTCCTGAAGCGGCAGCTATACAGTTTGCGGATGAAGGAAGGTACCTCGATTACTGACCATCTGAATGTTTTCAATACTCTATTGGTACAATTACAAAGTCTAGATGTAAAATTTGATTCAGAGGATAAGGCAATAACTCTATTATGTTCATTGCCCGAATCGTGGGATCACTTTGTTACTTCCATAAGCTTTAGTACTGCAGACATCCTTGAGTTTGACGATGTGGTTGGAGCTTTGTTGTCCGAGGAGACCAGGAAGCGGTCGAATGTTGACACCTCTACATCAGAGGCAATGATGGCTAGAGGTCGTTCTAGAGAAAGACGCTCTGGTAAGCGCAGCGATTCGCGTTCAAAGTCGAAAGGGAAGAAGAGCAAAGTAAAGTGTTGGTTTTGTGGCAAATCGGGGCACTTGAAGAAAGACTGTTGGAAGAGACAGCAAACAGAGAAGAAAGGAGACTCTTCGACAGAGAAAAAGGAAGCAAACATGACAGATATAGGTTCGGCATCTGGTTCAGGTATGAGCGACGAAGTGTTGTCTGTTAATATGTCAAATCATGGTCAACATTGGTTGTTAGATTCCGGTGCATCAAACCACATGTGTATTCATAGAGAATGGTTTAAGACATATAGATCAGTTAATGATGGAGTTGTGTACATGGGTAATGATGTCACATATAATATTGTTGGGATAGGAAGTATACAACTACAAATGTTTGATGGCACAACTAAATTGTTAACAGATGTGAGACATGTTCCAGACTTAAGAAAAAATCTAATTTCACTGGGAGCACTTGACACGAATGGATATAAAACTGTAATTCAAGGTGGAGTTATGAAAATCTATAAAGGTATTTTACTAGTAATGAAAGCTAAGAAAGTAGGAAATCTGTTTCAGTTAGAAGGAAGAATAGGGTCAGTTCATGTGTCTACGGTGTCTGAACATGACAGTAGTTCCATTCACTTATGGCATGAAAGATTGGGGCATATGAGTGAAAGAGGGTTGAAAATTTTGGCTGATCGCAAGTTACTTCCAAATCTGAAGTCTGGAAAGTTAGATTTCTGTAAGCATTGCTTGTTTGGAAAACAAAGTAAACAAAAATTTAAAACAGGCAAACATACTAGTAAAGGCATACTTGATTATATCCATTTAGATGTTTGGGGTCTAGCACCTACAACTTCATATGGTGGTTCGTCGTATTTTGTATCATTTATTGATGACTTTTCTAGGAAAGTGTGGGTCTACATGTTGAAAAGGAAGTCTGATGTTTTTTCAGTTTTCAAGCAGTTTAGAGCATTGGTAGAAAACAACACTGGTAGAACAATAAAATGTTTAAGAGCTGACAATGGTGGTGAGTTTACTTCCAAGGATTTTGACAGCTATTGCAAGGATGCAGGGATCGAGAGACATAAGACCACGATTTATACTCCTCAGCAAAATGGAGTTGCTGAAAGCATGAACAGGACTCTTCTAGAGAGAGCAAGGAGTATGCTGAGTAACGCCGGGTTGCAAAAGGAGTTGTGGACGGAAGCGGTGGCAACAGCTTGTTATGTGATAAACCGATCTCCTTCGACGGCGATAGACTACAAGATTCCGCAAGAGGTATGGAAAGGACACCCTTGTGACTATTCTAAACTCAGAGTGTTTGGTTGTGATGCATATGCTCTAGTGCCTAAACATCAACGAACTAAGTTAGATCCAAAGTCTAAAAGGTATATATTTGTTGGGTATGGTGTTGGAACAAAGGGATATAGATTGTGGGATCCTACTACCCGCAAAATCATCATCAACAGAGATGTAAAGTTTGATGAATCCTCTCTTGTACAGTTAGATGTAGATAGGAAATTGAAACAGGATGATGTATTTGATTTTCAGCACATTCAGTTTGACAGCACTTCTAATGATAGTCATGATGACCATAGTTCAGATACTAGTCATGAACAGGTTTCAGAATCAGAACATGAACAGGGTTCAGGTTTAGATCATGAACACGTCTCAGATACTGATCGGCAAGAAGTTCCTACAGATGGTAGTCAGCCAGAAACATCCTTAAGGAGGTCTACAAGAATTAAACGCCCTCCGAGAAGGTATGATGATTGTGTTACTTCAGTTGCTTTGACAGCTAACGACGATGAACCTCTGTGCTATCAGGAAGTAATAGAAGGTTCGAATAGTGACAAGTGGAAAGCAGCCATGAAGGACGAAATGATGGCCTTGAGTAAGAACAGCACATGGGATCTGGTTGAGCTTCCGAAAGACAGGAAAACTGTGGGGTGTAAATGGGTTTTCAAGCTGAAACGGGGTGTGAATGATACGGAGGACAGGTACAAAGCGCGACTGGTTGCAAAAGGGTTTTCTCAGAAAGCCGGTATTGACTTTCATGAGATTTTTTCACCAGTGGTTAAAATAGTTTCAATCAGAATTGTGTTAGTGTTAGTTGCTTTGCTTGATTTAGAATTACAGCAACTAGATGTTAAGACTGCATTTTTACATGGAGATTTAGATGAGGAAATTTATATGGAACAACTGGAAGGGTTTGTTCAGCATCGCAATAAGAAATTTGTCTGCAGGCTCAAGAAGTCATTGTATGGTCTGAAGCAGTCGCCTCGACAATGGTACAAGAAGTTTGATTCTTTCATGTTGAGTCAAAAATATATAAGAAGTGAATATGATCATTGTGTTTACTTTAAGTAGTTAAGTAATGGCATGTTCATTATCTTAGTGTTGTATGTTGACGATATGCTTTTAGCAAGCAAAAGCATTGATGAAATCAACAGGTTGAAGACTCAGATGGCAAGGACATTTGATATGAAAGATCTAGGAGCAGCAAGACATATTTTGGGCATGGAGATTTTCAGAGACAGGAGTAATGGTAAGCTGTGGCTATCACAACAGAAGTATGTTGAGAAGATACTTTTGAGATTTGGTATGAATAATGTGAAGCCTGTGTCAGTCCCTTTAGCTTCCCATTTTAAGCTTTCTTCGAGTTTATGTCCTAATGCAGATGAAGAAAAGGATTATATGTCTCGAATTCCATATGCCAATGTAGTAGGATGTTTGATGTATGCGATGGTTTGTACTCGACCAGATATTTCACATGCAGTTGGGGTTGTCAGCAGGTACATGGAAAATCCGGGTAAAGAACATTGGTCAGCAGTGAAATGGGTGCTTCGATATCTGAGAGGCACAAGTGATTATTGTATCACTTATAACAGGAGCAGTGAATATGTTTGTGGATATGTTGATTCTGATTTTGCAGGTGATTTGGATAAGAGAAGGTCAACTTCAGGGTATGTCTTTACTCTTGCAGGTGGAGCTATTAGCTGGATGTCAAAGCTACAGAACATTGTTGCTTTATCCACTACTGAAGCAGAATACATTGCTGCTTCTCATGCTTGCAAAGAGGCGGTTTAGTTGAAAGGTTTGCTTGGTGAGTTTGGTAGGTTACAGGACAACATCAGGTTACTTTGTGATAGTCAAAGTGCAATACATTTGGCTAAGAATCCGGCCTATCATAGTAAATCAAAGCATATTCCAATTAAGTACCATTTTGTAAGACAGGTTATTACTGAAAGAGGAGTCTCTCTTGAAAAGGTGCATACAAAGGAAAACTGTGCAGACATGTTCACGAAACCAGTTTTGTTAGAGAAGCTGCGTTGGTGTTTGGCTTCTCTTGGCTTGCAGAAAAGATAAAATAATAAAGAACAGGGCATCAGGCTAATTGTTGTCAAGGTGGAGATTGTTGAGATTTTCAGTTTTATTAAAATAGTCAAAAATCTCAGTAGGTGACAAAAATTAGGAATTTGTTGCTAGATTAACTCCAGTTTGTTGGGAGGGAGTTAATGCATCCTAAATTTGAGTTGAGAGGATTTATGAGGCTGTTAGATTCTCCTTGCTATAAAACAGGTATCCATACGTTTTTTTTGGAGAGGGTGTGAGAGTCTGTAATCTCCTGTTTGATTAATAAAGAATTGCCGATGCCTTTGTTGTGTGGACGTAGCCCAGAATGGTTGGGTGAACCACGGTAAACTTCTGTGTTTCTTGTGCATGATTTATTTGCTGTGTGTTTTGTCTGTTGTGCAATCTTGGCTCCAACATTAATCAAACGTTAGTTGTGGTCCCATTCGACTTGGAAACCAAAGCAACTTGGTCCTATTTTGGTCTTGTTTATTTTTACTCTGCTACAAGTGAGTATGAGCTGCTGCTGAACCCATACTTGTTGCCACAACTATCACTTTAATGGGCCCTCGAGTTCTTTCAAGCTTGCTCCTAATCCTGTCATAATAGGAAACTGTTGCAAACACTACAATACTTCAATTGAACATCACGAAAACGAATCCGCAAATGAAAACTCTAATGAGAAGCCTCGCAACTCCTATCCACTAGCTAGGGTGTATTATTGCAACACTGAAAGCGCGGAACAACTAGGTTGTATTGTTGCAACATTGAAGAAGATCACACTTACAGTTACAAACCCTCACACAAAGCGCAACTAGCCCATAAAAATCAATAAATCAAATATCCAATCACATCCCCATGAATAGCTCCAACAAGCTCAACCAGCTCATAAAATCAATTAATCAAATATCCAATCACATCTCCATGAATAGCTTCAACTTTATTTTATATAGATAAATTTTCTGAATATCATGGGTCAATACCATGGGTCATCCGATATTTCTTTTCCTTAATCACTTTTTAATAAATCAATTTCTTGATATTTAATATTTTGTAGCCTACATGAATTAGCTAGGCAACTATGATGTCTCTACTATCAACATCGAGAAAAAGGGACATTATAGTCCTCCCTTCTAAAATAACTTGACCCCAAGAAATCCAAACACCAATGCCAATATCCCACACAAATACACAAAATGCTTCTTTACGCAACTATTGTATCATCTCAATCTTGCCACACTCTGCTATCTCATAAAGATGTCATCCATGCACCCTAAATTCTTTTGATAAGATTGAAGAGTATATCTCCTCATGATCCTTTTCTTCAACATACCATGCATCATCCCTTAGAAGTAAGCATGGATGATCTGATATCCCATTGACAACTAGAAGACCCCTTGTAATAAGGCATATCATGCTACTTATTGTGAAGTCCTGTGGGCACAAAGTATTAGCAAGATCACCATCCAAAAGACTAACATGTTGTCACATGCGCCATCTACTCCACCCTATAGAGCGCTCCTACCATGTTCCTTGATCCCTAAAGCATCATCATGGCCCACAATTCCTTCCCTTTTTCCACCAATGATTAGATCTTGTTCATCGCTCTGTTGTTGCATAACTATCCTAAGATTACATTTAGGAGATGAAATCATAGAAAATATCTCACCCACCTAAAAATTTGGCTAGTAATGTAGATTGAGATAAGATATCTCAATGTATTGTCTGCCATTTAATGCTCCCTCTATGCATTATCATGTTCTGGAAGCTCTGTCCCTGTTGGTTCAACCTTTAGTATCAATCTTTCCTCACTAAATTCCAGCTACTTACTCATATTTCTAGGCTAGAAGTACCTTCCATGCTCCACTTCACACAAATCTTTGAGCATATATGCACTAGAAAAAAATTTGTTACCAGTTTTCTGACAAGGTTTAAGCAACCTTAATGTGACAATTTTCCCATGTCAATGTGCCCTTGGTTTGATAATATATGAATATCCTTATACTAGTTGTCATGTGATGTAACCTTGTACTCCCATGGAATTAGATGATATGTGCAAGCTCAGTCAACTGCTCAACTACTCTATAATTATAATTGCTATCCTAAATCACTGATAGACTTGTTGTCAAATCCCTATTCATACTTTCTCAAAGCTTCCTCTTCTCTAATCTAATGTAATTACAGACTAGGATTTTGTTGCTAGGAACCTGAGTTCCGATGCTCCTACATTTCATTCTACCATTACCCTCATCATCCTAACTAGAAATTGCATGTAAAATCTTTGACTCCTAGGAAAGAGCCATTCTCATAATATTCCACCAACAAGTGGGACATCTGATCAACAAGTATTTTTTTAAGAGTGTATGCTACTAGTCTCTTGGGAAGAGTTTCTACCATAATTCCTTCTCCTCCCTTCCACTTAAACTCACATGCTCTATCAAGTTATGCAGGCTATTGAAATAATCCACCTAGATTCCATTTCCAAATACAAAATCCATCATCCCTAATACCCGAACACTCCTACTGCACTGAACCCTTGGCTAGAAGTGTTCTCCTATAAATTCCCCCCCTTGATAGGTACCAACTCATAATCTCTCTCAAGTATAACTATCATGAACCTTTGTCATAGGAGATATCAACCATGACCCTAACACCTCTAAAGTCCATGACATCAACCACCAAAAATCCTTGGAACAAACTACCATGCTTATGCTACACTACTTTGATTATAACTAGGATGTTAATATGCCAAATTCTTGTTTCCTGATCCTGCATGTCGATGTGCTTTCCATCCTTTAAAAAAAAATTGTGAGTTTGGGCTCATGTTCCCTCATACCACCCATCCATGCCTCTCTTATGAGTCCTCAAATAATTTATGGATGGCCTAAAAATCTGTTTGTGTGGACTCTTGATGTTGCATGCCTAGTCTATGTAAATTTGAAGAGGGCTACTCCATAACTTAGGAGTAGGTTTATGTTGCTACTGCACTATCAACTCTAACTTCTCCTCAATATTGAAAATATTAGCAATTGTCCTAGCACTCCTAACCCCTAAGACCTCAAGCTCATTGTCTTATAATATTTGGTCCTTTAATGCCATGGTTCTCTCCTCTATTGTTGAAAATATCTTTTTAATATTTTCTAGTGTATCTTCTCGATGACTACCACTTGAAAGCCCTGGTGAAGCGTTACTCCAGCCCATGCTACTACTATCAACCTCTTATGTGATGACATCTGTAGATGACACATAGTGTACATCCACACAAATCTTCTCAAATTTTTCTTCTTCTTTCACTAGCTCCTTCTCAAACAAGTGAGGTGTAAGATTCCCTTCACATTGTTCGACCACACTCTCTGCCAAGTTTATAAGCAATTGTTGAAGTAACCTATTCTTGTTCCATAACAACCAACTACAAAGATACAATAGGATGAAAAATAACATCACTTTCATCAATAATGGTGACCATGATGGCTTTAATGTGGTCATGCATAATTGTGTCATCATCCTCACTAGTGGCGCTGAAGAAACAATGAAACATTTGTAGGATAAGGTCATTATAATCTAATTCAAGCATGATAACTTATGATACTACCTTAGCCATAAAATCTATAATCATAGTCCTCTTATTGAAAGAATGTTTTTTTTATGTCATCTAACCCGCAAAAAAATTCAACGATCAGCTGCAAGATATCCTTCATTTTATCATTTTTGTAAGGAAATTTAGGATTTGTAACCCTAAGAAGTTCATTCATTGTATCGTGTGTAACAACAATACCAACCTCCTTATCTTCTTGTTTCAACGATATGCACTCACCCAAGTAAGTCATTGTTGGGACCATAGATGCTTACATGAGTTAGGAAGGTGATTGATCCACCTTGTGTAAACATTATTCCACCTCATTCGATGAGCTCAGAAGGGTATATTTTAATGGAGACCAACCACCATGTTTGTCTCCTACAATAAAAATATCCTCTAGCATTTTTCCCAATGAGTTGACTAGCATACTACTACACATATGCTTAAGAGTGTTGGTTAATCAATTATACTTGATCTCCAAAGCAACATGAGCTTCACCTCATATTGATAAACCCCATCAAGCTGGGAGGATTCATAACTTTGATACCAATGTAATGTCCCCTTATGTTAAATTTCATGGATTATTGGGTCATTGTACTCTTCCTTTTTAAATTTAGTTACTAAGCATGCTAGATCATTTAAAATTCCTTAAGGGGCATTTCATTAAACATATGGAAAGCATATTATTCTTCTCAAAAGTAAATGGTTAACATGCCAATTTCTTGAATGAAATGTAGAGAAAAAGTGCTAACACCCTCTTGAAAATAGGAAGAACCCTTGTATGTTATTTATTATAGCAGATACATTGGCATCCTTATGAGAAATAAATTAACAAGCCCTTCTATATATTAGTTCCACAAATAAATAGGATGCAACAGATGGCTACAACAAGACATACTCATTGGGAACAATTCACAAGGAAACACATTTCTCAAGTTAATGCAAATTACTATCCTTTTCTTTATTTATGTATGGAGAGTATAATTGCAGCTAACTTAGATGTCCTACTACAGAATGAATTTCAAACCCTTAATTTGTTGTTACAGGGATATTATGTGTTCTTTGGTGGTTAGATCTCCATGACCAGCTTGAAGTTACCACTACAACCCCAAATATTTGGCCTAGGTTATAGCCTTCAACATTCAATCCAGGATAAACACCAATCAATATCTAAAAAGGGAGGTTGGCACCAAGGTCTGGCTCATATTGTAATCCAATCACTACTCTCCTGACTTGCTCCCATTTTAATGCTTAATGGCTCGCTCCAACTGTGAGGGTACCACGGTGATGTTTCCCTATTTTACAACTAGAAATATAACCTGGAATTATCATGCCCAACAATGGTACTACAACATCCCTTAACTTGCACCAATTGAACCTTCTTTATTACCCCAAGCTTTGGGCCTCCGCTTGAGACAATTTAATTCATTTAAAAACTCTCGGATATGATGGTAACTATATGTCATTTCCGCCCACGGGGCATAAAGAAAACGATGATAAGGTGTTTTGTTAATTCACTTAGTGGTGAAAAGGTCACTAGTTAGAAACTCCATGAGAAAAAATCTAGCCATGCTAAGGGATGGTGTGGTCAAGTTCAGGTGTTATCCCTAGGTGATTTTGATAGCTTAGATGCCCCTAGGTCATAGCTTCTCAAGCCACAAGATAGGTGTTCTTGTCATCTTAGGAGAGTAGAGTGATGCATGTGCAAGGGATGAATCTATGAATTGTTCATCCCTAAGTATTTAACACTTCCAAATATTAATATCATTGGATTTTATCAGGAATGATAGCATCAATTGGTTCCCTCAAAATTGACAATTCCCAAAAAGTGTTTCATTCCTATTAGCTTCTGCATGACAAAACCCACGACCCCATGCTAAATACAATTAGAACCTACAACACCCCACGTAATTCAACCTCCAATAATTTACATTATGTCCTCGTTCTAGTACTGGGATATTACGACTTCAGAAGTGCGATTTGTTGCTCTTAATCCAACACTAATATGGTTCCATTTCATTTGGAAACCAAATTAGCTCGACCCTGTATTGGTCTTGATTATTTGTACTCTACTACAAGTGAGTCTGAGCTACCACTAGACTCGTACTTGCTACTACGACTATCACGTTTATTCAACCTAGAGTATTTGCAAGCTTTCTCCTAATTTTGTAACAATAGGAAATTGTTGAAAACAATACAATACTTCAATTGACCATCAAAAAAATGAATTGAAAAATGAAACTCTGATGAGAATTTTGGATGACTCCTTCTATCCACTAGCTAGGGTGTATTGTTGCAACATCGAAAATAGCCCTAATAAACTAGGGTGTACCATTGCAACAGTGAAGAAGATCACACTCAACGTTACAAACCCTCACACAAAGCTCAACGAGCCCAAAAAATCAACTCATCAAATATCCAATCGCATCCCCTTGAATGAGATCCTCCTTTATTTTATAGAGATGGCATTCTAAATACCATGGATCATCCAAACATCATGGGTGCTTTTTACTCTTTTAATAAGAGACTTTATAATATTTCTTTTCCTTAGTCACTTTTTTATAATTTAATTCCATGATTGCAGAGATCTCTGGATTATCCACAGTATCGTAAAACAATGGTCGAAGTTTCAAATCCCAACGGGGACCCATCATTCTTCATTCTCATCTTGTCCTGAAGATGGATCCCCATTGAGATTCGAAACATCAACCATTGTTTTACGATATTGTGGATAATTCATAGATTTCTGCAATTAAAGACAACTACAGAAGCTTGAAAACCATAATTCCATGAAATTTAATATTTTGTAGCCTATGGAAATTAGCTAGGAAAATGAGATGTATTTTCTATCAACATTCGAAAAAAGGGACATTACATAATATTCTTCTCATGCGATGTTTATAATTCTATGTCCCAAATAGAAAAGGCATGAAACCATTCAATTGTTTTCCTTTTATATTTTAAATGAAATCATTGCCATTATTGACTACCATGAGAAATCATACATATACTACTCAATATGTTCAGTGCTTCAGTGGTCATCTCAAGTGGAAGGTTTTTCCTCATCCTTCTATGGGTGGATTTTTTATGCACCATGGATAGAACTCCCTTCTTGAGATATTTCCATTGGGTGCTAATAAGTATTTATTATGGTAAATTATTGAGGTAATGAATCTCCCATGGAAATTGAGCTAGGGATCTCATATGGATTAGTGGTTCCCAACCCATTGACGGGGCAAAATGTACCACCAACAATAATGTGATCTCCTCAGGGTGAAGTCCCAATTAGACCTCACAATGTTTGGGATAGGAGTCTCATCCAGTTTGTGGGCCTGGTTTCCACCATGTTTCTTTCCTCTTGGATTTTGAGTGAAGAGAGGTTAGTGTGAGGGAAAGTGTGAAATACCCAAAGAGTGAGGATGAATCAACCCACAAGTGATAAACTCGAAGAAATTTTTTTCAAGAATATAACAACACCACAATAAGACTAAGTACATCTCAAGAGGAATAAGTTAATAAGTTAACTAAAACCATCCAAGACACGTAAGAGTGATAAAAGCACTAGAAATTAAGTACAAAGTAGGTCCCAACTAATACTAGTGTAATGTGTAAAATGTAAAAGCAGATATTCATAAGAAATTATATGAGTTGTAAGCCATGAATTGGTTCTTCAACAAATAATCCATGTGAAGGAAAACATGCATACACAATAGGAGTATCAGATCACCATTACAACCATCATGAAATGCATGAGAATCTATGCCAAGGTTGAAGAGATTCTCATTGATAATGATGTAATATCAAGTACATGTACCGCAAGTTCACCAAAACCCAGTAGTGGAAGGTGGGCTGCTCATACCATTCCCAAAACAAGTCCCTAGACTCACCACAACTCAGTTCAAAATTTCCAAGAGTAAGAGTGCTCTCGGCTACCTAAGTGTTAAC
Source organism: Pinus albicaulis (assembly GCA_034641835.2). NCBI lineage: Eukaryota > Viridiplantae > Streptophyta > Pinopsida > Pinales > Pinaceae > Pinus > Pinus albicaulis. The sequence goes on along the minus strand of CM076573.1, from coordinate 919,313,448 downwards.
AGCTCCTAAATGTTGAAAGACTCAAGTGCTTAAAAGCCCCTTGCTTAGAGGCATGAGGGTATATTTATACAAATGGGAAAGCAAATCTTCGCCTTTTCCATGACTATTCAACTACCTCATGACCTATTCAACTCCTAGTGACTTTTCATATTGTTGTTGGCTCTTGCATGACATCGGTATTTTCTCATTTTCATAGTTATGTTAAAATAATATTTACAATATGATAATGATGCCCGATCTATTGAAGTTCACCTTTAGCTACTTTATTCAACACTGACTATGTTGACAGTTGTGAAACCAACCATATTGCTCCTAGATACTTATGAATCAAAGGTTAAACAAGTAGAGCATGTCCTTCCTTTCCCTTTCATTCCAATCCCTTCTAGAATGCCATCAAAACCAAAATTCCCAGAATATTATCTGGGCCCTACTCTATGAGTAAATTGAAATAACACGGTAAAAGGTCACGATGGGCATAAATGTTGAGTCTACATGTGAAATATAAGTGAATTCTTGAAAACCTTTTCTTATCCCGTTTATTGTTCAAAAAACTAATTATAGATAACCATGAGGTCATTTTTGCAAATACACGAGTGCTATCCATAAGTTCAAAAAATTGCAGAAATTTGGACTCTTGGCCATTGCCAATACATTGACAGTTGGATTTAGTTGATAGCCTTGAGATTTTGAATATGTAATTGTGCATTCCGATAGCTTTAACTTATGTAGGAATTTACAGGGTAAGTTCCTTAGATCAAGAACCAAAGGTCACTGCTCACAAACAGATCACAAATCAGTACACCAGTATAATCACGTGGTTAAAACCCTCAAAGAGGGAAACAGTCCATGGTCTGAGCCAACGCAACCACTTCAGGAAATTTATTAATATAAAAAGAAAGGTTACATATGTTTCTCTCATAAATGGTTATCGGACAAATGACCCTCCATGCTCTTTAAATAGAGAAGGACCAATCAGGTGTTAAGCCACGGATCAAGTGTCGTTAATATCGAGGTGAGAGATAACTGTCGGATCACTACAAATCATGACCGTCGGATTATAAGTTACAAATGTACATGAAACACACTTTACCTAACTCTACACTAGACTAAGTTATTCTTAACTATTTCCTATGTGTCGGAATATCCTAACATCCCCCCTTAAGAACAACTTGGGATAGGATTGAAGGATTTACAAAGGTGAGACAAAAGGAGCCTATTTCCTAAGTGTCAAAATATCCTAACATCCCCCCTTAAGAAAAAATTGGGATAGGATTGAAGGATTTACAAAAGTGACACAATAGGAGAAGGAAGGAGGCATTAGAGCCTATCCCCCCTTAATGACAACTTTCCTGAACTCCAAGCATGGATCGAATTTTGGTAAACTTTGCTTCTGTGAGAGCCTTTGTAAAGATATCGGCTACCTGATCATTGGCTGGACAGTACCGCACTTCAAGAACACGATAATGAATGAGCTTTCTGATGAAGTTTATGTGGATTTCAATGTATTTCACATGCTGATGCTGAACTAGATTTTTACATAGCTGAATGGCACTCTAATTATCACACCAAAGTGTAGTTGGATGCTACTGATGGAGACCAAATTTAGACAGGATCTGACGAAGCCACATGGCTTCCTTTCTAGCTTCAACTGCACCATGATACTCTTCTTCTATGGAAGAAAGAGAGATGGCACTTTGTTTCTTACAAGACCAAGTAATAGGTCCAGAACCAAGAGTGAATACATATCCTGCAGTAGACTTTTGATCATCAGGGTCACCAGCCCAATCAGAATCAGTGAAACCAATCAACAATGGAAATGCTCCTGCACTGTAATGAATTCCGAATTGACCTGTACCTCAAATATATCAAAGTATTCTTTTAGCTGCTTTCCAGTGACTTTCATGAGGTTGATGCATAAACAGAGTGATAAGACCAACGCCAAAGGAAAGGTCAGGACGGGTATGGGTTAGATACATAAGTTTACCAACAAGTTGACGATATAAGGTGGCATCAACTTCAGGGGTAGAACAAGTGACTAAAATTTTGACTCCAGACTGAAAGGGAGAAGGGGTTGGCTTACAGTCTTCCATGTGAAAGTGGTGTAGCAGATCATAGGCATACTTGGACTGAGAGAGGTTAATGCCTTCCTTGGATTGTGAGACTTGAAGACCAAGGAAATAATGCAAGTGTCCTAAGTCTGTCATTTCAAACTTCTTTTTGAGGCTAGAATTCACATGGTTTATATGGTTTGGATCACTAGCAGTAAGGATAAGATAATCAACATAAAGAACAAGGATGGTGAAGGACTTACCCACTTTCTTGGTGTAGACAGTGTTGTCAGAATGACACCTAGAAAAGCCATTAACTAATAGAAATCTATCCATTTTGGCATACCAAGCCCGAGGAGCTTGTTTGAGACCATAGAGAGACTTCCTAAGGTGACAAACAAGGCTAGAGTTGTTTTGGATAAAGCTAGGGGGTTGCTCCATGTAGATTTATTCATGTAAATCTCCATGTAGGAAGGCATATTTAACATCCATCTGATGGACTTCCTATTTAAAGGAGGCAACAAGGGAAAGAACAAGGCAGATGGAATTCATTTTGGAAATAGGGGAGAAGGTTTTAGTATAGTCAATGCCCTCAACTTGTGAAAATCCTTTAGCAACAAGATGAGATTTATGTCTATCCACTTTTCCATCTGGTCCAAACTTGGTTTTGTAAACCCATCTGCATCTGACAATTTTTCTTCCTTTTGGAAGAGGAACAAAATCCCAAGTATCGTTTGCCAATAAAGAACAATACCCTTCATTCATAGCTTCATCCCAATCTGGATGACCGGAGGCTTCTTCAAAGGTTTTTGGATCAGATTTTTCCAGAACTTGATCCAATAAGGAAGAGGATCTTTCGAACTGAGAACGTGTACGTCGTTGATCGGCAGGGTCACCTGCAAGAGAACTTGCTGCATCCCGAGTAGATTGGACCCATCTTGGAAGCAGTGGAGTATAAGGAAAAATTTCAAGAGGTGGAGGAGGATTTTCATCCTCGCTGTCATCACCTGAACTAGAAGGAATGCTATTAAAAATAGAAGAGAGAGAGAGAGGTGGCACATATGCCGAAACAGGCTCGCAGGCCAAAGGTGGCACACTTGCCAAACTAGGCTCACATGCCAATATATTTTCATCAAATTTTACATCTATTCTAATGATAATATTTCTGGATTTTGGTTGAAGAAGTCTATATCCTTTGAAATCTTTATATTATCCAACAAAAATGCATCTTTCTCTCTTAGTTTCTAAGGCTTTATGTTTCGCATCTGGAATATAGGCCCAAGCATCACTTCCAAAAACACGAAAGTGACTTACATCTAGTTTGATTGAGCTCCAAGCTTCTTCTAGAGTTATATTCCTTAAAACCTTAGTAGGAGTGTGATTTACTATGTAATTTTCACAGTTAATGGCTTCTGCCCAAAAATTGAGACTAAGTCCTTTAGATTGAAGCATACAATTAGCCACTTCTTTTAAAGTGTGATTCTTCCTTTCAGCTACACCATTTTGTTGTGGAGTATATGGAACAGTATGTTGCAATTGAATGCCATGCTCAGTGCAGAAGTTGATAAATTTGTTGTTAACATATTCTCTTCCATTGTCTGATCTTAACTTAAGAATTTGATGTCCAGATTGTTTCTCAACAAAGGCCTTAAAGGCCAAGAACATGTTAAAAACTTCACTCTTGAGTTTTAAGAAATATAACCAAGTGCGTCTAAAAATCATCAATGAAAGTTAAAAAGTACTTGCAACTAGAGAAAGAAACAACAGGAAGTGGACCACATAAATCACTATGCACAAGCTGCAAAGGGGCTGAATCATGCCAAGAGGCACATTTTTTAAAACTATCCCGATGATGTTTTCCAAGTACACATCCAGAGAAAATACCATCTTGTCAAGATACCATAGGAGTTTGAAGAGATCATTAGTTTAAGTGACCAAATCACTCATGCTAAAGTTTGCTCACATCATCATTATGAGCAACAAAAGAAGAGGGAAGACATGATGACCCAAAGTTGTCAAACTTATACAACCTTGTGGAATCATCAGCAATGCCAGTAGCTAAAATATGTTTAGGATCTCTGAGGTCCTTGATTACAACATCATGAGGTGAGAATTCTACTATTTTCCCTTCACCTGAATGAGTTATTTGATAAACAGATAGAAATTTGAATGACAAGGTAGGAACACATAGTACATCATTAAACTGACCATTATCTAGATGAATGGTTCCAGATCCTACAACACTAAGAGATCTATCATCACAAACATAAATATGTTTGGTGTTACAATCGTTTAAAGAAGAAAACATTGATTTAATTTTAGCCATGTGGTAAGAAGCTCGAGAATCGATGAGCCACTCATGAGAAGGAGAAGAAGAAGATACATTTAATGCAAAACCAGATCTTGATGCTTGAAAAACACAAGTAGAAAGTGCCATGCTTGAAGATGAAGGTGAAGAGTGCTCCAAATTGATGTTGTGCTTCTTCATTGCTACTTCTAAGGCTTCCATATTCTTAAAACATTTGGACTCTATATGGCCTTCTCGATTGCAAAATTTGCAATGTCTATCTGTCTTCTTCCCTTTGTTTTGATTTGCCTTATTATTTTGGTGATTTGATTTTTCAGTTTGCGGCTAAAATTTTTAGGGCCCTTTTTTGGTTTAGGACCATATTTTTTGGATACTGCTTCTTGGGATTCTTTTGATATGGTTGTTGTTGGGTTGCTAAGGCTTTCTTAGAAGCGTTTCCAGTAGTGATAAGACCAATGTGTAAAAGTTTTTCTTGTTCTCTTATCAAATAATCACAAAAGGAATCAAAAGAGGGATTATTGTAGGTGGTTCCTGAAGAAATGATGGCTTCTCTAGTGGAATGGAAGGCGGAAACATATACAGAGTATGCAGGGCCAAGCTTAGCAAGAATGCAATAAATGAGGCTACCATCGTCCTTTTTTATCTTACAACCTTCTAAAAGAATTATGAGGATCTTGAATTTGGACAAAAAATATTCAATGGAGGAGAAGCTAATGGGGTCCAAACTAAGAAACTCATTTTCAAGTTTGTGGGCCTTGATTTGATTTTGAATGCCAAAAACAACTTTTAGCTTTTCTAGGGCTTCGTCAGGGGTGTCAATGTCAAGGATATGAAATCGAAGATCTTGAGCAATGGACATTCCTATCAACCCTCATGCTTGATCTTGTTTATTTTCCCATTTAGTAGCTTTATCATCATCAAAAGTTTTAGTTTCTTGTCCTATGGCTATTCTATAAAGCTCTTTATTTCTAGGTATATCTACCATGTGAGGTAGCCATTGGAAATAATTGGTGTTGTTAAGAATAACTGAGCATTCACTTTCGATTTTTTTTTTTTTTTTTTTGGTACCAATGAAGCTGAGAAAAGTTGAAACTAACTGCTCCAATGGAAAGATCTCGAAAAATTAGGCTGTTTCAAAAAAAGCAGCTTGAAAAACGGCTTCCGGATGAAGAAGTTATGTCTTCTGAAAAATCTGAGTTGTAGATGCCGAATAGTTATGGGAACGAGATGAAGTGCGGATTTAAAAAAAAAAAATTCAGCCCCTTTGAATTTTTTTTTTTTACAAAAGAAGCTTGAGAAGAAGACTTGAACCCAAGACCTCTATTCTCATAAACTAACCCCTCACCAAGTGAGATAGTAAAAGGATCACATTATTGTTTGAAAGGAGGAAGGGGTTTTTTTTTTTTTTTTTTCTCTTCGATGTGCGTGCCTTTTCTTGCACAAAAAAACATAAAAACTGAGAAAAAAAAAACTCATTGCAAAGCCTTATGGTAGAATTTTAGATTTCCGGTCAGCCTTACCAGCAACTATCCTTTTTTCACTATTTCTGATTTCCGAGATCGCACAAAGACGCGGGGAAAGAGCATACGCAGCCGCAAAAATCCCTTTTCTTGTTTCTGATTTGCCGAGATCACACGTAACACACAGAAAAGAGCATACACAGAGAAGAGGGTATAGATCCAGAAAATAAATAAAACCTAAAAAAATAAAATAAAAAAGGGAACCGAAATAAGCAGAACTATTAAAAAATATAACTGCAAAACAAATGCTTTATACCTCCAGATCTAAACTATCATAACTTGGGCAACAAGAAACCTTTTTGCATGAAACGAAAAGAATTCCTCACTGTAATAGATGCTTCAAACACAACCAAGTAGTTCTCAAAACCCAAATTGTTTGAGAAATAGTAGATCTACAAAATGACATTCGCATGCAGTCAAACCGACTTTGGATTTTGATCAATGGACGCAACCCTCAAAATAAATCTGATACCATGTAGGAATTTACAAGGTAAGTTATTTAGATCAAGAACCAAAGGTCACCACTCACAAATAGATCACAAATCAGTACACCAGTATAATCACATGGTTAAAACCCTCAAAGAGGGAAACAATCCACAGCCTGAGCCAACGCGGCCACTTCAGGCAATTTATTAATATAAAAAGAAAGGTTACATATGTTTCTCTCATAAATGGTTACCGGAAAAATGACCATCCATGCTCTTTAAATAGAGATCATGGACTAATAGGGTGTTAAGCCATGGATCAAGTGTAATTAATACCGAGGTGAGATATAACCGTCAGATCACTACAAATTGTGACCGTTGGATTATAAGCTACAAATGTACATGGTAAAGAAACACACTTTACCTAACTCTACACTAGACTAAGTTATTCTTAACTATTTCCTATGTGTCAGAATATCTTAACAACTTCATTGGCCTTCTTAATGTATGCCTAAAAAAGTAACATGTTACCATCATTTACCTCCTTATCACTGGCAGGCCTTCCAAGGATAGTGACCTAATAGTCACACTTCTATTGAGTGCATCCTCAAGACAATAGAAACAATTTTTATCTTGCTAGGCACACCAAGCTTGCTAAAGGGAATATGGCATTCAATGTATTGCTGCAAGCCTATATTATTTACAAACTTAGCTATTTGGATTTGGGCTTAAATCATTTTCCCCACCAAAATAGAACTCTCCAAACTTCTCCTTTTGGATATACCTAAAAATTATGATTTCTTGTTCATCCTTTGGAAATTCTAGTCTCTAAAGTATCCCTCTAATCTATTTTCTAAAAGATTCATTGTTAAATAACAAGAGTAGTCACAAAGTAGTTGAAGGTTCCACACTTTTCCTTCAATTTTTCTATTTGTAGTGATTTTATAAATAAGGAGAGTTATGAACTATTGTACAGTGGCTATAGGTTGGTCAAACTAATATTTTGTAGTTTTGGAAATCTAGAAGGAGATATGATTTGATGGACTGGCCTAGGATCAAATTCCATAACCTCTGAAGATTCCCTAATACTAAGAAGAACTGAAAAACCTCTGGCAGAGGGAATATTATCTGAAGGCTAGAAGAGTTGTCCAAAGTCCAACAACCTCATCTAGAGATAACAAAGACTCAGTTAATCCCAAGTCAGGAATTTGTGGTCTCAATACTTAACATAAAGTTAGGGTTCATTAGGTTTTTGCATGCGGAGTGAAATTACCGACAGGTGAAGCAAGAGAGCATGGGATAGTGAAGTTCAAAATCTAATGTAAATTTCATTTTCCCAAATTACATGCTCAATGTGGGAACGAATGGATGTTGGAGATCAATACAATGTCACTTTATCATACATGATGTACCATTAATCATTGAATGCATTAGGACGTTGGAGTATTATGTTTCTTTAATGTCAACCAATTCCATACAAATAGGTCACCTTAGCATCATTTTGACACTAGGAACTGCTATCCAAAACAAATAAGCATCATTAGAGACACCAATGTCAATAAGCCTAATCAAAGAATCAGGTTGCCTTATAGTTGCCTTCCCTATATATGCAATTGAAGACTTAATAAGCCTTAGAATATTACTTCATTACTAACATTTGGCTATCCACAATCTTGAATACAACAATCTTTTAATCGCAGAGCTTGATTCCCTTTCAATTACTAAAGAGTAGTTGAATTTCAAAGTTGAACTTTGTTACTCCCTTTGGTGGCACAAAATAAGAATCGAATTTTATCACTACGTTTATCTCTGAATACAATGATAAACCCAGAAAAATATCTTTATCAAGAATTACATGATTTTTTATGAATGATAAGTTAATGCTTTCAAAATGTCCTTCTACATTCGAGGTAGTAGAAACAATCCACACTTTCCCACGTTGGTTCAAAGAAAACTGTGAGAAAATTAAAAATGTTGTAAATTTGTTCACCTATATTCCTTTGCAATGAAACATTATCTTTTGATTTGTATGGCTCTTAACCACTTTTGAAATCTATCTTAAGGGATTTCCTTTGAAACTCTGTGAAGCATCTTATCACACCATCTATTCCAAGTTTGCAAACTTAATAGAGATTGGAAGGGGGGAATTGATTCCTCCTTTTTCCCTAGCCCTTGGCCTTCTACTACCTCATTCCCAAATCCCCTAATAATAGGATCATCAGTAGGAGTTACCTTGAAGAATTTTCGGTTCTTGAACCAGTCCAAGCACTTCTCGCTCTTTCGTGTGACTTGATCATACATCATATTACAATATTCAAGAACACCACACATCACCAGATCCTTTGGTTCACCAACACTATAACTCAATTTAGAAAAGTAGTGAATGAAATCTGATTCAACATGGTCCACTCAGGCTGAATACCCACAAAAATCTTAAACACGGTCGCTTCCCTACATTGCATATTATTCTTGTTTTGATGGTAAAATCAATCCCGATGATGGTGTTCATTCTCAGCCTCCCATTTCTTGGCCTCAATCTGTTCATCCATTTTTTGAGGAAGCTGCCTCTGCTACTAGAACCTCCACATAGGGAAAACCCTAGGTTTTGGAAAGGGATTTCCATCTGGGAAATCATTCCTCGTTCCCTTCATCAAAAACACAATAACAAACACTACTCTCTTTCCCACTCCTCACACTGGGCTGGGTCCAATCTGCAACCTTTCCAATCCTCTATTTTTTAGATAAGGGAGAATAGGGCACATTATGCAATTGGCTTAATCACATAAAAAATCCATCCGGAGGCCCCCAACCATCTGGGTTGTTTTCAACAGTTGAAACTTTCAAATGCAGTTTCATTTTTCCAACCATGTTTTTATATAAGTCTTGTATGATGTGACATTAGTATCCAATTTTGGAGAGGTTTTGTGTGTAGTGATGGTGATTCTCAATTATTAAACATTGGTGATGGCTTCCCTGATTTAATTATAAAATGGGGTGTCTATCATTGCTTCTTCCATCTCATGTATCTGATGATTTTTCTCTCCAAATAATGTCTTTTTGCACCATATTTTGTATTCTAACAGGAATGAATTCATGCTCATCGCTATGCCAAGGCCAATAAATAATGAGTAGCTTTTAACTAGAGACCATAGATGAGGTTAGGTTGTGAGTGATGAAAGAAAATTTTTTCCTTGTACAGAGTGCAACACTTCATTATCCCTTTGGAGAACACTCGTTCGTTGCACCATGCTAAAGACCAATAGTTTCAAGTTTGCCTTGCGTTGTGAAAAGGTAGTGGATAGAGTAGCACTGCAACACAATGGTAATGGATATAGTAGTGGTGTGGTGCATAATTCCTTCAAATTTAGTTGTTATGATAAATAATCACAAATAATCATAAACAAATACAAGAAGTCGTAGCCTAAATTTATCTTTGATGTACAACAGTTCCACCTCAAAAAAGCTTCACAACAAGTGAAAGTCAATGTTGGGTCTCTAGAGAATGTGTTACCCACGATAGCCATTTTCCAACCTCTAGGATAATCTGGTCTTTCCTAGGAGTGATATCCTCAATTTCATCTTATAGACTAAAAAAAGTGTTTTCTAATATTCCCTCATCAACATAGAAATTATTAAACAGAGCAATCACGAGTCCTACAGGATGGCCTTAATCATTAGCAAATAACTAGATTGTTGTGATATCATGCCTTTTCTTGTGCATGCTTGACACAAAATGTCTCAAAATTGGAGCATAAGGAACTAAATTCCCCTTCAAATCTTCCTCGTAGTATAGAGTGAAACGAAGTGCACAACATCTCAAGACTTGAATGCTAAGAATTTTAAAAAATTTAGGCTCTGACTATGAAAGAGGAGGAACATTCATCTCCACCCATTTCAAAATCTGCTCCATGGGTTTGATTTGCATAAGGAACCCAGTTGAGAATCATCATCATCATCATTCAAACCATCCATTTTCATTCTGCCCTTCTGATCAATTACATCACTAATTATTTTCCTCTTTGATAGATATGATTTATATTCCTCTAGAGAAAATAACTAGAACTCGAAGCTCCATAATTCCAACGCCGCTTCCAACAGAGTAATATAGATATTCCAATCCTCATAAGGAAGTAGAAAGGTAAATAAGGATATTTATGTTTTCCGACTGTCGTCTCTTCTTTCAACATATGTGGACAAAGAGATTCTTGAATGACCTTAGTGCAACTAGCAAGTCTCCAACGCGATTTCATAAAACCATGGTCATGGCCCTTTAAGGTTGAATTCAACAATTCAAACACTTGCGCTAAAATTTACGTTCAAATATGAATATGTGTAATATCCCAAATTTGGATTGCACAAGAGGCCTGCTGAAATAGTGCACTCCTGGGAGATTTATGTACAGAAATGAGTTTGTAGCCCTAGGATCCCTTAGATCAGAAGATCTGGAGTCTATATCCAAAAGGGGAGCAAAAACAAATCAAAATATGTGTGGTAAATAGATCTCCCACCCCCCAGTCTAGCTGAAAAACACCCTACAAGAGGTGCTGTAGCTATGCACAACAAACTGCTTCAGAAATAACACAGTCTTGGAAAGCATGAGCAAGAGGCCATCAAATAAGATCAAATTTTGAATATATAGTAGCAAATGAGAATTACAATTATGCTTTTACATTATACAGTAGAATACAGAAGACAAGAGAGAAGGAAATCTTCAGAAAAGAAGGCTGCAACACATGTATATACTGCAAAATAGCTTAACAACGTTATTTTATGGAGCTGTAGCAACTGAATGTTACAATTCAGATATAGAGCAGATCTATGTAAAAAATATCAAATCCATTTCATATCTGTACACTAGAAAGGCTCTATTACAAGATCCCCTTGGGGTTTTCATCAAATCATGCAATACAAAGAGTAGATCTGAGTTTTAAGGAGCATATCTGCAATATTATTCAGAAATTTTTGAAGATGAATTTCCATTAAAACATATCATATCTATACAGAACATGGATTAGCAATCTAATCCATGGATCACCAAAGTGAAAGGAAAATCCCAACATCAGAGATCTCTCATAAAAAATGGGATCAGGACACCCTGCAAAATCTCCACTGAAAATAACGCAGTTCCTCAAGGGAAACTATGTTGTATCTTGAATAACTGGGTTGGCCTGATGCCAAGATACAAATCTGAAGCTCAAAAAACTGATGTACTCTTCCAGGAGGTTAAAAGACACACTCACTAAGAAGAGGCACCAACACAAGCTAGATCTGAACAGATCTAGTGTTCCACTTGTTGCAGCCTACAAAAGAAAACAAACCCTCACTAGATTTTCATTGCAGTTGGAAGTAGAGCTTGGCCAAATGCTTGATAGTGGGTGAAATCAGCAAGACTCCTTCAAGAATCCTCAATGGAAGAGGTGAAATCCTTGCATAGGAACTCGAAGTGCTAAGCAACACAATTCTCCACTGAACAACAGAGAATGGTATTTGTCTAAATAGACAAGATACTCAGAAATATAGACAATCAAAAAACCTCCTCTTGCTGCCTTCCCATTCCTTTTATAAGATGAAAGCCTTTGCAAACCCTAAACCACCTTGAAGAGTTAGCTCCTTTCACATGAGGGGCCTCCTTCTAAAACTGTGTTGTCCCTTCATGAGGTACATTGTATCTAGATAGCGTTGTAGATTTGGTCAAGGTTGACCCAGTCTCATAGCTCAAACCCCTTTCACACCTGCAAGTGATTTGTTACATGGCCTAGATTTATCCATGTTCATATGGGCATTGATTTATTCATTATTTTAGGAGTTTTACATGTCCTCCTTTATTCATGCAACAGAAAGTGAGACAAAATTGCATATTCCTCTTAGCTTAGGCTAAGTAGGAATATTACAGTCCTCCCCTCCAAAATGTTGCTTGTCCTCAAGAAAATAATAGGGTGAGAGCTATAGTATTTCCCCTCCTCCATTGATGTTACCATCAATGATCAAGTCCTCATCATAAGCCAAGTGTTCATCAAGATAATACATCATGAATTGTTCCTCCAAGGTCAACATAAGATGTGCATAGTCCATCCCACCAGGAGTGAAGAATTAAACTAAAATAAGCATGGCTGGAGCAATGCTCCATATAAAACATGTAGCATGAGGTACAGGGAGAAGTTTAATTCCATGTGGTACATACCAACTGCCCATCCTCCCTCCATACAATCCCATAAATAGTAAAACTATATCATCCAAGTATGGAAGCAAGACTACATAAATGCAAAAAAAAATATGAGCTTGGGGAGGTGGGTCAAAATCCCACATGTGATGCCAGCGCAGTGCATTTCCTGCCTGCATTAGATCAAGGTGTGGCAAGTGGCATTACCACCACACATTTGCTGAATGATTTACCTTAACATGGCTGAAGATGTCAGATATGTTTGGTGCCTTTGGAAAGCACCCATCATGAAAAGGAATCTCCCTTTGCACAGCAAGGGAGTGGCCAAGTTCAACATTTCTATTGGCCCACCACAAGCCATGAGATCCACATGATCTCTCACTCCTTTTAGGAGTCATATCATGCAAAAACATGGTAAAATAATGTGAAAAATCAAAAAATAAAGTTTTCTCTATATGATTAGATCTTTTACCATCAAAGTTCCTCATACACATGGAGTTGTGCATGGGCATTCCCTCTCTCTCAAAAGAAGGAAGAAATGGCTGAAATGACTCTTGCATAGATTCCATTGGCTGTCCCAACTCCACATAGCTCATGCACTCTTGAAAGTGCTAGTGTAGTTCCTCTCTCAAGCCTTCCCAATAAAATCTCCTCATGATTAGGGTATAGATCTTCACTGAATGCATATGGCTGAGAAAGAATTATTTATGTGCCCCTTGTAGCATCTTTTTCTTGAGCTTGGAAGCTCTAGCCAAGAATACCCTACCATGATGATAGATGACTCCCCCTTGGACTAAGTAGCCCTCTTCTTGCTGCATATCATCTAGTATCATACCTGTGTGGAGATCTTTGGAATACTCTACAAGCAGTTGAGATTTCCAATATAGATCCACATTGTTCAACAAAGACAACGTTGATGATACATCCATGGAAGTTCCTATCATGTTGCTAATCTCTTCTATGACATATCCCATGCCAAAGTTGTTTTTTGGAAGGCTGTTCCTCCCATTCTCCTCCTCCCACAGTGCAGATCTAGGAAAGAGAGAGGTGATAGTGATGCAGGAAAAAGATTCCCCTCACTCTTGAGCTACGCCAAGCCCTCCAGTGCTGTAGCTTGGTCTCCCATTGCTCCAATCCCTCCTGGATCTAGATTTGGAGTAGAATTTTGTGAGGCCTCCCCCACAATATCTGAATCTGGTGGGCTCCCAGGTGGTTTGCCACTATATAGGAATGTCCTTTGCAGAATTCTCATGAACATAAGAGAAGGGACTGTGAGATCCTTGCTTCCACTGTGAAAATCCATCTCTATTGTTTGTGTGGAAGTTCTTGGTGAGGGATAAGTATGCATGCCTTGGATCATTTGGGGTTTACCACTCTTCATGTCCACCTACTCCATCTGCAAATCTTTCCAATCAGTGGTGACTTTCCCCAATGTAATCAACCATTGGACACCCAAAATGATATTGGTGTCTGGTATGTCAATTACAAAAAAGTGATCCACCAAAGTGTAGGACCCCATAGTAACTGAGGGTGATGGGACATATTGCATGCATTGCATTGTCCTATCTCATGGGACCAAAACAAAGAATCGTTCAAAACTATCAGTGGGGATTTCTCTTCTCTGCACAAGATGAGCATCAATAAAGTTGTGGGTCGCCCCACTATTAATCAGTACAGATACCCTTTGATTCATGATTGTACATTGTACTCTTAGGGTCAAGTACATAGGCACTCCTCTCAAAGATGCAAGATTTCCTCCTATTGGAGCAAAGGCTCCATCCCCATCTCTAGATGGTGTTGGTTCTCCCACAAAATTATCAGCACTGTGACCCCTCCTTGGTTCATCATCTCCATCTTCCTCCTAAAATATGAGAAGACTTCTATGTAGTGTGCTTTCCCAGTAGCACATCTATGTCCAGGTGCCTATGACTCTTGGCAAGTGAAACATAGTCTCTTATTTCTCAACTCCCTCCTGACTTCAATATCAAGAGGCTTCTTGAATGAGCTCTCCTTGGAAGGAGCAGCTTTTTCTTCCTTCCCTTCAGAAAGGCGAGGGGCCTTGCTCTGGAAAGTTTCCTTTAATTTTGGCAAGGCATCTTGGAGGTCTCTAGCCCTCTCAATGGAATCATGCAAAGTGATGGTCTTGGTAGATTTAACCAACCCATGCAAAGGTTCATCCAAACCATCCATGAACATATACACCCCCCTTGCTGCAGACAGATCAGGAACCATAACAAATAATCTCAGAAACTCAGAGATATAAGTTTCTACATTTCCTGATTGCTTTAACTTTGCAAGGCTCATGAAAGGGGCTTTTGGATCCTTTCTGTCAAACCTCTCCACTAGTGTTCTAGTGAATTCAGACTAGGCAGTCACATTGGCATGGCCCAATGTAGACAACCCATGGAACCACCAATTTTGTGCTTCACCTTCAAAGTGAAACGCTGTAATCTTGATGGCTTCAATCTTGAGGAATTTTTTCAACTGAAAGTAGATTTCTAGATTTTCTACCTAGGCCTTGGCAGAACTGGTGGATGACCCATCAAACTTGGGCAAAAATAATCTGCCCATAGAGTGATTCCTATCATGATTATGGAATAATCCACCATCTCTATAGTGATGCCTTGGCCTTCTTTTGTCCTTGAGGTGACAAAACTCTTGGAGACTCAAGTGGTCCTTGAATCTTTGATTCTGAGATTCTTATTCCACAAAGTAGTCTTCAAGGGATGCTTGCTCTTGGGGTCCTTCATTCTCCATAGCCAAGAAGGTAGGCATATTGGAGCATTGTGGAGCTTGTGGAGCTTGTGGCTGGTTCACTGGTTGACCAGTCTAGTGGTGATACATGTTATAGCTTTCCCTAGGATGAAATATCCCAGGAGATTCCCTCGTTTTGTCCATTATCATCTCTTTGATATCTCTAGAAAGATATTGCATGGCCACCAAAAGAGTTCTTGCAAACTCTTCTCCTTCTTTATGACTTGCAGTTTCAGGGGCTTTACCCTTGTCTTGATCATCAGTGGTGTAATCAAAATTCTTGTGACTTATATTATGATAACTCTTCTCCCTCTCAGTAAGAGGCTCATCTTCTTCTGAATGCAACATGGTTTTGGTTCTCCAATGAAAGCACAGGCTATGCCAACAAAGGAGCTGTGATACCACTGTAATATCCCAAATTGGAATTGCACAACAGACCTACTGAAATAACGCACTCCTGGGAGATTTATGTACAGAAATGAGTTTGCAGCCCTAGGATCCCTTAGATAAGTAGATATGGAGTCTATATCCAAAAGAGTAGAAAAAACAAATCAAACTAGGTGTGGTAAACAAATCTCCCACCCTCCAGTCTAGTTGAAAAACACCCTACAAGAGGGGCTGCAGCTATGCACAACAAAATACTTCAGAAATAACGTAGTCTTGGATAGAATGAGTAGGAGGCCATAAAATAAGATCAAATTTTGAATATACAACAGAAAATGAGAATTACAATGATGCTTTTACATTATACAGTAGAATATAGAAGACAAGAGAGAAGGAAATCTTCAGAAAAGAAGGCTGCAACACATGTATATACTGAAAAATAGCTTAACAACATTATTTTATGGAGCTACAGCAACTGAATGTTACACTTTAGATATAGAGCAAATCTGAGTACAAAATATCAGATCCATTTCAGATCTATACACTAGAAAGACTCTATTACAAGATCCCCTTAGGGTTTTCATCAAATCATGCAATACAAAGAGTAGATCTGAGTTTTAAGGAGCAAATCTGCAATATTATTCAGAAATTTCTGTAGATGAATTTACATTACAACAGATTATATCTATACATAACATGGATCAGCAAGCTAATCCATGGATCACCAAAGTGAAAGGAAAATCCCAGCACCAGAGATCTCTCATAAAAAATGGGATCAAAACACCTTGCAAAATCTCCACTAAAAATAACGCAATTCGTCAAGGGAAACTGCACTGTAGCTTGATTAAATGGGTTGGCCTGATGCCAAGATATAAATCTAAAGTTCAAACAACTGATGCACTCTTCCAGGAGGTTAAGAGACACACTCACTAAGAAGAGGCACCAATACAAGCTAGATCTGAATAGATCTAGTGTTCCACTTGCTGCATCCTACAAAAGAAAACAAACCCTCACTGGATTTGTGTTGTAGTTGGAAGTAGAGCTTGGCTGAATGCCTGATAGTGGATGAAATGAGAAAGACTCCTCCAAGAATCCTCAATGGAAGAGGTGAAATCCCTGCATAGGAACTCCAAGTGCTAAGTAGCACAATTCTCCACTGAACAGTAAAGAATGGTATTTGTCTAAATAGACAAGATACTCAGAAATATAGACAATAAAAAAACCTTCTCTTTCTTCCTTCCCATTCCTTTTATAAGATGAAATCCTTTGCAAACCCTAAACCACCTTAAAGAGTTAGCTCCTTTCACATGAGTGGCCTCCTTCTAGGATTGCACTGTCCCTTCATGAGGTACATTGTATCTAGACAATGCTGTAGATTTGGTCAAGGTTGACCCGGTCTCATAGCTCAAACCCCTTTCACACCTGCAAGTGATTTTTTACATGGCCCAGATTTATCCATGTTCATATGGGCATTGATTTATTCATTATTTTAGGAGTTTTAAATGTCCTCATTTATTCATTTATTTATGCAACAGAAAGTGAGACAAAATTGCATATTCCTCTTAGCTTAGGCTAAGTAGGAATATTACAATATGAGTTCCAAATTTTATATAATTCTAGGACGAAAAATAAAGCACTGAAAGATAATGCACATTGTTAGGGTCCTGTGATTTGGCTGATTGGCAAGCCAAATGACAGTGTAACATCAAACCAGTCTTTGGAGCTCAAGGACCTAGCCTTCTTGGACTTAGAGAGGGCTCTCTCTATTTGTGTAAGGTATATATGTGTGTTTGCTTATTGTGTTCTGATTTTAGGCTAGTTATGAAGTAGGTTTTTGGTTTTGGTTTTTAGGTTGTGAGGGATGAACTGATCAAAGATATAAGATAGGTAAAAACATGTCAGATCAACTGGGCTATGGGGTCGAAAAGGTCAAGAAAGCTTTCAGATGGTGATACAAGGTTGTTGAAGGGCCGATTTGATTCAAGGTAAAATGGATCTTTGGGAAAAATGGAGTAAGATGGACATCAAGTTTGTGAATAACAAAGGATTTCAAGCACAAATAGTTTAATAGCTGACATAAACATGGTAGGGCAAACCATTAATCATGAGAAATGTAACTTTAAGCTAATCAATGCATAGAAATAAACATTCAAGCCATGCATAGAGATATATAACTCTCTAACTTTAGGAAATGGCTATCAGACTTTGGGAAAATACATTTAAGACAGACAAACAACTCAAATCACTATGTCGGAATGCCTAAACACAGCACTTCAAGCTATTGGGCACTTTGAAAACAAGATTGCATAGTCTTAGGCAAAGGGCAAGATCAGAACAAGACCTCCTTGGTTCAACAAATGACAATCTAATCAGTCAAAGAGAAGTTTCATAGATGGAGCTATGGCTAGCCATGAGTAAGTAGGGCATACCGTAAATCATACTTAGCATGCATAAAACCATGAATTAAACAAGCAAACAATATTCTTAAGTTATTAAAGAGTAATCAAGAATTCTTTAATGTGACTAAGAATGAAGAAAACATGGAAGCTATGAAGAAACAGGAAATTTGAGGTACCTCGAAGGGCATGTCTCAAATTTGTTCTCTACTTTCCTATAGAAAGCAAGAACATGGATTTATGAATGAAAGCTAAGAAACAAAATAGAGATAGATACACTATACCATTCTACCAAGTCATGGAATCCAACAACAATCCTCTTTCATCATCCAAGAACATCCAAGAAACTATCCAAAAGCATGAGACAAGTATTTATTCCAAAGAATATATGACCATATATTGCTTCTATTCATCAAGTTCAGCCTTGTTTACAATTAAAGCCTTTGGAATATATAGGCCAAAGTGAGGAAAACCTCTTAGTTCAACTTGCAATCTCATTGGCCTATTCAAAATATTTGATTTTGTCCTTGAGGCTTTGCAAAGCCCAAGGCACAAAATATCTAATAAAATATCTAAAAAATGCTAAAAAAGGGAAATATATTTACTTTTCATAACTTATCATGTACAAAAATAGCTAAACGCACATGAAGAAAAGTCATTTTTGAAAGGTTCAATTTTTACAAAAATACTCAAAAAATACATCAGCAAAAGGTCCCCTGACTTGTCGACAACTTTTGAAGGCCTTATCGATGTCGAAACGAGGCTCATGATGGCTCGTTGGAAAGATATAAGTGTCTAATTTTTGAAAATGTTTAGTTTTCTCCCAAATGACCATTGGAAGTCCTCCAAATATAGGCCTGTGTGTAAAAACCCAAAAAATAGGCCTTGTTGATAAACGGGGCAGAGTGTAGAAAAAGCGAGTGTTTTTCGTCATTTTGGGGGAGAAAAAGATCTTAAATTGTTCTAAAAATCACTAAGTATTTGCACCCTAAAATTATGGCATCCAATGATACCATTTTCATCCTTTGATGATGTCCCAAACTGAAATGGCGATGCCCATGAGTTTTAGCCAAAAACCCAAAAATGACAAAAAACCAAAATATGTCGAATTTCACCCAAACTTGGTGAGCATGACCCTCAAGGGTTTTTAGAAACATGTTGTGAATAAGAGGCCAAAATTTGGAGCCTTGAGGTGTCTTTCCTCAATTTTCATGTCGGGTGCTTCCCTTTAGCCTCCTTTAGTTTTTCTTGAGCAGCCTTCAACTTCCGCCGGGCAAACTGATTTAGCTTTTAATAATGCTCAGTCATCCTCTGTTGAAGGTCCAAGTCCCTATTTGCCTTCTCCAATTTATTCTCTAAGTGATCATTAAATCTCTCAATCCATGCTTCTCGATTGTTCTCTATCTCTTGTTCGAACAATGCAGTGAGAGGGGTAGATTGGAGAAGGCCATCTTCTTCTTCTTTTTGTTTCTCAAGGGCCTTTTGAGCCCCATGGTTCTTGGCCTCTTTCTCCTACGCTAATCTTCACCTTCGCTTTCATCGAACTCACCCATGAGTTCTTCCAATCTCACCTGTGCTTTGGAGGCCTGCTTTTTGTATTTGATGGCCCGTGTCTCATATACAACCATATGGACACTCATCTACTTGTTTTGGACTTGGAAAAAGTGATTGAAGTTCCTAGCCCTATCAAGATCAGTCTTCAAGGCATCAATTTGGATTTCTCTATGGATTAAGAGATTTTCTAGGATCTAGGCTTCATTATCACTATCATCACTTTGGATTTGGATGATGTCGAATTCCCTTTTCTATTCATGATTGCTTTCTTCCTTGTCCTTCCCTTTGCTTTGGGTGGCTCTTTTAGTCTTCTTCCTCTTGGGAAATTCGACCATGGGTTTCCTGGGAAATTTTCCCTTGCTTCAGAGGGCCCTAGTCACATTTGGAGTTACAACTCTAGGCACCCTTTTCTTTGATGTCCGGGGCTTGGCCATTTTCAGAGAAGAGAGCATGGCCCCTTGCCTAGGAGAGGCAGCTAGCACATGCTCCATGGCCTATTTACCCTTGTCACTTTGGTTCTCATTTTTGCCACTGTCTTGGATTTCTTCATGGATGCCTTGGCTATCCTTTTGCACTTCCTTTTGAGGGATGTCCTCCTCACTGTGCTGCACATCTTCATGCTGCTGCCCCTCTTCTTCATGAGGCTATTGTTCCTTTTTAGGAGGCTGCTGTTCATCACCCTGAGGCTGATGTGTGTCATGTTGTGGCTGCCTCTGTTCAACATATTCATGGGTCTGCTCACCCTCACTATGTTGCACATCTTCATGCTGCACATCATCATGCCCTTCTTTCCCTTGATGTTCTGTCTCACTGTGATGCTGCTCATCAACACTTTCTTCTTCATCCCCTTACTGCCCTGTTTCATCCTGCTGCTGCTCATCATCACTTTCCTCTTCCTGCTCATGTTCTTCTTCCTCATCATGGTCATGCTCTTCTCCCTCTTCAGGCTCTTTTTTTTGTTATGTGGTAAACTTGATCCTCTTGGGGACAGGTTTGCTATAATATGGCGAAGGATGGTGAGTAGGAGGTGTAGGAGATGTATGAACTGGAGGGACAGTGGAGAAATCTGGATGGGTGATGAAAGTATCCCAAGAGACCTCCCTCTTCTCAAGCTGATGAAGAACGATGACTTTAATGAGGGAGTGATGGAAGAGGCAGGCTGTCTGCTGTGAGGGAGGCTTTTTCTGAACAGTGGAAGCCATTTTCTCAATGCTTCTATGTAAGAAGAAAGGAAGATTTAGCAATTTGGCCCTCATGAAATGCATGAGCAATCGAATGTGATAGGCATAGACTTAGGAGAATCTTCCCTCACAAGTGAAGTATTTCATGACGATCTTCATGAGGGAGGCATAGCTAGTCAAAAGATATGAGAATGGGAAAATGGAAGGACATGAATCTCTGTGCTCAGGCTTTAGAAAGGGCTTGTAAACTTCTGAGTCCAGGTGGCTTTGTTTAAACCACTTCTCCCCGACATAAGGGATTTTAGTGGCCTTGGAGATGGACCTCAGAGAGAATTTTAAATCTAGGCCTACCAGCTAGAAATGCTTATCTTGAAACCTCAAAGCACAAAGATGCGTCAAAGGGGAAAATCTCTTCACCTCTTGCACTCTTTGACAAAAATCTAAACACCCAACCTCATGGAAATTAAACAAGACTAATGGGTGGGAATTCACTTCTTCAGTGGAAACAAGCTCAAATATCTTATGCAAGCCACTCCTACTGTCTTGCCTGGGAGGCATCTTGTTTTGAATTCTCTCTGCAACACCAAGCTACCTCAAATGGCCTGTGGAAAGTTCTTCTCAAGCACACAACTCTGTCCTCTTTGTTAGTCACTGTTTGACCAAGGCAAACTGCCTCAAATGCTGTGTGAAATGGTTCTTTAATACCAACTCTCTGCTCCTTACAAATCACTGTTTTACTTCCTTTGTATGTCAATCAACAAATAGTTATCAAATAAAAGGGTACACACAATCAAATGATTACTGTGTTTGGGTAAGGTCACAAAGCTCTTTTGTGTTTTGGTATAAGCAAGATAGCCTTGTAGAAAACAAAACACCTCTCCCAATCAAAAACACTCCTCTTGTACTTCACTTTTTCACATACACAGGTAGAAAAAACACCTTCAAATTGAGTTGAAATATCTTTCACCACAATCTACTTTATGGGACAAAAGAGGCAACTCTAGTTTCATTGTTTTTCCACACAAAGAGGACTTTTTGAAGTGATAAAGTATTTCAGACTTGATCGCTATTTTTTTATTTTACAAAACTGTTTTACCTTAGGATAACTTGTCTCTTATACCCAGGTAACAAAAACAACCTCAAATGACTTTGCAGAATCTCTCACCACACTTTGTTTTATGGGACAAAAGAGGCAGAAATAGTTCCACTGTTTCAATTATTCAAAAGGAGACATTTTTGAAGGTGACAAGGCATTCGGACTAAGACCACTGCTTTTTAAAATAGGCTTATTGTTTGTCACCTTATAATCACTGTGCTTTCATTACCAACACTGCTTCACCTTCTAACACTGTTTTCACCATTACACTTTGCTGACAGAGGTTAGCTTTGTCCTATCACAGTTAGGACACCTTCAACAAATTTGACATAACCTATAATATTGTGTTTATTTTGACTTGTAGGTAGTGTAATGGTTTAGCACTGTTTTGAGTGCAGTTTTAGGCTCTTTGAAGCTAAGATGAACCCTCCACTAGCCTCCCACTATAACAATATTCTTCAAAATATTTACCCAAAACACCTTGATTTATACCAAGACCTTCGCTTTTTTTAATCACCATTTAGCAACTCAAATATACCAAGGAGGTAAAGGAAAATACCTTGAAGATGGATGGTAGCCTTTGTTTGAAGAGTTGAGCAGCTTTCAGAGCTTGTTGAAGGCATAAGGAGTGAGCGGCACGTTTGTTTGAAAGAACACCACACGGTGTGGATGAGTCAGGTCGGCCTTTAGGCAGTTGTGACCGGCGCCTATAGGTGCACTGCACAACAATATAACTCCTTTGTTAAATTTCTCCTGAATGCGCTGAACATTTTTCTAGGCGTGCCACGTGGGCTAAAAATCCTGAACCTCTGCAATTTTCGCTTGAAATCTTCTTGTTTTGGTTAGAGAGCGGCCTAGGGGAGTGTTGCTCGTGTTTTGAAATGCAAATAGATTTGGAAACGGTCAATCCACTCATATTTGAAAAAACAAAACCAATGACCCTTTGAAGTGCTTTATGAGGGTTTTGAAACTTTTTTGAAAAAAAGGTATTGGTTGCAAAACAAAACATGAAACACTTGCCTTTGCAGTTTTATTATTTTGAAACATTACAAATTCCAATACTCAACCAAGACCATTAAAGTGTTGTAGATGACACCTTTGAAGATTTTCCGTAGATGTGAAATTTTTCAAAGTGAAGATATCGTCCTCAAAGCCACAATTTCTCTTATGTTTTCTCATCCAGGGAGGAAAATTGTTTCTTGTGTCCATATCTGTTTTGAAGAGGAAACTTTGCTCAAAACCATCAACTGACAGTAGAAGCATTCTTCAAATGACATTTCTCTTTGGCATGTGGGTGAAACTTAGTTGTATTCACCTAGGCTTTACTATCATCTGTTTATCAAAAGGGAACTTCTTTTTAAAAAAAAAAAAACCTTTCCTTTACTCAAAATGCAACAGCAAGGTACCTTTGACCTATTTTCATAAGGAACAAGCCTTTATTTGTAACAGTGGCATGCTTTATTTTCTTTGAGTGTTGTTCCTAAACTTGAAACACATGCCATATCCCTTCTTACACATTAATGAATCTAAGTGTCTATTTGCTAAGCCTTCTTCAAAAAACAAAGCTCAGGCTACCTTTTTGTCCACCGTGATGAGTTGTTGAAAGAAAATTCTTCATGAATAGGAAGAACATAACTTTTTTGAATATTAAAATCACTCTTTGGCCTCTGTTAAACCCAACTGATTTCAACTACTTTCAAATCTGTTTTGTTAAAGGAATAGAGACTAAATGTCATGCATGTTTATCAAGGAGATGGATCTTTGGAACCTTTAATGAAAACACATACCTGAGCAAGGTTTGTTCATTTTTGGCTCCAGACTACTTTTGAAAGAAAACTCTGACATGAGATAAGATCAACCTCTTGGATTATTATAGTACCCCTTCTTTCTCTTTTTTTTTTAACACCATTTCTCTGTTCAGAAGCCTTCAACTGTCTCCTACTGTTCTTAAAATTTGTCTTTCAGTAAGTGAAAACCCTAAAATCAATCACTGTCCCTGGCCCTCTGCTTATAGATGAAGGAGGACCTTATCACAGTGCCAAACCCTATGCTTGTAAAATGAAGGAGGTTTTCTCAGTCTTCAACCCTCTACTCATGTATGGAGGAGGTTTTCTTAGTGATGCCATTTCATCAGCTTCTCCAAATAGTGTTACCATTCCTTTCACTGCCTATTCATGCTTGAGTGAATGAAGATGACAAATTGATAATAAGTCATGATGGGTACTTTTCTGAGACAAGTAATCCTGCTTTTCAAATACTTTTGTATCTCTTTAGACATCACAAGCAGTTTCGCTAGTATTTGAAAATCACTTCTTGTCATTCATAATTTACTAACCATTGACTATGATTGCAGGGCTTAATGAAACAACTCTCTGCCCTGTGACTGCATCCCAGGCTCAAAATCACATGAGAAGTAGTTGTCTTCTCATGTTGAGCTAAATACTATCTTCTAGAATGTTGGTACACTTCTGCTCTTGAAAGATCCTTTGAAACACTGTAAGACCACCTAATATCAGTTTGACCTATGGCATATGCATTGATGAGACTTCAGGGCTTGTTAGTGGTGCGACTTAAGGGTGTAAACAACTTTATTTGTAGAATAGGAAGGTCTATTATGACTAGTGTATAGTAGATAGAGGTTCTTTGGCTTTAAGATAGTTTTCCAAGGGAGAAATGCCTAAAGCGCCACTACCTAACTTAGGGGAGACTTCTTGGACAGATTTGGATTGTTTTCTTTAGAGCTGATGGACAAGCTAGTAGGGCTGAGGCTAGACAGGGCTTGATAATGAGGTTTTATCTCATCATGGGCTGATTGGAAAGGTAGGAGGGAAAAAATGTTTATGGGTGTTTTCCAGCTGGAAAATTTGACAAATTTTTGAGATCAGCTGCTAGAAAACTCAGCTAGGATTATATTCATCAACAACAAGTGAAAAATATTGATGATTAACAGTGGCTCCATTTGGGGAGGGCAGCTTCTTTTCAGGAGGTGTCTAGAAATGTAGATCTTTGGCTTATGAAGACCAATGCTTAATACACTGGCGCAAATTTCATTCTTCCTTGATGCTATTTCTGAAAATTGACAGCATGATTAGCATCAATGATATTTCTACCTAGCCCACTATCTTTCCTAACATTTTTTCTTCCTTTGGGTGCAATTGGACTAGAAACCCTGTGACAATATATATATATATATTTTTTTTTGAAAAATGAACCTATCTAGTTCTACACTTATATCTGTCGGGAGTTTAGATTAAGCTGATGAAATCCTTCATTACTCTACCTATGCTAGATCAACTGTCAAGGTTAAGCTATTTGATAGGATTTTGTTCTCTAATCTAAAAAATGAAATTGAAAAATGACCAAATCAGGGTTAGACAGTCTAATTCGTCATGTACTTGTGGCATGAAGGACAAGCTGCACACAACTATTATTTTGCGTAAAATGAAATCTAGAAAAGCGGGGCTGGGATGCACAATTTGTTTTTCATCCCCGCTTCCCTCTTTGGTTCTGTTTTGAGCATGTGGAACCAATATATTTTCCTAATCTTCTCTCTTTGATAATTCAAGCTTACACAATGTTGACCATCTTTTCCACTCACTAACTTATCAGCAAATAAATTTAAAACATGTTCAGCTATGATTAGGCTAGATAACTGAACAAGATATTTGAGCACTAGTAGAGGCATTTAGACTTGCGCGCTTTTTGAATGACCTTTTTTTGAACATGGGGCCTTCATTCTATTTTTTAAACTGCCCTCTTTTTCTATTTTTCTATTTTTTTTGAATTTTCTGTTTTTATCTATTTTTCAAACAATGGTATATACAATGATTGAAAATGTTTTAAAATAAGAAATCTTGGAAATGGTGAAACTTAAGCATCTTATCCTCATAAGGATCTCCTACCACTCTTGGTCCTCTCAGCTCTTGAAAAGAAAATTTTGGAAAATTTTCTCTTTCAAGCATGACATAAGGATTCATGCATGAATCTCCGAACAAACCCGTATCTTCCCGCTGTACCTCTTTATACCTCTGATTTCCACTCCTTCCTTTACTGTTCATCTTTTTCAAGTAATGCAGATATTCTTTGTCATTTTTGAAATATATGATGACATCATCAAGGTATGTCAAAATGTAGAAATTCAGAACTGGAAACATGGCTTTTAGGAGCATATTTTTGATATCCGATGTTTTTGCAATTCTGAGTTTGAAACTGGAATGACTTCTAGCATACTGGAAAAAATCTTTGAGTTGTCTACTTTGCAAGGGAATCAATTGGCTATAACCTGAAACATCATCTTGCAAAGACATATGATTAAAAGCACTTATCATTGGTATATCATGGTCTTGGGCAGGAAGGATAAAATTTCTGTCACAAGGGTGTGTATTAGTGCTTCTAAAATCAAAACAGACCCTATGACCAGCTATTTTATCTTTGACTATCACTGATTTGTTCAGATTTTTGTATTTTCTTTTGTCGAAGTTGTTTCTTGGAGTTATGGTAGTGGCATAGTGTTTCTCACTGTTTTCTCTGTATGAAGTAGTATTTTGAATGAGATTGCCAATTCTAGCAGTTCTAAGTCTTTGGTGGAGTGACAGAATGTTAGCCAGTTGAAGTAACTTAGGTATATTCGGACTGCAGTCCTCATCTCCTCTCATAAGAAGTTTATCAGGCATTTTTTCTAGATTTTGAATTTTTATGGCTATATTCAAGGTTTAATTTGTAGTGGTAGAGTTACGTGATGGTAAATCCTTGAGGTATGGTAAGAACATTAAGCTTCCCTGCTCCTGAGTTCCAAAAAGGTTTTTGATATGTAAGTCTTCTAATGCCTCTATTCTGAAAAGGTTTCTTGATGTTACTGCTGATGTTTGCCTAAGGTTTGAGAAATTTTCTTGATAGTACATAATGGTTTGTGCTTCTTTCCCTATCCTTGTTTCAAAATGAACACACTCTCTTTCCTCAAGACATAGCTGCTCATGATTATGATAATTTTGAGTGTCTAGTTCATCATAGAGGACTTGGGGAAGCTGATGTGGTGTGTCTAAGCTTGTTTCAAAGCCTTCTGATTGTTCTTCAATGTCTTCATCAGTGTGTAAAATGAAAGAGTTTAGATTAGAATGTAAGGAGTACATTGGGATGTTATCTGGTCTCTCTTGGCTGCTGATCATGTATTTCATGTGTGATTCTCGATAGAGTATTCTAGTTTGGTCAAACACAAGAATAGTGGTGTAGGACATATCAAGTTGAATATTTCCTTGAAGCTTGGCTCGCCAAGATCTGGATAAAAGAATTCCATACTTGGGAGGGATGTCTGCTACCACTATGTCTATGATCAGATGTTTTTCCGGTACTTGGGCTAGACTGAAATTTTTTTGATTAAGCCTAGACATTTAACTCTACTCGAATCAAATGAATATAAGTCTTTATATGGTATTGTGATTTCTAGGCCTAATCTTTCCATTACAACCTTCGGCATGAGATTATGCGAAGCTCCGGAGTCTAGCATGGAATTGTGAAGGATTTGGTCAAGGAAATTTAGACTGATGTAAAAGGGAAGAGTGGTTCCTTCATGGAATTTCCCTTCTATTTTCGGACCAAACAACACTTCAGGAGTGTCATCAGCTAGATTAAGGGTGTTTGCATCATTTCCTATATTCAGGACCTTTAATACTTGGGATTTATAAGAGCCTTGGGCGATAAGTTCAGTGAGAGGCAAGGTAATATTTATTTTGGCGATTTCTCCCTCAAAACTGAAAGGTGCTTGAAGTTTAGACAGGTTTGCTTCAACTTTTTCAGCCATGACTTTCTCTATGTTCTGAGTTTGTTGGCTTTGTTTTGGGATTTTTTTTGACACAGCCACCTCGGGAAAATTTGTGGAAGTACTAGGCGCATCTGAGCCAAGACTTGTTTGGGTAGCTTTATCTTTGTTTTGGTCAGTTTTCCTGACCATGATTTTGTTGCTGTCCACTGCTTTTTTAAGGATGTATCAGGGGTTTTAGCAGTGTCTGAGCTGTCTTTCTTGGAGTTGTCTTGGTTTTTTCTGCTTCTAAGGTCATACTGCCTATGAGCTTCTACTATGGCATTTTGAAAATCTATGGCAGGATCCTCGGGATCTTCATAGTTGGTTTCATCCTAATTTGGAGAGAAGAATGCTTGTTCTTCTTCTGTGAGGTACACCTCACTCTCATTATCAGACCCTACAAGGTTATAATGATTTTCATCAATGGGTTCTGTATCCCTATCATCTTCTTCCACATAATTTTCATTAAATGGTGGCCTAATTTGTTGGTCATTTTCCCTTGGTTTGTTTTGAGGCTGTTCCCTCCTAAAATTTTGGTTATGGTTTCTGTTTGGAGGGTTTGGCTGGTTGTCCCTAAGAGGGATCTTTTCACTTATATTTTCCCACATTTTGGCCATGGACCTAACCAAGTCATCTATTCTTGGATCTAAGGAAGGGGCTGAAGTGGAGACCTCATCTCGATATGTGACTTTCCTTTCTGATCTAGTCCTAGCTCTTTTTTCTGCTAAGTTGGCTTCTGCACTTATGGCCACTTTTTGCATTTCCTCTAAGGTAGGGGGGTCCTTTTCTCTTAGTTGATAATTCATGTCCGGGTCGAAGCCCTCGGGGAGCTTTTCCAAGGCTGAGCCAAGTGGGCATTTAAAGTGAGGTGGGAGGGCATTATACACACTGTTGAACCTAGTGTAGTATCCCTGGACACTTTCCCCATTTTCCCATTTTAGATTGTTATACTATGACAGGATTTGAATGGGGTTCTTTCAGATTTCCCACTTGTTTATGAAGGTTTGGTAGAGTTATAGGAGATTGTGGATGTTGTTTGGAGTTAATCTCTTAAACCATTTTTTGGGTTCTTTGCCCAGGCTTTGGGCGAACATCCTCATTCTAATGGTCTCGTCTTCTATTTCCATGTATTTAAAGGTATCACTAATCCTATCTACATGTTGTTGAGCTGTGGTAGTCTCAACTCCGGTAAAGTGTGGGATTTTGGATTGATAGTCATTTTGTAAGGGAGCCAAAGGCTGTGGCAACACCAAAGGTGCATACCAGGCTGCCATGATGGGAGCTAATGGATGATGTACAAAATGAGGGCTTGTGGGATGAGCTGAGGTGGTTTGAACAATAGTGGTTTAGATGGGTGTGGCAGATGTACTTGGACTAGTGATCTGATGTTGAGCAGATCTGGGATGGTAGGAGCCAAAGTGATGGAGAAGCTGAAATTCGGGAGGTGTAGTAGGTGAGGCTTCCCTACTAGGACTCTGTGGCAGATCTAGGGGCTCAAGATCATCAAAGTCTATCTTACTTTGTGAAATGCTTCTAAAAATGGTTTTTGCTGATTTTAAGTCAAAGGGGGAATCTTGCAAGGCTGTGAGATGTTCAGGTACTGATCTTGCTTTACGGATGGACCTATCGGTAGCTAAATTTCCAGTTTCAGAAGCTTGCCACAGAATATTCTTTGGGTTTTTGATCATGTCAGCGCCCTATTGAATTTTGACAAGAAATCCCCTTTAAAAACCCTTTCAGACTCCCTCTTTTGGCCTAAAGAATCCTTTTTCTGCCTATCGTTACCTTTCCTACCCCCAAATTACATTAAAATCCCCTCTGCGGACAGAGGCGATCCCTACTAGCCCAGCAGGGGTCTAGCAACAAACAAACAATGCTATGACGCAAGCTCCTAGTTACGAAATGAAAGACTTGGGATAAGAGCCTACCTGGATTCCAACGCTAGATCTGAAGAAGAGATGTCCCCGTCCTTCAGCCCTGGCAGATCACAATCCTTCCACGATCTCCATGGATGAACACCTGCACACAGAAGAAACGAACAGATACATGCATAGGAACCAGCATACGTAACTAAACATCGGTCAGAAAAGATATTACTCGCATTAACATGATGCAAAAAGGAGTGGAACCATAATCATAGTCATCTATTAAAATGATAAACGAATAGAAGTTACAACCAAGTTCTGACGTCGCAGCTTCCTTCGAACGGGTCTCCGGTCGTCCACGTCTCGCCAAGGGAAAGGGAAACCTCTCCCGAGTCTCGTAACAATGGTCTCCTCGCTTGAATGGGCCTTAAGGGAAAGAAGGGATTCTTTACAGCACAAAGGCACTTGGGAATAGGGAGATGCAAAGCTTCAGCACTTCAAGACTAGCTTGCCATGGATCTGAGCAAGCTTATATAGATGGGGAAGGAGGGAGTTGGGATCCCCATTATTATGGGATTGGCCCTATCAACAAGGAAGGTTCCATAGAAGGTGGCAAAACTACTTCCCTTCCATAGAACTCCCGTAGCCAAACCTCCCAACTCAAGATAGGCAGTGGTTGTGAGTTTGTTTTGAACTCAACTTCCGCCATCCATATATAAAAAACAGTCCCTAAAATGGGTGGCGCGATTGCTGCTCTATGACAGAGCGCCAAGTGGCGCGACCTCTTTACAGGATTTCCCTGAGTGGCGCGAGTACTGAACTGTCTACCCGCGCCAATGCAAAAAGAGATGTTTTTCATGGATTTTGCAAGGAGATGTCTCAAGGGGAAATGAAGCTCATACTCAGAGGGATGCAATGATGATGTTTTCAGTGCATGACAGTGTTCACAGGTCACATTATGGGTCCTCCATTGTGCGGGACGGGGAATGGTAGGGACGGTGACAAATTACTGTGTAACAGATGCCCCCTAAAGCATGAGGCCCGAGAGAGATGTAGAAATTAGCTGAATAAATCACTTATTCAATGAAGATTAACCCGATCATACATCAATTTCGAATTGCATGCATAACACATAACCCTCTTCTACAATTAATTGTCACATGCGGAAATAACATAGAAACAATCGCACATCAAATCAATCACACATTAACTCAGTATGTATGGGGAAAGCCTATAGCTGAAAACCCCCAGCTATTGTGTATATTATAATGGAGAAATCATGTAACAATCATAGTACAACAAAAACTCTTCACAAGCTCTCATGCACTACCTCCCATGCTACACACTATCAAGCTAGATCTAGCAAATCACTTGCTCCAATCCATAGCCACTTGATAGCCAACCTTGATTTCGTATTTTAATGCTAGGTGATGGCCTCTTTATATAGATAAACCACCAGCCTAAACTTTGCAATACTCATAGCTTACTCCACCTATCTATGTGTTGCAAATAGCAACAGTATAGTTACAACTGATAGCTAACTCTGCCCTTTCATCTATCTCTTTCACTGGTCTCCACTGAACTGATCATGCACTGTAGTGAACTGAAGTGTTCTTGAGTTGACTAATGAGTTAATATTTAGTAAATTAAATATTATTTAATTTACTCCACTCATATCTAGTTGATTAGTTAGTTTAACTAATCCCAACTAGTTCAACTGAAATAAATAGAACACAACTCCACTATTTGTCCCGTTAACTCCTCCAAAACTTCTGCCACTGAAGTCTAACTGAAGCCAACCATGCAAGATGCCATCAAACCCTAGGAACCACGTGATTCCTTGTGTCAGTTGCATGAGCCACCTCCATGACTCAAGCTGAAGTGCGCCAAGAGAGTAAACTGCTGTTTATAGTCAAAATATTATTAAGGGTAAATAATATTTGACTTCCATATTTTTAGGAGATCAGTCTAAAAATAGTCTGGGTCCTAAAAAATAGGGTCTCATCTATTTTTACCGACATGTCGCATCCATCCAGAATCTCCAAGTAGAATTCCCAAATTATGCTCCGTATGTCTAAAAATAGACATAGTCTAAAAATAGACTTTGCGCCAGAATTTGCCTGCGGGCCCACTTAGTGAAGGCGACTTCATTTCACTAAGCTCCATCATCTTGCTGCATTCTCAACACTCCCTCTCGGCAAGATATGGATTATCTGCAACCCCTATCCTGCCTCTGTGGAATTCGAACTTGCTCCTGGTGAGCGCCTTCGTCAGGATGTCGGCATCCTGATCCTCCGTGGGAACATATGAAAGCATCATGATCCTCCGCTGAACACAATCTATGATGTGATGGTACCTGATGTCGATATGTTTGGACCTATCATGAAAAACTGGATTAGCCGAGAGCTTGATGCAGCTCTGGTTATCACAGTAGATCACTGTAGGCTCCAAATGCAACCTGAACAAACCTGCGAGGATCTTCCTCATCCAAATAGCCTCACATGCGGCCAAGCTTGCTGCCATGTACTCGGCCTCTGCTGAACTGAGTGCCACGGATCTCTGCTTCCTGCTGTACCAGGAAACTGCTGTCGACCCAATGCTGAAAACTCCTCCAGAAGTGCTCTTCCGGTCTGTTGGGCTCCCTGCCCAATCTGCATCAGTGAAACCAGAAAGTTTCACTCCATCCTCTTGTCTGTACCATAGACCATATCCCGATGTGCCTCTGATATAGCGCAATACATGCTTGCCCGCCTTCCAAAAGAGCTTGGTAGGCTTAACCATAGCTTGCGAAAGCTGGTTAACTGCATAGCATATATCGGGTCGAGTATTGACCGGATACATCAACGACCCCACCAACTGTCGATAGACAGTGGCATCCACTACCTCCTCCGAAGTAGCATCTCCCTTCCTCCAACCTCCAGGAAGAGGGGTATCAACAGGCTTGCAGCCTTGCATGTTGAACCTCTCCAGAATCTCCCGGGCATACTTTCCCTGAGAAACAAACAGTCCTCCACTGCGCTGCCAAATCTCCAATCCCAGGAAATAATGAAGGATGCCCAGGTCCTTCATCTCAAACTCTCGTGCAAGATCCTCCTTGCATGAAAGTATCAACTGCTCGTCGCCAGTCAAAATCAGATCATCTACATACAGTACGATGATCAACGGCTTCCCCTCCACCACAATCTGGTACAGGTTTGGATCCGCCTCACTCTTGGAGAATCCAAGCCCGGTGAAGTAGCTGTCTATCCGAGTGTACCAAGCACGAGGTGCTTTCTTCAGCCCATACAGTGCTCTCTTGAGTCGGCACACATGCGACTCACTGCTGAAGATCTCAAAACCTTCAGGCTGCTCTATGTACACCTCTTCCTCAATAACTCCATTGAGGAACGCGGTCTTCACATCCATCTGATGAATGTGCCACCCCATCTGCGCTGAGAGAGCAAGGATCGTCCGTATGGAAGAGTACCTTGCGACAGGTGCAAAAGTCTCCTCATAGTCAATCCCCTCGATGTGTGAGAAGCCACGGGCGACAAATCTCGCCTTGTACTTCTCCACACTCCCGTCAGCCGCCTGCTTCACCTTGTAGATCCATCGCGAACCTACAACTGATTTCCCAACCGGTCTTGGGACAATCTCCCCTGCACTGTTCCTGATGATCGAATCATATTCTTCGATCATGGCATCAACCCATGCGGGTTCCTCCACAGCTTCCTCAAAAGAGGATGGCTCCATCACAACACATTGACTCACAAGAGCCATGTATCCAGTGTACCGATCCGGTGACTGTCTCTGTCTGTGCTGTGCTGTAGGTGGTCCTACAACCTTCTCTGCATCCCAAGCCAGTCGCTCAGCTTCTGTAGTGCGCATGCGCCCTCTGATGGTTGGCGCTGCCTGGGTGGTTTCTTCCACCTCCTGAACCTCCTCTTGTGGCTGATCCACATCTGGAAGCTCCTCCTTAGGAACTAACAGCTCCTCATCTGCATGCAAGTGTAGCTCCCTCTCAAGCGAACACTGCATGGCTTTCTCCTCCTGAAATTTTATATCCCGTCGCACAACAGTCTTGCGACTGTCTGGCACATACACCCGATAGTTGTGAGGTGTATCGGTGTACCCCACAAATATTCCAACTTCAGCAGTTGGATCCAGCTTCCTTCTTGCATCCTTCGTCACATGCATGTAGACAGGAGATCCGAAAATCCGCAAATGGGAAATATCGGGCCTCTTGCCAGAATAAGCCTCCTCTGGTGTACTCATGCCAAGAACCTTGTGAGGACAACGGTTCTGCACATACACTGCTGTATTGCATGCCTCAGCCCACAAGTGAAGGGGTAGGCCCTGATCATGCAACATCGCCCGTGCAGCACCCACGATCGTTCTGTTCTTCCGCTCAGCCACCCCGTTCTGCCGTGGGTTATGGGGTGCGATGAGCTCTCTCCGAATCCCTTCTGCGCTGCAGAACTCCTTGAATTCAGCCGAGATGAATTCACCACCGTTATCACTCCTTAGAGCAATCACCTTCTTCCCCGACTCCTTCTCGACCGGTGCTTTAAACTCACAGAACTTCGCGAATGTATCGCTCTTCTTCTGCATGAAGAAGATCCAGCACTTTCGAGAGAAATCATCAACAAAGATCACATAATACTTGTGCTTTGCTGTCGAAGCAACTGAGAAAGGACCACACACGTATGTGTGAACTCTCTCAAGGATCGTCGTGGCGCGACTATCCTTCTCGTGAAAGGTGGCTTTCACATACTTCCCTAAAGTACACCCCTTGCACTGATCTGACTGCGCAAGGGTGCCCTTAGGAAGTCCGGTAGAAATCTGCTGCAGAATCTTCAAAGCTCCATGGTGAAGATGGCCCAATCTCCTGTGCCATAGTTCGCCCTCATCATCCCGGCTCACCACATCTCCAGCCTTGCATGCCATAGCTGCGCAGTCATCTACCTGCAACCGATAAAGGTTCTGAGTTCGAACCCCTATCTTCCGGGTCTCTCCAGTAGTCTTACTGCGCAGGAAAGCTTTTCCTTCGCTGAAGACCACATCATAACCCTTATCCTCCAACATCGCTACTGAAATCAGGTTCTTCTTCAATCCCGGTACATGCATGACATCCTTTAAGACAAAGGGTTTACCAGACTCCCTCTGAAAGGATACGGTACCGATACCAGTCGCACTGTATCTACCGTCATCGCCCATCTCGATGTGCATACCCAAATCCTTGTCCTCCGGATCTGAGAACAACTCCCGATCTCCCGTCATATGAAATGACGCACCGCTGTCCAAGAACCACACCGATCCCATCACACTTGAAACCAAGCATGCAATCGGTGAAAAGTCAAGCTCGAACTGTGAAGTCAAAGCTTCTCCATCTGCAGATCTTCCCGCTTGCTTGTTCTTCTTCTTCTTTGGAAAATTGGTAGCATAATGTCCGTGATCATGGCAGTGAAAACACTTCACTTTCGCCATATCCTGCTTCTTGCCCTTTGCTCCAGAATGAGAGGTTTTCTTACCCTTCCCTTTCTTAGCTTTGGACACCAAAGCGCAGTTTTCTTCATCAGCTCCCTTTGATGAAGATCCATCTCAAGTAGTCCTCCTTATCTCCTCCTGCATGAGATCCGCCCAAAGGCGCTCCCATCTCGGCAGCTTCTCCCGACCATTGACACTATCTTGATATGAGTGCCAAGCCTTCGGAAGACCAAGGAGAGCCAGGTCGACCATGTCCTCGTCTTCGACAGTCACCCCCACACTTCCCAGCTCATATCTGCATTGAGTGAACTTCGTGAGGTATTTGGCGATACTGTCGCCCTTCTCCATCTTGATGTTCCTGAGCTTATCTTTGAGCGCCAGCTTCCTTTGGTCACTCTTACTCTGGAATAGATCCGTCAAAGCTTTCCACATTAAATATGGAGTAGCCTTGCCATGAAGGCTGGATACAATATGATCCTTGACGCCCTCCAACAGGATCCTTCGACATTTCGCGATCTTCTTTTGCCATGCATCGACCAAAGCTGCATCAGTGGGCTTTGGGACATCCGCATCCACGAACTCCTTCAGACCATTGTCTTCTAACACTGCTTCCATTCGATCCTTCCATGCAACATAATTCGAACTGCCTTCAAGAGCATATTCGAGTCGCAAACCATTGAAAGAAGACATCTTTCAACACCGGCACCAAGAAGAACAACCTTTTGCAAAATTCGAATTCCAAACTCCAAGCTCTATCGCTTCCGATCTATACTTGAAAACAAATTATTTCCAAATCAGAGATTGACTGCAAAGGGCATTCACAGATCTTTCACCTTACAAAGAAGGATGAATATTCCGGAGGCTACCTGGCCCGCATGCAGACTCTGTCCGAGGAAATAAGTTTGCAATCACCGTAATAGACTTCGACAATTAACTTCGCTCCGATACCATGTAGAAATTAGCTGAATAAATCATTTATTCAATGAAGATTAACCCGATCATACATCAATTTCGAATTGCATGCATAACACATAACCCTCTTCTACAATTAATTGTCACATGCGGAAATAACATAGAAACAATCGCACATCAAATCAATCACACATTAACTCAGTATGTATGGGGAAAGCCTATAGCTGAAAACCCCCAGCTATTGTGTATATTATAATGGAGAAATCATGTAACAATCATAGTACAAAAACTCTTTACAAGCTCTCATGCACTACCTCCCATGCTACACACTATCAAGCTAGATCTAGCAAATCACTTGCTCCAATCCTTAGCCACTTGATAGCCAACCTTGATTGCGTATATCAAAGCTATGGGATGGCCTCTTTATATAGATAAACCACCAGCCTTAACTTTGCAATACTCATAGCTTACTCCACCTATCTATGTGTTGCAAATAGCAACAGTATAGTTACAACTGATAGCTAACTCTACCCTTTCATCTATCTCTTTCACTTGTCTTCACTGAACTGATCATGCACTGTAGTGAACTGAAGTGTTCTTGAGTTGACTAATGAGTTAATATTTAGTAAATTAAATATTATTTAATTTACTCCACTCATATCTAGTTGATTAGTTAGTTTAACTAATCCCAACTAGTTCAACTAAAACAAACAGAACACAACTCCACTATTTGTCCCGTTAACTCCTCCAAAACTCCTGCCACTGAAGTCTAACTGAAGCCAACCATGCAAGATGCCATCAAACCCTAGGAACCACGTGATTCCTTGTGTCAGTTGCATGAGCCACCTCCTTGACTCAAACTGAAGTGCGCCAAGAGAGTAAACTGTTGTTTATAGTCAAAATATTATTAAGGGTAAATAATATTTGACTTCCATATTTTTAGGAGATCGGTCTAAAAATAGCCTGGGTCCTAAAAATTAGGGTCTCATCTATTTTTACCGACATGTCGCATACTCCAAGAATCTCCAAGTAGAATTCCCAAATTATGCTCCGTATGTCTAAAAGTAGACATAGTCTAAAAATAGACTTTGCGCCAGAATTTGCCTGCGGGCCCACTTAGTGAAGGCGACTTCATTTCACTAAGCTCCATCATCTTGCTGCATTCTCAACAAGAGAGAGGGGTGAAATGCTTTACGAGAACATGTCCAACTGAAGGCCCGCCGTCGGAAAACCTGCACAGACAGATACAACTGATATCTCAAGTACATGATGTATATATATGGTATGGACGCAGCCATCCGAACAGAGTATGCTATAATCCGGATCCAGGGTATGGGCGCAGCCATCCAACTAAGATCAAATAAATAGACTCAGGTATGGTCGCAGCCATCCAATCAATGAGTCATGTACATAATGATAATAATCCACAATCGCAGCCTGGATTACAACAGACACAATCCAGGGTCTTGCGCTCCATCTCGACCCAAACAAGTACAAGTTCTAGCATGCGAATGTGTGAGCTGATGTCGAACATGCAAGAACATCGTCTGATTACCAGCCAATGATGAAAGCCGTTAACAGACGCGAGAGAAACCACCAATAATGACGATGGTTCTCAAGGTACTACGGGTACAATCTACGGCGTGTGAATAAATGAGCTGACGTCGAACACCCGCAGAATCATCCGATCGGAGGCCAATAATGAAAACCTCTCGTCGAATGCGACGAACCTGCCATTAAGGCATGCAGGCTCCAAGGTACCATCAGGAGTCTCTAGACCAACTTCTTGGATAATGAGTTGAAGTCGACAGGAAGTGACCTTGATCGAAGGTGGGCCATAATGATTCCCACATCATCGACACGAGACAGAGGAACATAATGTTTTGTTGTGAATCGGGGCCATATGAGAAACAGAGGAAGGTTGATATTCGCAGAGGCCAACTTCTCTTGAACATATAAACGGCACGACAATGGACTTGGCAGTATTTGACATCAACAGATCAAAGGTCATGGCGACGAGGCGGTGAACAGATGAGAGGTCAAAAGAGATTACCCAAACCCATGGAAGCAAAGTGAAGCAACGAGATGAGATGTCCCCAACCCGACACGAATGCAGACAAGTGCCATGTTCAAGAGCGACATACTGCCGACGACAACGACAATGGTTCCATTTTTCCCCACCATTTCTGGCGAGTACCCCAATTATTTTTTGATAACAAGCTTGAAGGGGATAGCATATGCTTGTAATATAAGTCCGCCCTTCGGGCGAATCCATCCTAGTGCATTTAACGAGTCCTAGGAAGGAGAAACTCGGAGAACGTCATTGCGACGGAATCCAATGTCATCAGGGTTTAACGAGTCTGACAAAGGAAGAACTCGGCGTCTTTTCATGTTTAGAGAGTTTGAAAAGACAGCGGAAAAGAAAACTCCACAGGTCCCTTTTCGTAAATAGTTCCCCGGATCCGAAAAGGTAGAAAACAATATCCGGGAAAACCTCCTAGTCGCGATAGGCTAGGGTATTCCTTTTTCGTAATCGATCCAGCCCAGCCCGAAAAAGGGTTAAACTTATATTGGGTGAATGTCGATTCGTGTCCATTTTAACGAGATCGAAACGACAAGGGCCTCGGCGATCTTTTCATATTTAGAGAGTCAGAAAAGAGCTGAAAGATGACTCCGGAGTGACTTTTTCGTGTATTTACCGAGTCCGAAAAAGTATAAAATACAACTCGTTTCCACCTTCTAAGTCGCAAAACCTGTCACTGCACATACCCAACAAGCGTAAAATTCATTTTCGACATAATACATGCAAATATTTGACAAGAAATAACTTTTAAAACACATTTTAACGTCGAAAAGTTATAAATATGTCCAATGGTAAAAAATGAAATTAATTTTTACTATTTACCTTGTGGAGAGTAGCAGTGGTCCATTTGGAGCAGAATCTTCTGACGGCGATTGCGACCAATCCAGGCAACCATTTAGCGTCTCGTCTGTGGCAGGTAAGAGGCGCTCCCTTTCTCTTTCTTTCCATGCATTTTTAATGAATTCCCCTTAGAAATCAGCTCTGTAAGGGCACTCTTGAATTTTTAGGGCCGGCCCGAGTGGCGCGGGTATCGGGCACGGACCCGCGCCACTGAGCTCTTTTTATCAAAGGGCCCGCGCCACATGGCGCGACTGCCAGCAAAACAGTCGCGCCAGCGGCGCAACCCAAATTTCCGCCTAAAAATCCTCTATTTATGCCAAATTTCTTGAATTTTTAAGCTCACAGAAGATCTAATTAAGGGCTTTGAACCATGTGAATGCAGATAAACAGTCAGAATGGTGATTGAATGGAAAGAACGGGAACACGGAGATGAGGACGAAGAGGCCATGCAAAATGAGAATTGCATGAATGCTCTAAGGGACTGTGGCTTAAAGAAATTCTTCCTCACGCCATGCTTACGAGCTCAGCCTGAGCTCCTCCAATATTTGATCAACCTCTGGGATGAAAATGACCAGGTATTCAGAATACGAGAACAGGTGTTGGAATTGGAGGTCACCGACATTTACTTTGTTACTGGATTATCCCGCAGGGGTCCAATCCCTGTACTGACTGGGAGCAGACCATCAGGGGAGAAGATGGAAGAAGTAATGGCGCGGGTGTGCCGTGGGGCACAAACAGGAACAGGGAGTAAGAAGGTGTACATCTCGACCATCCCCGACCTAGCACTGAGAGTTGTGCTCCACACCATTACGCGGGCTGCCGGATCGCAGGCACCGCACGAGGCTACAAAGACTCAACTCTTACTGGCCTCAGAATGCATGGGTCCCCGACTGTATGACTGGGCAACAGCTGTCACCATTAACATGAAAAGGCAGCTCACAAAGTGCAAAAAGGGCAAACTGAAGCTGTTTGGGTATGGTTCCATCTTGGTGTCGTTCATTCTGGAACGCATACCAACCTTCCAGGGCCAAGAGGCCCCTGTGGCGAGTCCAGTACCACGAGAGCCGAGAATGGCTTGCTGGGCAGCACTGATGCCCAGATCTGGAGGCGGGAAACAGATGTCCTGGAAGCCCGAGTTCTTCAGATGGATACGGCGCCAACTGATCGTTGTGGAAGATTGGCCCTATGCGGGAACTGACTTTACAGGGGACCCGGATCTCCCGCTACCAGAAGGAGACCACTGGGACGAAGAGCTGGGTAAGACCTCATATTTTTGATTTCATGTTTATATGATTTTTTGTTAATACACAGTTGTCTTAACACAAATATACATGCATGCAGATGTAGGACCTGAGAGACCAGCCGGGATGTCTCCTATTTTCCGGAGGACACAGCTCGCCCCTGAGATCCAGGGGGAAGGTGCCGGAGGAGAGGCACTGGTTCAGAACCTTGAGGGGATCGTTCATGGGATCCCAGACTATGCCCGACTGTCAGATGTACCACTGGAGTACCAGCGCCATACGGTGGGAGTCCCAAATCGGCTCCACCGAATCCTGAGGCGGCTAGTGCGTGCAGTAACGTGCTATCATGAGCACCATGCTGATTAGTCTCTAGGGTTTAGCCACACCTATTTTTTGAGAGACACAGTGTCTCCGGATGTATTAAGACACTTATGTATATTTTTGAGTTTTATGTGACACACTTCTATGTAAACATTTCGATATCTATATATATGCATATCTATTTCTGGATGAGTCTTCTTTACATGTGATGATGATTTATAAATTACG
Organism: Pinus albicaulis; assembly: GCA_034641835.2. NCBI lineage: Eukaryota > Viridiplantae > Streptophyta > Pinopsida > Pinales > Pinaceae > Pinus > Pinus albicaulis. The sequence continues at coordinate 919,272,869 of CM076573.1, read as the reverse complement.
CAAATGTCTATCTAACACCAAATTTGCTACTGCATCTGTTAATGTATTCAAATGCCTGGGTATATGATGATATGTAATATATTCAAAATTCCTTTCCAGTAATCGAATACGCAAATACAATCGTAAAATGGACGGGTTTCTTACCGAATAGTGCCCGTTCGGCTGCAACACTACAAGCTGTGAATCTAGGTACACGAGCAATTCACGGATACCAAGGTTTACTGCCTCGGTTAATAATTCCAACACGGCGCTATATTCCGCGATATTGTTCGTGGTACGTCCTAAACAAACACCTTGCAGGTCGATCAACTCACCAGCAAGATCGTAGATTACCCAGGCTGCAGAAGACAGATTCCTGGTACTGCGGGAGGCACCGTCCGTGAAACCAACAAATGGATGAGTAGACATCTGCACAACCAGGAAGACCCGATCAGCAGAAAGACGTTTACAAAGCACACCACACCATGCACACAAATGACAATCACACACCTATGTACACACACCACACCAAGAAATCATTTCAGGCGTAGTACTTCTTAAGGTACAGCCCATTTCTGGGCTGCGCCAACGGAACTCCTTCGTAGTCTATAAGTTCGTAGGCCCCATTTTTCAAAACACGTTTTACTATATAGGGACCGTGCCACATGGGCCGGAGTTTACCGGCACCAAGCTTATCATGTGCCTGATCGTACAAGAGGACTAGGTCTCCTTCAATGAAAGAACGGGGAGAAACAGATTGATCAAAATGAGATTTGACCCTCTTCTTTTGTGCTTCGATGATCAAAGCAGCTAGACGACGGGTTTCATCCAAGCTAGGCATAAACGAGGAACGATGATGCCCATCGCCCCAGGGTAGCTCCTCCAGAGACATAGTTTCAATTATAGCCTCATCTGAGGGAAAAGTCTCTCTAAGAGGATCAGGCGAATTAGCCTGACCAAGCCAGGGGGATTGTGAGTAGACGTCAAGAGCCATGCTCATCGGAGCATGCTGAGGAGGTGGAGGGTCCGATGCAGCAACAATCTCACAGTAGCTGATCTCTACTGGCGTTAAAGGCATGGACTCTCCAAACTCATATACCTGCTCAGGTGTAGGAATCAGCCAGGGGTCATCAGTCCTGGACAACATATTGACTTGAGCGGTATTCGGTGGCAGCGTAGGGAAAATACCCATGAGGACTGGGTCTTTGAAAAGACCAGGTCCTATGCTGTCTGGGGGATTCGGAATTTGATCCACATACGGCACGTTGTTCTCGGAGCTGGAGGTAAAAAACGACAACTGGTCTACCGTGACAATATTGCCCTCGTGAGGGAACTTGATGAATCGAAAGACTATAGACGGCACGCAGAGCATGGCATGGGTCCAGCTGCGGCCAAGAAGTATGTTGTAGTTGAGTTTAGCGTCAACCACTTCTACTTCCACGTTGACAGTTTTTCCCTGTAATGTAATCGCCAGACTCTCGAGAACTCCCAGGGGTTTAGATTCCCGGCCATCAAATGCCTCAAGGGCATTGGGAGATGACGATAAGGTTGGAGAGCCGATGGCTTTCCAACAAGCGGAGGACATGACACAAGTAGATGCACCCTCATCTACGACGGCTCTGTGAACGTTCAGACCGTTAATCCCGACTTGAATAACCAAAGCGATTTGATGTGGAAGCCGGGGAGTAAAATTCTCCAGATCAAAGGTGAGAAGGCTCGAATCGGCGGGATCAATACCACCGATGGCAGACAATAAAGCCTTCCGTTGTGAAGGACAACTTTGAAGAACCTCAAGTGCAGACATGGCACATGGCGCCTGGGCCAGATCCTCAACGATGCTATAATGTTGAGCGGCACGAGCGTTTGGATTATAAGAGGATCTCCGAAGAACACCCTTGGGAGGTGGCTTCACAACGGATTCGAGAGTCGGCTTCTCAATTTCCAATGAACCAGAAGCAGATGCGGGAGGCGGTCCATCCGCCACTGCCTTCCCGGGTGCCTGCTGCTGATTATTGTAATCCTTGGACCTCATAGCGATAGTGATAGGTGCATTAGTCTTCATCATGAAAACTTGAGACCCAAACGGTACAGATGATGAACCTTGTTCGACCATCTGGGTCTGCTGAGATGGAAATGGCTCTTTTAAAACAGCCGGAGTTCCCTTTGAGCCTTTAAGAAGTTGACTGACTTCGGATCGTCTTGGACAATCTTTAGTGTAATGGTCACCTTCACATATGAGGCAAGGAAATTTCGGCTTACGTTGTGAGCCATCCTCAGACCGAGATTTAGATTCCGGTTTTGGGGCATCGGATTTTGATTTGCCTTTGCCCTTCTTCTTCCCCTTGGAGGATTTGTCCGCAGGATTGGCCTGAACGGCATTTACCTCCGCGGTTTTACCAGAATCGGATGATGCGGGATTAGCAGAGGTATTGTTGGAAGAATTAGCCTTCTGCTTCCCATTCGAAGACTTCTTCGAATTTTGAGAAACGGAACCAATCACACCATCCACCGAAGGGGTGGGCGGGGCCTTTTTGGCTCCGGGCCGTGGTGCATCAGGCAGGATGTCATAAAGCGTGCCAGATTGTGAATAAACAAGATCCAAGTACTGGGCACGTGCGATAGCTTGTTCCTCCGTCACACACGCTCCCATTGCAATATCCTGAGCGATTTTGTTCACAAAGGAGGTGGTGAACCAGTGAGTCAAAATCTGATCAGGTATGTGAAACTTGATCAGTCGACGACGGCGCCGCCACTCATGGATGTGATCCGAGATGTGAGTGGCCGTATCCTGCTTCAAGGAAGACAGGAGGTGCGTCCCGGTCTCATACCGGACTGGTAACTGGAAATGCGTGAGGAAAGCCATAGCTAACGAGTTGAAATCCTGAAAAATACCACGGGACAACTCTATGTACCACTTAGCAGCAGCTCCTGTTAAAGTACGCTGGAAAAGACGTAGACGAATCGAATCGTCGGTCCAAGAGTTAGACGAACACCAGAGGTGATATGTCATCACATGCGCCTGGGGGTCTTCTCCAGCTTTGCCCTCAAACTTGGGACAGTCACCTGGTATCTTGGTTGGAACCGGGGGCCAATATGGATTATGAGCAATCGGATCATTGGTCAACTTCGAAACGTCTGGTAGATCCAAGGTAGCCAGGAACGGCAATGGAGGGTTAATTCCCATGCCAGTCCCAGAATAAGGTCCGGTACCCATGCTCCACGATGGTTGTGAATATCCCTGCCCCCATGGGTTATGTCCCGTAGGATTCTGACCGTGAGGGGCATAATTCGTATAGCCAGACTGATTTGGTTGCTGGTAACCATTGTGTGGGGCCTGATAACCAGGGTTCGGGCCCTGATTAGGCGTCTTCCCCGTATAAGCAGCGTTTGGATTTGGCTGCTGAGCATAGTTAGAACCGTGAGGAGGAGGAGGATACTGAGAGCCTCCAGAGTGGTTATAGTTCGGTTGAGATTGACCATGCGGATAATAACCACTCTGAGGATGAGTAGACTGCTGATAAGTGGAACCCTGCGGAGCCTGGTACGTAGGGCGCAGCTGTTGATTTGGCTGCGGCATTGAGTGAGCAGGCTGGTGAGCAGAGTGAACGGAATGAGGGGGCTGGCCTGAATGAACAGGTTGACCCGAATGAGGGGGCGCTCCTGAATGAACAGGTTGGCCCGAATGAGGGGGCGGCGCTGGTTGCGCAGGCTGACCCGGTTGTAAGTGAGCCCCAGGTTGCACCGAATAAGCCGGTTGGCCTAGAGGCGGGACACCAGGTTATACCGGATGACCCGGTTGGCCCGGTGGTGGAACAGGACCAGGTGCTTGCTGGAAACCAGTTTGACCCGAAGCAGAACCATAAAGTGGTCCTTGCTGATATGCAACGTTAGAGACAACAGGATACTGCGGTTGCATCGGTAAGGAAGGATGGATTTTCCCCCCAGGTCCATAGGTCGGTCCCTGTTGATACCCCGGCTGAGGCTGAGCAGGTTGACCAGCGGGGTTATAATATGGTCCTTGCGGATTATAGAATGGCCCTTGCTGGCCCGCAGAGTAGCCTTGATTGGGCTGTCCCTGTGGGTCGTACTGATAGCCAGGTTGGCCTGCAGGTTGACCTTGGAAAGGTTGTGCCTGCAAGTTCTGAGCCTGGTTGTACGGTAAACCTTGAACATAAAGATAGGCCTCGGGAGCAGGGAGACGCAAAATGTCCCCATGCTCGTCAAGCTGACCCGGAAAACCATACACGGGAGTGCCGTCTTGTGCATAGTGCGAAAAGAAAGATCGGTAAGGATCTTGGGGGAGTTGTCCAGCTCCGGCGTTCGGCTGCTGTAAAAACAACCGATACTCCTCCGGAGAGATATTCTCCGGTATAGCAGTAGCTAGATAAATGTCCTCTGGAGTTGGCCCAGATCTAGAAGCAGATGCTGAGGCAACAGCAGAAGAGGCAGCCACACAAACGGTGGGTCGCACGGGAACAGAAGTGACGGGCGTCGAAGGAGACACCCCGGGTGTAGTGGCAGCTGGCCTCGAAGCAGGAGATGATATTCCCATAGAGGCAGAAGCTGAAATAATCTGACCCAGAGATCTGTATCCCTGTGGCAAAGAAGGACCAGCTGACGATGTGGTAGCCAGCTCAGACTCGTCTCCCTCGAACAATCTACGAGGGATGCGCTGATAGTCATCAGACCCGGGAATTTCCTCACCAGAATTACTCATGGTTGATCCTGCCGTTAAATCACGCAGAAGACGGCGAGGACTAGGAGGAAAAACAACAGCAATAAACGGCGAACCCGATGTAAGAGAAAGGAAATCAGCTCCTAATCTCAATTCAGACAGAGGGTCCGAAAAGGGCCAGTGGAAGTCAACTGGCTCTCCAAGGGGTTGCTCGGCGAGGACCGGTCCCCCGTCAGGGAACTCGGAAACAACAGGCTGCTGTGGTTCAACAGAAGGCTCAGAAGCCTCTGAAGAATCGTCCGTGTAAGGACTGCCAGTAGACGAAACTGAGGGTTCCGCCACCGTGACAAAAGACTAGAAGAAGAGAGCACACACACACACGGGCTGAAAATGAATTAAGACACACGATCAAACAGTCACAAGCAATATCTAAACGGGTGTGTTATCGTGGGAGATTGATTTTACCACATTGGAAAATAAACAAATCCTACCGTTTCATGTTTTAAGAGTCGAGAAACGATAAAAAGATGACTCTATCTCTTTCAGAGTTGATACAAGCGTGAAAGGGCAAGCGCTTGACGGTCTTTTCAAGTTTAGGGAGTCAGAAAAGACCAAATGACTGCTCAGGAAAAACTAGGCACAAAGGGTGTACCAAATATCCGTGAACTGCAATATACACCTTGGTTTAAAAAAATGAAACAGAAATCGACCAAGGACTTTCCGTACGTGCAGGTAGTCTCCCCGAATGCTGTGTTCGGTGTATCACGGGTATAGGGCGGCAGACTCGGCTTCCTGTGGATAAAGGATTGAAAACCTAGAGGGGTCTCCCTTTATATACGCGATGGTACGGGGAGCGCAAGTCCGTACTAGTGCTGTCTAAAGCCAACAGGCGAACGACAGCTGCTAGGTTTAACGACGCCGGAACACGTCTCTAGCCTAGACCTTCTAAATATGTTGCGTTAAGTTCCAATGTTGCCTTAGGTTAATTGAATAAATTTTATAGTTGATCTTTAATTAAGTTTCAATTTCCAGGCCTTATCGTATGTAGTGTCTCCTAAATGCAAGCTATATGCCACGATGCAACATTTCGTTCGATGAAAACTAGTTAAATGAGAGTTGAGAGCTTTTATACAAACGAAATGAATGGAATACAAACAAGAATGTCTCTAATGCAATTAATGCAATTGCACACTTTTCATTCAAACACTAATCACTAGTAATACGGAAAAGATGACAATTTGCACTAATTAAAAAAAAACAAAAGAGACTATATATTTTTTTTTGATTTTCAATGTTTAATGGCTAATGTGCACTGAAAACAAAAGGAACAATTTGAGAAATGATAACTAAGAGAGCGAAGCAAACAACATTCACTCAACAAAGCAAGCAACCAAATCTCTAAATCGACCCAAAGTCTCTCAAATCGAAGAAAGACTCGAAAACACCCAATGGACCGTGTGATCTAGGTCCAAAGCAAGGGCAAACGAATTCTGAATGAAAGAACGAACAATCACTCAAAAGACGTAGCAAAACAATCAAAGACTGCTAAGAGAGCGTGGAGAATCAATCAACAAGTTGACAGGACAATCAAGACACCAAAACTCCCAAGGAGGGCTCGATTCACTATGCCACTAGATGCCCTAGGGCTCAAATCGTGAAACCGATAGACAGAGGCAAACAACCAAAGGATAGCGGTGAATTCCGGTCAAACAAGACTCCAATACACTCAAACAATCAGGAAATCAAGAAGAAAAGTACTGGTCAAGCTCAGAAAGCCAAAAATTGAAGAAACTCCAAAAAGTCACAGGGGTGGCGCGACTGTGGCCTTGAAACTAGCGCCAGAGGCCGAGTGGCGCGAGACAGACAAATGCAACACGCGCCAAGTGGCGCGACTGTCAGGTAAAAACCCGCGCCAGTCGAGTTCTTCAATGAAAATTAAAAAACAAGCTAATCTGAAAAGAGACGAACACAAGCTAAGCAAACCAAGAGGCTAAAATAATGAAAGAATCCAACCCAGAAGGTTCATCAAGCAAGGAGAAACAATCAAAGCGAACCAATCATAAACGGGACAAGGAAAACCGGACGGTTCCCCAGCGGAGTCGCCAATTTGTTGAGGAGGTAAATCCTCTCTGCGGACAGAGGCGATCCCTACTAGCCCAGTAGGGGTCTAGCAACAAACAAACAATGCTATGACGCAAGCTCCTAGTTACGAAATGAAAGACTTGGGATAAGAGCCTACCTGGATTCCAACGCTAGATCTGAAGAAGAAGATGCCCCCGTCCTTCAGCCCTGGCAGGTCACAATCCTTCCACGATCTCCGTGGACGAACACCTGCACACAGAAGAGACGAACAGATACATGCATAGGAACCAGCATACGTAACTAAATATCGGTCAGGAAAGATATTACTCGCATTAACATGATTGCAAAAGGAGTGGAACCATAATCATAGTCATCTATTAAAGTGATAAACGAATAGAAGTTACAACCGAGTTCTGACGTCGCAGCCTCCTTCGGACGGGTCCCCGGTTGTCCACGTCTCGCAAAGTTCGCCAAGGAAAGGGAAACCTCTCCAGAGTCTCGTAACAATGGTCTCCTTGCTTAATGGGCCTTAAGGGAAAGAAGGGATTCTTTACAGCACAAAGGCACTTGGGAATAGGGAGATGCAAAGCTTCGGCACTTCAAGACTAGCTTGCCATGGATCTGAGCAAGCTTTTATAGATGGGGAAGGAGGGAGTTGGGATCCCTATTATTATGGGATTGGCCCTATCAACAAGGAAGGTTCCATAGAAGGTGGCAAAACTACTTCCCTTCTATAGAACTCCCGCAGCCAAACCTCCCAACTCAAGATAGGCAATGGTTGTGAGTTTGTTTGAACTCAACTTCCGCCATCCATATTTAAAAAACAGTCCCTAAAATGGGTGGCGCGGTTGCTGCTCCATGACAGAGCGCCAAGAGGCGCGACCTCTTTACAGGATTTCACACAGTGTGGCAATCTTGAGCTTGTCTACCGACGATGCAGAAAAATTGTTTTTCATGGATTTTGCAAGGAGATGTCTCAAGGGGAAATGAAGCTCATACTCAGAGGGATGCAATGATGATGTTTTCAGTGCATGACAGTGTTCACAGGTCACATTATGGGTCCTCCATTGTGCGGGACGGGGAATGGTAGGGACGGTGACAAATTACTGTGTAACAGGCCGCAAAACCCATATTTGAAAATCTATAAGGCCTAGCCCCCTCTATCTTTTTCACGTGACCGGGCGCTAAGCAGTGCTGGCCATAAAAAAGCGCTTACCATATATATATATATATATATATATATATATATATATATATATATATATCGGGCACATTTATAGCCATCGATCTGTACAGATTTGATGGCATTCACAAGTCTTCATCACACCCGTGGCCCACTCCATTCATCGCCCAAATTGCCTATCCGCCATCTGTTTAAACCGAAGATAAACGGCTCATAGTACACCCACCTTTGTGGTCCCCACGCCCAAAAACACTGTTCAAAACCCGCCCAGTTTCTATCGCACCGCCTTTGGGCAGCAGGTGGTATTTTATTTTTCGGAGCGATTCCATACATCGTGCGACGCGTGTCTCGCGCACTATTTCAAAATTGCTTGCTCATCGCGCGTTATAGTTCGGCAGTAGACGTGGCACGATATGCACGTGAGCCGTCTGATCTAGAGCGGCCCATCCAACGGCGATCGCTCTTTGAAGCTGCGTGGAATTTAACATGGGGAAACCGTACCCTTGGCCCACGGTCCATTGCCCTTCGACGCATTTTCAGCTGTCGATCTCCTTCTGAGATCTGACGGTCCAGATCACTTACCTCTCCACCAGTGGAATCCGTACCTCCACGTCACTCGTTCCACGTGTGTGTCGCATTTTTCCTCCGCCCGTATATATATTCCAGTCATAAGTCAAATTTCAACGTTTTTTACGTTAAAAACTTGCACCAGTCCATCCTCCATCGTTTCACTGCATTTTTCGCCGCCACCCCACATTCTTCCACCATTTCATCATTCTGCACTTCCACACCATTATCCCTACCACCTTCAACATCCGCACTGCATCTACACCCCCACACATGATTTTCCTAACAAGTTTGCGGGTTTTTGCAGGGTTACAGAGGCATAAAACCGCCATGATTCATTCTCTGTTACAGTGATAGAGGACACATCAAAGGACCATTTTTTAGAGGTTGGAATTATGGAGAAAGGCTCAGGAAGGTATGTCAACAAGAATTCCATTAAAGAAGCAGGTTTAAAATCTATCAAACCCTCCATAGTCATTCAAATTAGCACAGATTTCGCAGATGGAGCCATTAATGGAGTGGCAGAGAAATATCAGTGAATGACCAAGGAATTCAACGTTCAGCATTGAAGATCTTAAACCTTAATTCAAGGTTTAGAAGGCAGAGGGTACAATTCATAGGAAACAATACCCTCAAGGTTTCATTTTAGCAGAATTTTCTCTCTAGGAAAGGACACACTTCCCATAAGGTTTTCATTTCTCTACCATGTTCTTGAAGAGACTTCTACCCAGTACATTTATTCCAGAAAGATGTTCACAGAGTACATACAGCACTATAGAGTCATCCAACAGTATGGGCATGCACGTTTCCTCCATCTTGCCTTAATGAGGTAAATTAAATGTTTATCACCTACTCCCTTTTTGGAACTTTCTTTTTCTCCTATAAAGCTCCCGAAGAACAGAGGATTGAAGGTTCCAGATTCTATCAGAAAATTATGCAGTGAAAGGATTTTTGTATACATTTTTGTTGAACTCTTGTATGAAGGCTCAGAGCCCATAGGGTCTCAGTGAGGAGGAGTTCCATCTGTTAAGAGGATTCTGGCCTTTGGTATTTCACAGTGTGTAACTTTCTCTATTATGTGTTATTTTAATGGATCATTTCATTTCATCCATCTTTCCTGTATCATGTTTTGGAATGCGAGTGGCTCACTAATTTTTGGTATGGATTTATCCTAGTTGATATCCATGCTCAGATTAATCAAGCGCTTTAAATATGGCTCATGCATGATATTCTGTTTCATTAGTCATTCAAACCGTATTTCTGCTATATTAGTTTCTTTGGGAGGGTGTTTTTAAAACACTATTGTCATGTATGGATTCTTAGATTGGTAAGCCCATGCATGGTGGTATTGTGTATCTGGATATCAACTCAATGATAACTAATATCTTCTCAGTATTTCATTCACTACATACACCTTCTAATAACTTATTTCTGTGAGGTATTTCTGAATCGGCCCTCTTTACAGTAAGCTATCTCTAAATTGTTTGTTGCTTTTATATTGGATTTTTTGCATGTTGCCTCTGCAGCACTCCTTTCTATGTGTCAGTTTCTGAAGGTCTTGGTCCCATTCAGATTAATATTCTTTGTTTTAAAAGAGATAGCATGAGAGCTTTTTATTGATAACTTCCTCTATTATACCTTATGCTCCTTGCTATATAAGATGTCTTAGGCACTGGTCTATCACAACTCTAGGCTGTCTCTAGGAGTTACAACATGGGTAATCTACTATGATAGGGGAATTTGGGTCTGGATGAGATCTGGTGTTGATTCTTCGTGAAGCCAGATTTCGCGTCTAGAGTTTAGAGAGGATGGTATTTGGGATTGTTTCGGATGGATGGCCTCTCTAGGGTTTTACTAATGTGAAGGATGGTTAAAAAAAAAGGATGGAATAGTGGAGTCGCCAGGTGGATTTCTATGAGAACTATGGTCCACCACCAACACTATCAAAGATGCTTATGGGAAAAAGTTTTATAGCAAAATTTGAGATGGAAACTTTCAAAGAAGAGTGATTCACTTGGTTTTAATAGTTTGCTAGGCTATATGGACAAGCTAATGGTTCTCTTGGCAAGAAGACTTCTGCTTATCTCCTATGTTTAGGTGAGGTCTTCTGAAATGCTAAGTTATACTTAGTTTGTCACTGATTACAGAATTTCCACCCTAAGTTTTAAGTTTTTGGAAGGATGAGTTAGGATAAAGGTATGGTTTATGAATTTTTTGGTATTTTATGGAGTTTTTAGGCCTAGTGGAGGCTAGTGGAGTCGCCAGGTGGAACTTGATTGTTTTTGTAAAGATGTAACTATGGTCCACAACCAGTAACTAGGGAAAAGAAAATCTGGGAATGTTTTGGGGTTTTTTGAGTTTTATGTGCCTATGAGGTTTGGAAGAGTTTCCTATAACTAAATCATCATTTTTCTAAGATGGTGAAAGAGCTAGCTTCTACTCTTCAAACAACACTTAAGTTTTCTAAGTTTGATTGAGACTTCGGGAATTAATAAGGAGTACTTAGATTTTCACTAACTCAGAAGTCCCACCGTGATCACCATTATGTTAGTGTGGCGATGAGGTGGCTCCATCAGATAGTATTCTAAAATTTATCAAAGTAGTAAGGCATATTGGAGGCTAGTGGAGTCGCCAGGAGGATTTTTAGTTGTTTTGAGAGTATATGTGTATGGTCCACCACCAATATTGATAAACACCAATCTAGAGATTTTTTTTAGGTTTTCTAAGTTTCCTATATGTAGCCCTAAGGTTTGGAAGAGTTTCCTATAACTGAATCATCATTTTGCTAAGATGGTGAAGGAGCTAGTTTCTACTCTTCAGAAAATACCTAAGCTTTCTAATTTTGACTGAGATTTTGAGAGATCCTAAGGGATACCGAGGATGTTTTGACTCAAAGTCCCATCGTGATCGCCATTATGTTAGTGAGCGATGGGGATAAGTAAATCAGATAGTATTTTCAAAGGTATCTAAAGGTTTAGGGAAACTAAGTTTGCTTATCACTCAGGGTCCCACCATGATCGCCATTATGTTAGGGTCCCGTGATTTGGCTAATTGGCAAGCCAAATGACAGTGTAACATCAAACCAGTCTTTGGAACCCAAGGACCTAGCCTTCCTAGACTCAGAGAGGGCTCTCTCTATTTGTGTAAGGTATATCTATGTGTTTGCTTATTGTGTTTTGATTTTAGGCTAGTTATGAAGTAGGTTTTTGGTTTTGGTTTTTAGGTTGTGAGGGATGAACTGATTAAAGATATAAGATAGGTAAAAATATGTTAGATCAATTGGGCGATGGGGTCAAAAAGGTCAAGAAAGCTTTCAGATGGTGATACAAGGTTGTTGAAGGGCCGATTTGATTTGAGGTAAAATGGATCTTTGGCCAAAATGGAATAAGATGGACATCAAGTTTGTGAATAACAAAGGATTTCAAGCACAAATAGTTTAATAGCTGACATAAACATGGTAGGGAAAAGCATTAATCATGAGAAATGTAACTTTAAGTTAGTCAATGCATAGAAATAAACATTCAAGCCATGCATAGAGATATATAACTCTCTAAATTTAGGAAATGGCTATCAGACTTTGGGGAAATACATTTAAGACAGACAAACAACTCAAATCACTATGTCAGAACACCTAAACACAGTACTTCAAGTTATTGGGAACTTTGAAAACAAGATTGCATAGTCTTAGGCAAAGGGAAAGATCAGAACAAGACCTCCTTGGTTCAACAAATGACAATCTAATTAGTCAAAGAGAAGTTTCATAGATGGAGCTATGGCTAGCCATGAGTAAGCAGGACATACCGTAAATCATACTTAGCATGCATAAAATTATGAATGAAACAATAAAACAATATTCTTAAGTTATTAAAGAGCAATCAAGAATTCTTTAACGTGACTAAGAATGAAGAAAACATGGAAGCTATGAAGAAACATGAAATTTGAGGTACCTCCAAGGGCATGTCTCAAATTTTTTCTCTACTGTCCTATAGGAAGCAAGAACATGGATTTATGAATGAAAACTAAGAAACAAAACAGAGATAGAGACACTATACCATTCTACCAAGTCATGGAATCCAACAACAATCCTCTTTCATCATCCAAGAACATCCAAGAAACTATCCAAAAGCATGAGACAAGTATTTCTTCCAAAGCTTATATGACCATATATTTCTTCTATTCATCAAGTTCAGCCTTGTTTACAATGAAAGCCTTTGGAATATATAGGCCAAAGTGAGGAAAACCTCGTAGTTCAACTTGAAATCTCACACTACAAGAAAAAATCACATTGGTGAGGGGTGAAAATGGTCACCATAAGCTCATTGGTGAGGGTCAAAAGAGCCTTCGTCACCAAAAAATGAATGTCACCAAAGGTGGTGTCGCCGAAAGTATAGGTGTTGTGGTGACATTCAAGGTCCGTCACCAATAATGATTTATAGTGATGAATAGTGACCGTCACCATTTCATATGAGCAATGGTGATGGACAATAGTCTCCTCCGTCACCAAAAAAATGAACGTCACCAAAGGTGGCATCGCCAAAAGTATAGTGTTGTGGTGACATTCAAGGTCCGTCACAAATAATGATTTATAGTGACAGATAGTGACCGTCACCATTTCATATGAGCAATGGTGACGAACAATAGCCTCTGTCACCAAAAAACTGAACGTCACCAAAGGTGGCATCGCCGAAAGTGTGTGCTGTGGTGACATTCAAGGTCCGTCACGAATATTGATTATAATGACAGATAGTGACCGTCACCATTTCATATGAACAACAACAATTTTTTGTGACGGACCTTTCATGGCCATCACTATTGGTGCATATATATGGCGACGTTCATTGACCGTAACCATAAACTTATTGGTGACATCAAGGTCCATCACGAATATTGACTATAATGACAAACAATGACCCTCACCATTTCATATCAACAACAACGATTTATGGTGACAGACCTTTAATGGTCATCACAATTGATGCGTATATATGGTGGCATTCGTTGACCGTCACCATTTCATATTTTGGTGAGGGTTAAAAAATGTCAGCATAAGCTCATTGGTGATGGTCAAAAGAGCATTCGTCACCAAAAACTGATCTTCGTCATTCCCTATATATGAATCTTAGGGCACAATGGAATTGAACCACCAACCTCCTGCTTGTAAAGCAGGTGCTATTCCATTGAGCTAGCACCCTTTAAAGAATTAAACTTTAAACTAGAAACTGCCCTTAAAGATGAAAAGATACACCAAATGAATAAGAACTAGGAAAACTGAAAGAATTCAGTGTCCTTGCTCCTATTTTTATTCTACGACACTCTACAAAGTATGATCTTGATCTATGACGTATTTGTGCCGAGTGGTTCTAATTTAATGGGAAATTTTATATTTAGATAAAATAAATGAATAACTGAGAGGCCTTATGGGCTAATTTTTAATCCTTACATGAAAATTTCTTAATATTCAAGTCTATGGAACAACTCGTTCAAAGTTCAAACTGAAGTAGATTTTAAATGGAAAGCCTAAAACCAGCTAAGTAGTTTACAAGTTAACATTTTGGATATAGCTTCTGTTCAATATATATGACAAGTTATGCCATAACCTTGAAACTAGTTTCTTAGCTAAAAGACTTTCTTAAGTCAACAATGACAAAGAAAGATAGTCATGGCAAGCAAAATTCTCTTGTTTTTTCTAATGAGGGTGCATGTAACTTGATAAAGGTTGTATGAGAGTATCAAACCATAAACAGTTTCACTAAAACATGGAAATGACAGTCTTGTTAAGCAACAAAAGCTTAGTTGAATATATGAAAAGCATCGAGCTAAATGATATAATCAAACTAAAAGTAATTGTAAAAAAATGAAATCACCATCATATACCATCTGGTTTGGTTAGTTCTTCAGAAAGAGAGTGCAATTCCATGATCCAACTCCTCATCTTGATTATGTAATGGACCATCCTGAACAAAAATTTCCACATACAACAATCAATGTTATTGCATTGGTAAGACTTTTGATATAATCTATCAAAGCATGTACTATGTAGGAGAATAACTAGAAATCACAACTAAAAATTTGAATCACAACATAAAAATATAAAACAACATGCAACAGGAAAGGAAAAAATCCACAATTTGAGAAATATGAACAATCCATGAACCTGTTCTTATATATTGATATAGATAATGAAATAGAAATCTAGATTTATGAAATTCAAGTATCACACAACAATGTCTTGAACAAATCTCAATATGTAAAATAGTATTTTTTGCATTTGGATTTACCTTGCAAAACCTCAGGAAAAAGTTTCCACAGAAACAACCAATAAACATAACGACATGGACCTCAGGAGCAATTGTGCAGGGGATAAAATATGAAGGTAAAGCACTAGAGAAATATTCAAAGAAAATGATGAAAAACGTATCTAGAAATAACTAAGAACCCTCTGAAGTAAACCACATATTTATAATCGTGACTAGTACACTTGCAAAAAAATATCAGAATAATTTATGAACTATTCCACCAAAAAGCAGTGAATTTTTCCACTAAAATACAGTTTCAAATTAATCAACTTTGTTAAAGTTAATAGATAGAATATTGAAGTTTAAAAGACAATACACTCTGATGAATTAGGGATTACCATGGCATTAGAGGGCACATGCCAAAATACATTATCATCTCCAAATGCACCCCTACGTAGTGTCCATCTGACACTTTGTGACTTGAACCTTTAAAAGGCTTGCTCAGCCACTTCATCATTCAAGATTTATTGTGAGTACGATGGTACAATGTGACCTACATGTCCCAAATAACATTAGCCAACAATGAAAACCATAATTAAATTATTAATGCCTTACTAATTTAATCCTTGAAAAGACGAAAAACATGAATCCAAGTAAGAAAATGATAAGGTTCTCGTTAACCAACTATTATATTTACAGATATGGCAAAATTTTTGATTGGCTGTTTCAGAATTTAAAGCATTTTACATATTCTCTCAAACATATGAAAAGACACTAAAATTACCAAGGTCATATTTCAACATAAATCTTGCAGAAAATCTTTTTTTTTTTTAAATTTGTGTTTTCGTTTGGGTTCAGGTTTGATCCATTTCGGCTTCAGGTTCAACTTGTGATTAGATTTAGATCAGGTTTGGGCTCAAGTTTGAGGTTCAACTTTGAAATTCGCCGAACCTTGGAAAATTTTAATTTTTTTTTAGGTTTGCCAAATTCTGAACTTGAAGTTTCAGGTTCGGAAAAAATTGAAAGTGACACATTCACAATTGCACCCCTAGTCATTGAAATCTTAATTTTTTCACCCACAAACGTCAAATTCTATGTTTTAGGAATCCATCCGAGCTTAAAATGAAATGTGCAGTGGAACACACTTATAATGACCATTCAAAACTGTCATATTTGAAAATGCCCTACGAAACACGCCAAACCTGCAATATTCACAAAATATTAAAATACGGCCTTGGAAATATAGTCAGCACGGTATGTTGTATACACTAAATAGATTTGGACAACTATATTCAGGTCAAAGTTGACAACTAATCTACATTTTAAAGTTTCAGAAAAAAAGGAAAAATATA
This sequence comes from Pinus albicaulis, assembly GCA_034641835.2. NCBI lineage: Eukaryota > Viridiplantae > Streptophyta > Pinopsida > Pinales > Pinaceae > Pinus > Pinus albicaulis. The sequence goes on along the minus strand of CM076573.1, from coordinate 919,256,795 downwards.
CTGCATCACAGTCTAACCCAGATCAAGATGAACATAAGATTTATCAAAATATCATATACAATTAAGTTGTCCATTTACAATTGTAAATCTATACAGCACATGGCCATCCTGAGCAAATGAATCATTCACCTAGGTCAAAAAAGGAAATTGCATTTTGTCATTTGCCAAGAAAAACGAAGACCAAATATAGTTGCCATTTGCCTGCCCCCCTTGACCAAATAAGCTGTCCAACTAGATCGTATGGTGAGGAATTTGCATCCCTGACATTTTAAGTTAAACACAAAACTGCTTGTCTATGTGGGTCAAATGAGCTTCATTCCTAAAATACTATTAGCAATCCTAGTAAGACATTAAACTGATCCCAAAATCCTACCATCAGCCAAGAAAATGCAGCAACCACAATGAAATGCTTTGGGGTTAAAATGACCAAAAAGACATGAAGGCACTGGTTACTCTTTAAATAAAAGAAATAATTGAAAGAAAATAAAAAATATGTCACAAAAGAGAGACAAAGAAAAGCCGGGGAACCTAACAGAAATAGAGGAAAAGAAAAATAAGACAAGGAAAAACTGAGTATAACTGATGAAAAGTGAAATAACCGATAATAAAATTTCAGCAGATTTCAACAGCAAAAATTGGAAGCACCAATCAGAGAATGTGAAGCACCACAAAAATTAAGTGACTAGCAAAAAATCAATTTCGACGTTCACACACTGGTTCAAATCCTCTATATCATATTACTTTTGCTTGTCAATTGACATTCCCAATCTGGTTAGGGCATTTCAAGAAAGTCCAACAGAAGGTGGATAGATGAGCAATTCAAAGCAAAACCAAAGACAATTTGACCTTGCAGATTAGAAATTTTTTTAAAGTTTAAAATAGATGGTTAAAACCTAAGCGACCACAAAAATAACAAAAAAAGTTTCAAACACAAATAAGATTCCATGTAAATGTAAGCACTGTAAATATTAAATTATAATGAGGCGGAAAAGAGTAAAGCTAAACAAGAAGGCTATAAAAAGGGTAAATGGAAAGGCTAACAACAAATCAAAATGTAGCAAAGACAGACACCGGAAACAAGAAAGCTAACCAAAACATAAAAGAAAAACTAATTAATGATTTTACCAAAATGGCATTCATCCTCAACCAAAATTTAATGCAATTTGTAGCCCCACTAGCCAATTTTTTTATCATATCCAGTATCTAATGTTGCCTGATTGTGCTGTGCTGCAATAGGAAGAGCATCTTTGCCTTGGAATACCAAACCTGAATCATAAATAAAGTAATCAATTGTGTTTCTTTGTATCATGCAACAAAAATCAAACTAAATTAGGATTTATGGATTAAGGAACTTACACTCAACATTCATGTTGATGCCACAGTCCCTGCCAGCTCTGGTTTTAGCTTTTTGTTTACCTCTGAAGTGCTTCCATCTAATTCCGAGGCAAACCTGAGATAAACAGACAATTTACAATCATTTTTCAATATTACACAAGGAATTGCCCTCAGGTATGCTTCCATATATAATAAAGTTCCAATTAAAATTTGATTTATGAAAAGCACAAAGGCAAGAAACAAATATGATCTTGATCATGACATACAAAGCAAACAAATAATACTTTTAGAGAAAACCATTGAAATAGAGTTTACCTTGCATCCCTTGCTTTTTTCTTGTCATCTTCCAAGGAAGCAGATTTCACATCTACTCCAAATCTAGCCAAACGTGCTTTCTTCTTTGCTTCATCATCAGTAGATGAGCACAAAGCAAGTCCAAACCTGTTTAATAATTTGGGCATTGTCAGATTTCAATTATTCCGGAGTAAAACAAATGCATATCATAATTTTCGAAAAAAAATATTAAGCAAATTAAGTTGACGGTAAATTAGACACACAAGATAAGGAAAATAACATCATCATAATCTCAGGAATCTGAAGACACAAAATAAATTCCTGAATTTTGGAAGAACAAACCTCTCAGCCCTCGCTTTCCTCTTTCTTCTTCCGATATTTTTGCTTCTCCTAGTCCAGGAGAGGTAGGTTTTGGAGTACCATTTGCTGACTCACCAAATCTTTCAATAAAACATACCCGAAGGTAATTTCTGTCAATTAAGAGATGAAACATATTGACTGATAAGATTGGGGACCATGTGCACTGATCATTCAATACAGAAATTACTTTCATAGCTATTAATCACTTTAAAGATTAGAGCAAAGTCCAGTAGCACCAGAACTAACATAGTCCACCAAATTTAAAAAACACCATTATGGCCAAACATTGTTTAAAATAAAATACAGCATATATTTAACAGAGATGCTGAACATTTAAGTTAAACAAACATAAGCCTTGAAAATGCTGCAATCCCTAGAACCTAAATCCTACAACAAGATTTTTCCACCATTCAAAAGGGTGGCATTCCAGGTTTGTAGCAGTAATTAGAGCCAGAACAAGAGGTTAATCATATATACTATACAGAGATTATCCACTGCACTCCATGCCTTCGATGACCACCCGTTTATGCTAGCTGCAGTATCAGTATGAGTCTTGAGAATGATCTGTCATGATCTGTCACACATGAGGTGTTGCCCTCTGACTGCAGAATCAATGTAAACAGGGCTTTCAGAGTATCCAAAATGATACAGGAGCCTCACTGGTTCATGGGCAATCCTCATGGCCAAAAACAAATTTTGTTTCCAGTTAAGATTTTAATAGATTCTCCACTGATCTTAACTAAGTTGAGAATTTTTACATTGTGATCAGGATTTAGTTATAGAGATCATACGTTGTATAGAATTCTAGTTTTGTTCAACACTACCAAGGGTTGCATCATGTTTTGAATGGGTTACATTCTCAACAATTGTGATTTGTAACCTTTGCTGTTGGGTTAAAAATCCACATGTGTCCTCGTAGTTGGGAGGTAGTGTGTGGCACTTGTAGAGGCAAGATTGACTATGACAACCATTACCTTGGAGGAAGATAAATGGTCCAAGATTCATGTCGGGACCTCTCAAGGGAATATCAACTCCAACACTTTGTATTTCTGATAGTCACTAGACTTTGATAACCATTACCTAAGAGAGAGATAAAAAATCTACGATTCATGTTGGGGCCTCTCAAAGGAATATCAACTCCAACACATTCATAATCACCGCATGGTGCCTTCATAACCAACGCCTAAGTTAATTTGGGCTGCCAGGATATGTAACACATTTTTATTTTGGAACTGAAATGGGTCAACATGGAGTCAAGGTCTGAATCAACTATTCACATTTGTTGGAGAAGGTGGCTTATTTAACTGTTTAATGGCTTATTAACGTTCCAAAGTATTCTACACTTTAAATAGTTCCTAAAGTATAGTTAGGCATAAATTCAAAAGGAAACATGTCTTACTGGCTCTTGGCCCTCCAGTCTGTGCATGAAGATTGCATGAAAATAAAGCTTATGGTTCTGTAGTGGCAATATGGCTTCTGTGTTGTTTAAATTTCTGCTGTGTGTAAATAATTGATTTGCTTCCAGAATTTTTGTGCACTGACTATTGCAACCTGTAGATGCACCATAAAACAAGTTACAACAAATATGAAGCAGAAGAGTTTTTTTCCTTCACACAGCTACTTTGTAAACATGTAACTAGCCAAAAACTTATGCCGAGCCCCAGACAGCCATACAAGTTGAAAATTAAGTTATAACATCAAAAAAACCCAACTTGAAAAGAAATAGGGAATAGATGCAAAACAAAAATGAAACTCAATTCAAGATATCATTACAAAGCCTCCGATGGTTATAAATTATCACAGGTGTGGATCAAGTAAACTCCATATAACCATATAACCTATGATGGAGGTTTAACAAGACCATTTTTAAATTTCAACAATCCTGTCATGCCAATCATGTGATTTTATAGCATTTTCTTATTTAGCTATACTGCACCAACATAATTATTCAAAAAAGGGTTACCACAGCTCTAAATCAAGAGAAGCTACTTGAACTGGACCAGTGAATTCCATGTAAACATAACCTCTGAATGAGGTTCAACAAGACCATTTTCCAATTTCAACCATGCTATCATGCCAATCAGGTGATTTTATAGCATTTCTTGTACTGCAGAAACATAAAGATTCAAAACAGAAATCATCAAAAGGTTTTTTATAACATGGTAAAGCTCAAGGAAAAAAACGCTACCATATATTTCTAGATTTTTAATCAAAACATGGTAATATAAAATTCAGGCTTCAACAAATAATTTGGGTCTTAAAGCTTCATACAATGCACTATAAGCTTATTTATCCAAATTTGTTTTTTTTTTCTTGAATCAGGTAGCAGTAACACTAAGTTACATTGGGTTGACAATAAAAAATTTTTAAATTGAGAAACTTCATAAATTTGCTCACAAACCAGTAACACACATTCCAAGTTAGCCTAAGGCCTTGTGCAACAATTATCCCTGAATTACCCCTTTCTAACAAGAGGCAAACAACTCATCATGGTTATAAGGGATAGCAAATATAGGAAATACATCAACTAAAACATGCAAGATAAATATACTGAATGTTAGATTTTTTGTTAATCTTCACATATCCTGTAGACCTACATCTCCTACAAAGCAAGGTTTTTTCTTACTGTCTATGTCAGGACAGTAGAATAGTACTTTAGGAAGGTTAACTGACCTTTACTTTATGAATAGTCCTTGAGGAAGAAAAAATTCCTTTTAGCCTTTATCTATAGAGAAGTCATGAATACATTTAATTAAATAATATAAAAAGATATAATGATACAACAAAAATTGTCACAAAAAAGACAGACATAGGAGAATGCAACAGAGAAGACAACATGATAATCAGAAAACTTGCATAGGTAAATTGTAGTCAGTCTGGAAGTGTTGGAGAATTTTAGATTATATAAGGTTGACTCATGCATTTTATTTCCAAAGCACTGCAATTCTCTATCATATATTTTACTCTCTAATATTTGTCCACTGTGAATACATCATACTTTATGCTAAAATTAAAATATTTCAGTGGATGGTATGCCTTTTATTTGCTGTGCATTCATGCCTTAATCTATAAATTTGATTCCAATTGCTGAGCACTCTAGTGTTGCGAACACAAGATCAATATCTCTCTTAGAGCACTGAATTTTTTTCCAATATTTGATAACAAAGCTAATGGTTTGTTCATAAGGAAGGTTGGAAAATTTAATTTGCAGGTTGGTTACCTAATTGAAAAAGAAAAATCAATCCACAACAAACACCCATGCAAATTAGAAGGCTCAAAGTACACCAGAGCCATGGCTGTAGCTAGTGTGACTTTCTTCTTTGTCTAAAATGGATCTAGTTGAAACCACAAAAGGCCACATATAAAGCCCTGAAAATTTCAGGATTAAATCTCATTGGTTTGAAAAGGAAGAAAAACGTATTCCTTGAAACATTTATTTTGAGAATTCACTTTTATAAGACTCTACACACACATCGTACTACCCAGATTCTGAAAAGTAATTTTTCAACTGTAAATTCAACATGCAATCCCTTGAAATTCTAAAGGGAACAGAAACAGAAGATGAATACTGAAGAAAACGTAAGTGCATACCCTTCATTCACTACAAAAACCCTAACATAAAATTAACCTGCAGTTGCCTACAAAATCTTTACTCTCACCTTGCTGGTCGCGAATTGCGCTTCTCTTCCTCTGATAACTGTAACGCCAAGCCAAACCTCTCGGCACACCAGTGCTTCTTTTCCAAGTCCGACAACTGTAACGGCCCTGCAATGCTAGTGACTCCGTTATCTTCCCCCTCATTAGACGGCTTCTCCACAGATGCCACGACTGTCGTGACGACAGTGATGGTGTCCAAGGACTCTGCCATTATCGAATCTTCACACTTCTTGGTGACAGTCTTGAGTTGGGATGTTTCATCTCCAGAAGGGGGTTCCTCCACGTTAACTGCCTCATATTTTTCTGGTGCATCTTCTAATGGAGGAACAACCTGTTTTATGTCGGACTCAGGGCCCTCGCCTATGGCATTTTCCAGCAGATCTGAAGAATTTCCCAGGCATTCAGTCGGCGAAGGACCGGGAGTGCCAGGGTTCAAATCCCTCTTAGTAATTTCATTGCGCAACTCCTGGATCTTCAATTTCTTCCATTCTTTTGTGACCTTTGATGAATTTTCCGTCGTCGCCATTCCCTGAAACCAAATAATTATGTAATAGACAATGAAAATGAACCCACAGAAACCTTCTACTGAAAACCTCAAAGCCTAGTTTGCAGATACCACACAAATTTAAAGTTTTATTGTTGGCCTTTTGAATTTATAGGGATGTTATCAAAGTTGATCCATAAGCCTCACAATAAGTGGTTTTGGGATGTGGTTTCTAGTTTCCAATGACAGTTAAAGGGACCGATGTTTACCATGATACTTATGGAATCCTAATTTGACGTTCGTAATCGATAACCTACTTTTATTATTAGGAAAGGTCACATGTCAAAATGACATGGTGAGACCAAATTTTCCCTCTTACCTTTTTTATTTTTTCTTCCCTTCCATAACTTCACATTTATGTTAGTGAAAAAAAAAGGAAGTGTTTTATATACTAGAAATTGCACCAGGAGGCACAAAGGAACGCTGGAAGGTGTGCTACATGTGGGACATAATGAATGTTAAAAAAAGGGGGCCCACGGTGGGGTTTCCTCCTTTTTTCTGCCTTTAAGTATTCCCTCCATTCTGACTCTTCACATTAACATTAGGTTGAGAGGATCGTGCAGTGGGATTTCCCCCTATTTGTTGCCTTTGAATGTGCCCACCATTTTGAATATTCGGAATAGAAATAGGTTGAGGATGGCCTGCAGTGGAATTTCCTCTAGATTGGCCTACTGGCCCATTTTCTCGCTTCACACTGGAAAGAAACAAATAGATATCAACAATCTGATCAAAATCACACGTGTCTATATTGTGAGAACCATCACACGTGTCTGAACTTCACCCACCCCCAGATAGTGAGGCTGCATATCCACTAAACTCATGAGATTACCCAAAATACATCAAATCAAAAAGGTATTTACTTGAATTCATAAACTAGATATTTACTTTAAAACATTCAAAGGTATTTACCAGTTGGATTTCCTTTACCAGACTTCAATTTTTAAACCAGAGTTACAATCTACTTATTAGAAGCTTGCAGATATGTCCCTTTGTTATTTGGAACCCATAATAGCACTTCTATAAAGAAGCTAGAAACACATATATCAATTTCAGTGTCTTACCTCCGATGTATTTTAATGCTATCAAATTTGAACTATAGAGCCTAGTGATCATCAATCAGAAAATCATTTCCCACATAACCAAGTAGCATTCAGTACAAATAGCCTATACACAGTTCACTGCAATAACAAAGGACTGAATATGCTATGCAACCAAACTCATGTATTTCCATAGTGGGGTCTTTATGTTTGACATTCTCTATTTATGCTTCAAAGTTAGCAATTTCATTTGGTTTCAGAAATAGAAGTCTTGAAAGTAAAGCACAGACATGGCAAGAAAAAGGTCAAGTTTTCACCTTAACTTAATTTAGACCAAATATATAATTACAAGAAGTCATAGAAGTTTTGGGCCTTGCAATGGACGCTCTATGTGCCTATCTCATGTGTTGACCATTTAGTTTTAACATTTTAAAACCAAGGAGGAAAATTCAAATTTGATGCCACCAAACAGAAAATATCCAAGATTTCAACATATCCTACAAATTGCTGACAACAGGTCTAAGAACTCAAGGAATCAAAGACATGTAAGAAAAATGGCTATATAGATTTCATTTTGACCAGCTGTTTTCATCTTGGTTGTGCACTATCTAAAGACAATGACAAAAATTCCTGCTCAGCCTTATGATGTCACAACACAAACCAAAGAAGCCTTGGCAATAAGTTTGATACAGAGCAAGATTTTACAACATCAAAGATGTTACACCCTAAATGAAAGTAAACTAGGGTTTCAAAAGATTATATGGACTCAATCTCCCTATTCTCACTTATCTGCCTCTGTAAGCAGGGCCTATGTCGTCTATGACTATGCACTTGCAATGACAATTAGTTATAATGACCAAGAAATTGAATCCAGTGCAAAACATACCCAAGAACCCATCATCGAAGGTAAAGGTGCCACAAGGTATATATATATAGTAACCCATGTGAAGGGCATCACAAGGTGAAACTCGGGAGGCCACAGAAAATATATATGTATCTGTCTATTGATCGATCTCGGTGAGTCGCTAAGCATAAGTTTTTTGTATCTCCACCAAGGTTCAAAATTTATATCTCCTGTAAACATTAAAAAAAAATATGCTTTGGGTTTTCTTGATAGAGAATATTTCATGTAGATGGGATAAGTGAAAATTGTGTTTAAAAGCTAGAAACCTCGCCCAAAGCTTCTTAGTCAAAGGGAGCTTCTAGCATGTTGTAACTGTAACACTTCTAGGGTGGAAAAGAGCCTATTCGAAAGTTTTGGGTTATATCTCCTACAAACATAAACATGATTTGGGTTTTAAGGATAGAGAATGTTTCATGCAGGTGGGCTAAGTGAAAATTATATTTAAAGTATAGAAACCTCACCCGAAACTTCTCAGTCAAAGGGAGGTTCTAGCATGTTGTGACTGCAATACCTAGAATGGAAAAGAGCCTATTAGAAAATTTTGGGTTAGAGTGAGGAAGGGCGTGTTTGGAAATTTGGGACATCTTGTCCAAAATTTTAAAACAAAAAGGGTGAAATTTTGAATTTCAAGAGGCTCCGTTCTATAGGTTAGCGTTGAAACCACAAACCAAAAAAAATTTAAAAGCAGAAGGGCGTGTTTGGAAATTTGGGACATCTTGTACAAAATTTAAAAACAAAAGGGGTGAAATTTTGAATTTCAAGAGGCTCTGTTCTATAGGTTAGTACTGAAACAACAAACCAAAAAAACGAAAAAACAAGAAATTAAATTAGAGATGAATAAGGATGAGGGTACCTGCTCCACCATCTTGTGTTTGAGGACATTTTCTTTATCGAGGATCTTGATGGCTACGTTTTCACCATTTTCTGTATTTTTGGCAGGCTTGACCTTGGAAAGGGTTCCTTCGCCAAGGGTACGTCCCAACTCGTATTGCCCACACGAGTCTTCACGCTCTGCATGCTCATTCTTTGCCTCTCTCTTTTCAAAAAAAACACAGAAAAATCTAAGAAGAAAAAGGGGCTCCTTCGTGTGGATCAATCACCTATGGAACTCACTCCCTTTATTGTATTATTGCCTCTGGATCTATGCCCGTCCCTCCTCCCCTGGTCTAATAACGCTTATGATTACAAGGCTGCCAGACCTATGACTTTACAACATTCATCTTGCTAAAAATATCAATCGCCCAAAAATGAGCAGCTGCAATTTCCCTGAACCGAACTTCTTGTCAGCTGCTCAGAATTCCTAATGAAATCACTTGAATTGTGCACAAAATACCAGAAAAAAATGACCGACTAATAAAAGGAAAACCCTCTGGGCACCTTAACTCTCATGAAGGCTGCGGCCAGCAGGTTTTCGAACTTTTAGAAGGTAGGATAGCCCTAATAACGCTTACGATTACAAGGCTGCCAGAGCTGTGACTTTACAACATTCATCTTGCTAAAAATATCAACCGCCCAAAAATGAGCAGCTGCAATTTCCCTGAACCAACCTTCTTGTCAGCTACTCAGAATTCCTAATTCAATCACTTGAATTGTGCACAAAATACCAGGAAAAGACGACTGAATAATAAAAGGAAAACCCTCTAGGCACCTTAACCCTCATGAAGGCGGCAGCCATCAGGTTTTTGAACTTTCAGAAGGTACCATAGCCTTTACTGAAATTCTTGATACCCTGCAAATCTGAAGCTTCTCTCGCTTTCCATTTCTCTGCCAAAACATAGAACCCCAGTCAAAACCATTATCCAAAATGCAAAAAAACAACTTGTGAATATGTGCAACTTGCATTCCATGAAACTTTGGGTGCCATTTCTGTTTTTTTTTCTTCGATGGAGAAAGAGAGGGTAGTTCTTAGTATTCTCAGTGGAGACAACCATACAATTTAAAGAGATAGAACAGAGTAAATCCAACAATTTAGTCAGCGTTTACAAATGAGTGATAGCTTATAGGGATCGAAGCAAATTGAAATGGCCCTGCTCTCATCCCTATCTCCATTTCTGAGGTTCGCTAACGGCGGCCTCCAATGTCTGAGGCGAGTCTGTGAAAAAAGAATCCACGATCCCACTTTCCACAACCATCGGCACTAAACTTTCGGGCGCCCAATACCACATCCCTTCGGGTTCCGGGCGAGACCTTGCTCAGTTTGACGGCCATGAAACCTCCTACTGCCACATGCCCACAGATCGTAGCAGTGGTGGGCACATTAACCCTCATGAAGGCGTCGGCCAGCGGGAAAACTCTCTGTTCAAAGAACACAAAATGCGCAAGAGTGATCTGTAAAGAATTCGTTAATACGAAGCAGAGATGTGTTAGGAATTCACTGGACAGATGACCAATTTTTATTGGTTAGAGGAATATCTAAATGTAAAATTCTAATTGGTTAGAAGGGCGATAGGCAAAGACTCCCATTGGTTTGGATGAACAGTGTTTTCTCATCTAAAGCCAACAAAGAAAACGCCTCCGGCGTAATAATAGTTTATTGGTTGTATGATATTTTTTAATTTTGTATTTTTGGTTAAAAATATTTATTATATTATCATAGCATAAGTGTCAAAAAAATAAATTACCACCAACAAAATATAGTAATATAGATTGTTTTAAGAGTTGGCACAAGCCTTGCTTTGAAAAGTAAGAAGCCTGAAGAGGAGCCAAGACAGTCGGTGTTTTTGGTTATTGTCGACACAAAAACAAAAAAATTATGAATCTCAGAATTACACATTAAGGATGGAGATTGGGAGGAAACACTTGAAGTGCAGCAAAGAGAGCATCACGTTCATGCATATGGTAATCAATGTGTTCCACTCGACTCTCCAATGTGTGAAGATGGTCATTTGTGCGTTTTTTTTGGCACCAGAGTCCTTCCACAGAGTCAAAGGTCTCATTATGCACATGCTCGAGGTTGTTGATATAAGCAACCAATTCGTTCATGTCCTCGTACCTCTGTTCCCTCAGCGTATCAATGTTGAGATGTATGTGATCCAACTGGGTCGCGATGGACTCCAAGGTGACCAGACTTCTATGTGGCTCAGTGAGCGGGCTAGAGACAGGGCCATATCTGTAGTGGAGTGGCGACTCTCAATCAACTCAGAGTCCGAGCTAGGCTCCCCATGTTGCTGGCGTACATCCATGTGTGGCCCAGCACCCCCCCTGTAGACCTGCCCTCTCTGTCAAGGCATACTACCAACTCCAACACCACCTACAACACTACCACGGATTACGTACTGCTTTACCTGAGAAACACACCACTAGACATTGAATTGACAATATTGAAATAACGCACACACTGACAATTCCAGAGTTGTTGAACACGATTACCCAACTGAGAAGGATCTCGAAGTCCTGAGCACCAAAACCACAATGACAAGTAGTGAAGACATAGGAAGATACAGCACAAGCCCTGGGGCCTGCAAAGCTCATACATCCCCAGGAAAGGCACTTGAAACTACTCCCTCCATCCGACTGTCGATCCAGTGAAGTGTGCACTAACCAAAGAAGAATTCGGGCTGAGGAAAACTCTGCATCTGCACCCTACCCACGCAGTCCAGGCCAAAGACCAAATAAACCGTTACGTCGGACAAAGAAAATGACCCCCGATCCCATGGCCATGTTGGATGCAGTTCTCAATTTCCCTCCCTTCCAAATTCAACATTCAACAGCCTCATCCTGTTCTGCTACCCCAAGCCACAACTTGAGCTAGGACAAAAAAAAACCACACCTCGTTCTCTCTCGGAACTCTCTCCTCATCGCCCAACGCCTACGAATTATTTCTTGTTGGTCCTTGTGCGATATTAAAATCAACTCGCGAGGAGAAGGATGCAGGTTCCGAAGCCCATTCATTTCATTTGTGCGGTGTGTGGAGGCCCCTCTAGCTCCACAATCCAATGCACCTCCAACTGCCCCTTAAATTATCACCCTCATCGGGGGTGTTAATTTTGTTCTTTAAATAATATTTATAATAAATTTCTTTGAATAAGAAAGGATGATATCCAATTTTAAAATCACTATACAAATAGTTTAATGGGTTATATGATATTTGAATGGAGGCTCTTACGAGTATAATTATGTAGAGGTTTGTCTTCTGAATCTATCACATAAATATTATAGATTCCTAATGAGTTTTGAATGAGCTAATATAGTTCATCTTCACCAGAATTAGTAGGTTATATGATATTTTTTATTTTATTTTTTAATATATTTATAATTAGTTTTATTGAGCCTAGCAGATGGTGATAGAGTGTTTTGTTAACACACTTTATGGTGTAAAGATGACTTGTATCATTGGTTCGAAACTCTGTGGGAAAAAATCCAACCATACTAAAGGCTAGTGTGGCTCACGTCGGATGCAATTCTTGCCTAATTTAAAGAGCTTAAATACCCTTAGATCATGGAGACTCAAACCAAAGATTAAACATGCCAGAACTCACATAAATTAACAAACAAACAAATAATAATTTTACTCATTAAATTTAAAAATAAGAATAAAAATAATTCAATTCCCAAATAAATATGTTTCTTTGCTTGACATTCTCCTTTACTATAAAATATATTTTGAAATTTGTGATTCTGTGTATATGAAATAATAATGATATACATCTTATTTTGTAGTGTTTTAAAACTAGCAATTGCACTGCATGTTTCAAAGGAAACTTCGTAAGGCAATAGCATAGGGATAGGAAACTATACAGAAATGGGGGCTGCATAATCGTTGACAGGAATACATATCCTTTAGTAGCTCCAAGGGGCATAGAAGTAAACTAGATTTTTTAAGCATAAAACAAAACTTTAAACCACATGTTAGGCATGCGCATGAGAATTATTCACTAAAGATTGCATTACTTCTATCTATGTTTAGAGGACAACGATATAATCCGTTGTGTCTCTCAATAAGGAGGAGGAATCCATCGATCTTTGGAACTGTTTCATGCACTTGTTTACCGCCTTCCCAACAACTTTAATAATAATCATGTAAAGAGGTTCAAAACATAATAATAATTGTCCCCTCATCACAATAAACCTCTCCCACTCATGTGAACTTTATTTTTATTCTACATGGCTTCCCGCGAGGTTGCTTCCAATTGCAAAGAAACATGAGATGCCAACTTTATATTCCTGGAACCATTTAAATCATTGTTGGGTTTCTTAGGCGAATCGAAGGTTCAAAGAAAATGCTTCAAAAAGAGCCACTCCAAGGTTAATTATGATCAATTGCTCATCTCTGATTCATAAATAGGTTACACATCATACATAAAGCTTGCTTTCTCTTTAAATACCCTAACATATATTCTTAACCATTATAATCTGTGATCATTATATCCTTTAAAGCCCATATATAAATTTTCAAAATGTATATTCTTTAAAACTCATATATAAATGTTTAAAATGGATATGAAACATGATTGCAAACCCTATGAGCCTAGGTCATTATATCATTTTCTTAATATAAAATTCTAAAGAAATATTTAAATACAAAAGTAAACTCTAAAAATATATATAGATAATAGGTTTCTTAGTATCAATGAAACACTTTTGGTCTTTTGGTTTTCTTTTAATGTTAATCCCATTATCAATAATAATTCTCTTAGGATTAATTTCTTTTCACACCAACCTTCACATTAAGTAATCTCATTGATAAGACTGTTCAAATCACAACATCTCTGACATTATATGATATGTGAAATAATTTTTTTTTTTACTGAACATTTAGTTGTAATTTTGTTGGTACGAATTTAGTTAATTAATTTATCTAAGATCTCATCCTTCTAGAGAAGCTTACTCACCTTATGATTAGGCGGGGGAGATTTTTTTTTTTTTTTTTCTTGTTATTCATTTTTTTATGAAATGTATACTATTTACTTTTTAAAATGTAAATGCATTTATGGAATATGTGTTCTCCTCTCTCATTTTTGTCCAATGGAGGCAGAGATTGCTATAACTATAGAATATAAGTTTAAAATATAAAATCTAACTTGAGTTTATGATGGAGGAAACCAATCACACTTGACTTAAACCTGGTTGCCCATGTATAAGTATTTTGGAGTCCAGTTGGAGGGCATAGTGAAGACTTCCCAATCATTTTGATTTTGAATTATTCATAGACCATCAAGAATTCAATATGGAGAGTTTATATGGTAGGAATATCCAAAATCATCTAACCATGCCTCCCCATGGGAATTGGTTAGCCAACATGGTGAAGAGATACATATTGACTTCAAAAGTAGAAATAACATTAGTTGAATTTCCCTCCTTTTGTTCTTAATCCTTTAAACAATTGATTATACGTTAGCTTTTCTTCAAACAATTGATTATACATTACACCTCTAATGGCTCAAATTTTCTTGATTTTTGTCCTTATTTTCAATTATATAAAGGACTTTTAGCATACTAGGGAGGAAATTTCTGTAAATTTAATGCTTAGGTTCTCTCCAAAATGCAGAATAAATTTTGAGTCCTTTGAAGGGAAGGGCAACTAAGAAGGACTTTTTCATTTTCATTGTGTGTATTTTTCTCTTATTTTGATTTTTGGGATTCCATGGGGTTGTTGATGCATCATGGATTCATGATTCCATTTTCTAGGAAGATTATGAAGGATTTGTCATGTTCATTGTGTGTATTTTTCTCTTATTTTTCTTTATGGGATTCCATGGGGTTGTTGATGCATATATATTCCATTTGATAGCAAGATTATGTTATCCATAGATGGTGAAGATGAAAATATTGGAACTCATTGGGTTGTTCTCTTCGCTGGATCTTCTGGATATTAAAACTATAAGCATCAAATGATTTTCTGCATGGTTGTCCATACTAAGGTCTACATAATGCACATTGTATAAATCTAACATGCAAGGTAATGAAGCAATTGCTATGTTTCTGGGCAGACAATTAGGAACGCATGTTTAGCTCAATTTTAGATATGAAAATCTTGGAACTCATTGGGTTGTTCTCTTCCTTGGATCTTTTGGATATTAAAACTATAGACATCAAATGATTTTCTGCATGGTTGTCCATACTAAGGTCTACATAATGCATGTTCTGTAAATCTAACATGTAAGGTAATGAAGCAATTGCTATGTTTCTGGGCAAACGATTACGAGCACATGTCTAGCTCAATTTTAGATATATCTACAGTTCAATTAGATATGCTTTGATACATTTGGTTATATATGATTTACAATGATAAATATTTTCATAGGCAGAGGTTCACTAGTGAGGTTGGGGGAGTTTTAAGTAGCTCACTGGAATTGCATCCTTTTTGTTTCATTCCTCACCTACATGCCTTGAACTTCACAAGATGAGGGTCGATGTACTTTTTTGATGATTTTGGTAGAGAAGATACCACTAATAGATACCACTCTTTGCCCAAATTACCAAATAGACCATATTTTTTAAATCACCTTTGGCTCAAAGAAGATGTATGTAGATCTAAATATGTTAAAGCTATGCTTCTAGCTTATATACCTTTGGTATTTAAGCTACATAGAGATGTCCATGTAGGGTAAGATTATGATTATAGGAATATTTCAAACTCTTGACGCATTCAATTTATGTTACTTATAACTTTGGCATAACTCTGCTAGGGGTTGAATCACTCATTTATAGGTTGGTGTTTGGCATGCATATTAAATCATTAAAAGATTTAGACTGAAAGATGAGAATATTATTGTGTTTATGTATGATGGAATAACAAACCAACATTATTTGGCTTGGTGCTACTATAAAATGCCAAACATTTGATATCATTATAAATATTACTACCAACTGAAACTATTATCACATAAGAGTAATATACCCACCCAATCAAACTTAAAACTAAGTGTTAAACAACATTATTTCACCGTCCCTGCAATCCCCACCCCGAACATTGGAGGGCCATTTCTGTGACTTCTATGTAGTGACATGCCTTGCAAAAAGTGTCATTGCATCCCTTTCCATGAGAAGAACATTTCCTCTGTTGAATATTCCTGGAACAGGCTCTCAAAAACATATGATTTTGGGTCGGCGCTAGCAGGCAGTTATGGCCTTGCGCCCATTGGCACTTTGTCCCAGTGGACCGCCCACGCTGAGCTGTTTTTGGATTTTTTTATAAAATAGAATCAAAGTTTCCATTCCCAACCACTTCGTGAGTGTAGTCAGCATGGGTTGTTCGACTAAATAACATTGAAAATCTTCCTTTGGTTTCTTATTTCCTACATTTGAGAAACCTCCCAAAGGATAAGGCCCCCCTTCCACCATATGAGGTATCCCAACCTCCTTCATAAGTCTTATTATTCTCCCTCAACCCTTCAATCCCCCTCCTCTCTCCCTAGAAGATAACTCCCTTACTTAAAAGGAAAGCAAGTCCCACTCTTTATTTTATCTTAGGGAAAGGGTTTCGAGGGTCACTTGCCACCTGTTCATTAACCTATACTCTACAAGTGACTTCCTAAACTATTGAGACTCCACCCATCGGTGAAAGTCCGTGAAGAGCAAGGAGCCTTAGCTGTGGTGACAATGGGCTAAGCCTCCATTGTTTCCCTTGTCCTAGCAATTCCCCTCTTAGGAACCCCTTTTAGATCCACTACTAGTTTGAGTGGTAACAAGTTGTTCACAATTCCATTTGTGAACAACTCTTTGGTATGGCCACTTTTTCCATACTACAACTCCAATATGAGAAGTCCAGGGCTATGGAGGCTGCCCTTCTTCTCACTAAATCAATCCTCTATAATACAATGAACTAGGGCTAGTTGGTTGGCCCACTTGACTGTTACTTTAGTCCTTCAAAGTTTGCAAATCCTTAGGCCCTATACACCTGCCCTTCTACCAATTTTGTTTTCCTTCACCAGAACAAGAGTCAGGGCTCTTCTTTGATAGTAACCTAACAACCCTCCAACTGTACTTGGCCTACCATCAATTTTCCCAAACACAGTCAATTCCTTTTACTGATCTAGGGCCCACAATATTGTCTTCAGCTAGGGCTCTTCAAATCTGCCACCTAACAATGGTTTGAGTCCTCTCAAGATCATTGTTCTTGTGTATTGACAATTTTATCTTTATTGTCCAATCTATGAACAAATATGAACTACTCCTCTTATCATACTTCTAACAATTTGTAGATGACTAAACTAGGGTAAAAAATCAGCCACTAACAGTCCATTCACTAATTTTTTATAGGTTTCTTCAAATATTTGTCTAAAACTCTATGGAAAGTCCACCAAAATAAACTCCTCTGCATGTCAATCCATTCTTCATATGACATTTCTTCTGCATGCTCAATCTTCTGCTCAGGTTCCACCCTCCTTTGGATATGTTGTCTTCACACATACTGAATCTGAAAACCATCTTCCAGATTTGCGGTCTTTACTGCAGAAATAAACCTCGCTCTAAGGGTCACAACCCATCTTCTTCTACACAAATTTTTCACAGCCTTAAGGTCATAACTTATGAACTAAACATGCTAGGAAACTTTCCTAACTAGGGCATTCTACTTATGTACTTATAATTGTTGTAGAACAAACCCTATCCACACATAGAAAAAACATGACTTTTGCCTCCATAAGAGACTCGACCTAGCTCATATGGATCCATAGATTCTGGGAATTTATTTAACTGAATCTTGACATGAACTTCATATCTCAATGTCGATCCTCAAACTAGGGTTAACTCAATCAATATTACGCCTGCGTCGACTTTTGTTATGGCTCTAAATTACAGTGCAAGCCCTCCTCCATTTATGTTGGTCTTTATCACAGACCTTGTGGCCTACTAACCACCACAAGGCAAGATGGTATCAACCCTCTCTTCTATTTCATGTAGAAAATATAACCAACAGGATTCAATCTGATCTTGTAATCATGTACTAAAACAAGACACTGAATCCTTCATACGATTTGTGGAAACAAAACACAATCGCACAATCACATATAAGTAAGAGAAACAAGTTATCAATCGCACAACAGAAGATGTATCTGGGGAAGCAACTGCTCAAAACCCTCTATCTCTATTTTGCATTAAGTTAAGGAATCATGAAACAATACAATGCTTAATCTCTCTTGAGATTCTCCAGCACTCTGCCAATTGTCTCCTGCTGATCTATGAAAAATTGGTCTAGTACTTAGCCAATTCTTAGCCTTCCTTCAGCCTGCCTTGCTCACACAATTCCTATGGAATTATCTTCATATTAATTAGGAAAATCAACCTTCCTTGATTGCGCAATCCATCATGGCACATGGGAAATTTTCTATAAATACAATTGATAGTTATATTCCTGTGAACTGTGTTACAATAAGGATCAAGGTTCTTTTTATTATTTAAAATAAGATAAAACCCTAAACAACCAAAACCCTAACCTGAGGTGATGTAACACCAAGAATTTATGGGCTCCGTTGGGGTTAGTTGGGAAACCAACTTCCCGGGGTCGTAACTTGGTCATATGATCTTCGTTTGACGCACATGATACCTCGTTAGAAAGATCTCTTAGAGGAATACAATTGCTAATATGATTTCCATGAAATCACCAAACCTTTCATCCCCAAAAAACATCGTTTGGGGCCTCAAAATGGCTCCGAAAGTTTAGGACCCGAAAAACTGACAAAAATAGTAAATTGTGCTATAATTAAGGAAACTGAAAAACTGAAAGAGAAAATGGCGAGGGCCCAAGTGGAATAGGCGGGTGGCCACCAATATCCACCTCGATCACCTTAAATCGAATTTCTTGAGCTAACTCAATCATCATGACTTAGTTAATTGACACAAGTTGTTATGAAACGAAATTACATTTTATTGCCCAATTTATTTAAGGGAAAAATAAATTAGATGCCTCAAATTCCTCACTCTTAGTACATCAAAATTCCTCACCAGTGTAGGTGAATTTTTTTTTGTCCTTTCTAGTCGCCAATTTCATTGTTTCTTGTTGCAAATTTCAACACTCCCTCTCAACAAGAAAGGAATTCAATCTATCCCCATCCGATAACTTTGGAATGTTCCGCATGTTACACTTCTCTAGTGTTGTTTGCACCTGCAAATCCTGAAACTGAATAGCCTTTGAAAAACTGAATCAATATAATGCAGCTGTCATCAAATTCTTCTGACTGCTACTAGCTACTGCACCTGTCTAGTACTGGATTCTCTGCATTATTACTAACATCTGCATCTGTGCCCTTTGAACTATTGCTAACTCTATTTGTGCTCCAGTATTTGACATCTATCACTATGATTTCTGTCTTGCTGACATCTGACTACATCAATCTAACTGATCCTTCCTACTACTGCTGTACTGTGGGCTCCTCATAGCCAGGTTTGATCCATAAGACACACCATCTCAATGGACCTTGCCCAAATTTCTTATCTTGGGATTATGTCTACACATAACCCCACCTTACACCTCGAGGTATGGCTGCTCCCTCTTCCCATATGGGTCAAAATCTCTGCCTCATGGAGGTCTCTACTTGAGTAGACGTTTCCACTCGGTCTCCTCTCTGCTTCTCCAATTTTGGCAGCTACTCTACAACCTTCTAAGACTGCTTCTCATGAGAATGCATGTTGAGAGGTATTTTATGCTTCCTCTAAACCACCAAGTCTCTAACTTCTTCCTTTCTCCTCAAAGATTTACATGCTTCTGGTACCTCAAGTGCATATAGGTTCTTCACTCATGCACAATGTAATTATCCTGAAGTTACAAAAATTTTCTAAAAAAGAGTTGATTTTAAATCAATGATATCTCCCTCATCCAAGCTCCGATTTGACCGATTGTTTTTTTCCATTTAAGTATATTTTTGCAAGGAATAAAAATATTCTATTTTTTTTCGAAAATTTTACACCAAATCTTCAAATATTCTCTACAAACTCGCTGCCCAAAAAATTCCTGCTCTGATACCATGTAGAAAATCTAACCAATGAGATACAATCTGATCTTGTAATCTACTAAAACAAGATATTGAATCCTTCCTACAATTTACGGAAACAAACCATGATCACACAATCACATATAAGTAAGAGAAATAAATTATCAATTACACAACGACATGTTGTATTTGGGGAAAGCAACTAATCAGAACCCCTCTATCTCTATTGTGTATTAAGTCAAGGAATCATGAAACAATACAATGCTTAATCTCTCATGAGATTTTCCAGCACTCTACTAATTGTCTCCTGTTGATCTAGGCAAACTCGGTCTAGTACTTAGCCAATTCTCATCCTTACTTCAGCTTGCCTTTCTCATGCAATTCCTATGGAATTAACTCCTTATTAATTAGGAAAATCAACCTTCCTTGATTTTGCAATCCATCATGGCATCCCAATGACTTTATAATTGTACATGGGATTTTTTCTCTGAATACAACTGATAGTTATGTTCCCTTTAACCTCTGTTTCAACTGGGTATTCCTCGAAACTGACATGCATGCAACTATTAATAGTGAATTATCAATGATCTGATTGATCACTCATTGTGAATTAAATCTAATTTAATTGACTGAACCTCTCACTAGCTCATCACTCAGTTAGAACTAGTTAAACTGATTTTAACTCATTTAATTGAGTTAATTACACGTGCACCCCACTAATGCATCAACTTCAACTGGACCCCAAAAATATTAGAATCCCTCTAAATTCCTCATATTATACCCTCAACTCGAATTTATTGAGCTAACTCGATCATCATGAATTAATTAACTGACACAAGTTGTTATAAGATGAAATTACAATTTATTGTCCAATTTATTTAAGGGAAAAAAAAATTAGACACCCCACATTCCTCACTCCTGGTGCATCAAAATTCCTCACCAGTGTGGGTGCATTTTTTTTTGTCCTTTCTGGTTTCCAATCTCACTATTTCTGGTTGCAAATTTCAACATTTCAGAATTTGATGTGGCCTTCACACAAAGACACCATTGAAATCACATGCCCATATTCTCATGAGAAAGCTCTCTTAAGCTCGATCTGCCAGAAGAGAACCAACAATATGTCATCCTACTTCCTAGCGCAAACTGACCATTAATGTATGCAACATTCTTCTGAACCCTCACATGATGATCTTGCTCTTGGAGGATGATCATGACCTCCCTTTAGAAACCCTTACTCGGCCCTCGTACTCGACCTAATTTAGGACTACATCTCTCTTCACCCCCTTGATGTGCCAGATAGTGGCAATACATTTCAAACATGCTAAGATGTGCCAGGTGATAAGGCATGCCAAGATGTGCAAGATAAGGTTGTGTGAATGCGTGTTAGGGACTGTCAAGACAAAAAAAGGGAGAAAAAAGTTAAACTACAAGGAACTGAACACATAAGAGGGTTAATAAGTCATCAATTTACCTTTTCCAAGAGGGGAATGCTAGGCACACCAACACTAGGCAGCAATAGGTGCCAAGTGAAAAGTCTTAGTGTGTTCTAAGTGCCAAGTATTCCTTTGTTACTTCTCATCTACTTTCCAACAATTGATCATCACAAACAAATTTTATATTAAACCATGCTAAATCATGCCAAGGCATCTCAACGTATTCCATACATGCTAAGACTTTCCAAGCGCCAACACGTGCCAAGCGCCAATATGTGTCAGGGACTAATTTTATGCATGTTATGAAGTGGAAGGGAATGTTGAAGAGTGCTAATTAAGGTGTGCTAGAGAGTGATAATGCATGTTGATGAGTGTTAAGGAGTACTAGGAAGAAACATTAAGGGAGCATGCACTAGGTAAAAATTCATGGAAGTTAATGAATATGAGGAATGTGTACTGCCAGAGACTAGTGTTAATGGTCAGTGTTAGTTGTCATGCCAAGGAGGGAGTGACAAGGTATGCTAAGCATTGGTAAGGCATGCTAGGGAATATCAAGGCATGTTAAGAATTCCCAAAGTGTGCTTGGGAGTTCCAAGGTGTGCTAATTATATCATGTGCCAATTAATAGTGCCAAGATATGCGAATACATGCTAGGTGCTAAGGATGTGGCGCAGGGTGCCATGGTATGTCAATATGTGTCAAGGCAACAAAAGGAAGAACCAATAAGAGGGTTAATAAGTTAGGACTTTATCTTTTTGAAAAGGGTCATGCTAGGCACACTAATAATAGGTCCCAATACATGCCAAGTGGCATTGTGTGCCAAGTGCTAATATATGTCACTGCATTCAACCAAGGTATTCTAGGGCATGCTAGGGACTATATGCAACATGCCAACACATGCTAGGAGAGTTCCATGTTGTGCTAGCACATGCCACCATGTGCTTGGGTGTCAGTGTCATCACAAGATGTTCTAGGTACAAACATGTTCCAAGACATGTGGGGTGCTAAGAAATGTTACTGTGTGCCAAAGCATTAATTTAAGGTGTGCCCAGATTGTTGAGGATTGTTAGGTCTTTCTCATTAATAGAATTGTCAGAGCTCGATTATGTATTAAATAATATATTTCCTACACATGATAGTGGAACTTTATCTAAATGGAATTTGCTAGATAATAAACTTAATAGATATGAATCATGTTAAATTATAAATCTTCCGGGAAATCGCATGAGAATTTTAGGAACGACGCGTTTCAAACTAAAACGCGTCGTTCCTAAAAATTCTCATGTGATTTCCCGGAAGATTTATAATTTAATATGTTATGGATCATAGAATCTTGCACTCTCAAATATGAATCATGTGTTGACTCGTAGGAAATCTCTATTCGACTAGTCATTACTTGAGGGAAATGATACACGCTTATTACTTCTTAAAAAATTGACTGACCCTAACCACTATGTCCTTGGACATATTATAAAAAATGCTCCAAAATAATGGTATTAAATTGTTATCTTTTGACAAAAAATACATTAACAGGCACATAGCATCATCAAAAACTCATTGGAATGATCAATGGTGACGGACATTTTTTGATCGTCACCAAAAGTAACAAAAAAAGCATAGGTGAGGGTCATTAAAAGTTCGTAACTAAAAGTGTCACCAAAGAGAGAATTAGTGATGGGCCTTTAACGATCCTCACCAAAAGTGAAATTTCTTTGGTGACGGACCATAAAGGACCATCACTATATGCACTTACAGTGACAGTTTTTTAATGATCAATGATGACGGAATTTTTTTGACTGTCACCAAAGTAACAAAAAGAGCATTGGTGAGGGTCATTAAAAGTTCATCACTAGAAGTGTCACCAAAGAGAGAATTAGTGATGGGCCTTTAACGAACCTCACTAAAAGTGTCATTGAAAATTTCTTTGGTGACAGACCATAAAGGAACATCACTATATACACTTACAGTGACGATTTTTTAATGACCGTCACCATATGTGACATTGGTGATGAACCTTAAAGTTTCGTCACAAGCATTACCCTCACCAATGTGCTTTTTTCTTGTAGTGTCATTGGCCTATTCAAAATATCTGATTTTGTCCTTGAGGCTTTGGAAAGCCCAAGGCACAAAATATCTAATAAATATCTAAAAAATGCTAAAAAAGGGAAACATATTGACTTTTCATAACTTATCATGTACAAAAATAGCTAAACGCACATGAAGAAAAGTCACTTTTGAAAGGTTCAATTTTTACAGAAATACTCAAAAAATACATCAGCAAAAGGTCCCCTGACTTGCCGGCAACTTTTGAAGGCCTTCCCGATGTCAAAACAAGGCTCATGATGGCTCGTTGGAAAGCTATGAGTGTCTATTTTCTGAAAATATTTATTTTTCTCCCAACTGACCAATATAAGTCCTCTAAAAATAGGCCTGTGTGTAAAAACCCAAAATATAGGCCTTGCTGATAAACGGGGTAGAGTGTAGAAAAAGCGAGTGTTTTTCGCCATTTTGGGGGAGCAAAAGATATTCAATTGTTCTGAAAATCGTTGAGTATGTGCCCCTAAAATTATGGCATCTAATGATACCATTTTCATCCTTTGATGATGTCGCAAACTGAAATGGCGAGGCCCATGAGTTTTGGCCAAAAACCCAAAAATGACAAAAAACCAAAATATGTCGAATTTCACCCAAACTTGGTGAGCATGACCCTCAAGGGTTTTTAGCAACATGTTGTGAATCAGAGGCCAAAATTTGCAGCCTTGAGGTGTCCTTCCTCAATTTTCGTGCCGGGCGCTTCCCTTTAGCCTCCTTGAGTTTTTCCTGAGCAGCCTTCAACTTCTGCCAGACAAACTGATTTAGCTTTCTATAATGCCCGGTCATCCTCCTTTGAAGGTCCTGTTGTACATGTTAGCCCCTTTATTCATGTTTTTGGCCATTAGCCCCTCCTAAAACTTTTCAAATTTCCTATTGGGACCTGAGGAGCTCGTGTTCTGCCTACCGTCACTGTTCTGTGCTTTCAAATTACACTGCACAGGTCTGAAAGATCGCACCCAAGAAATACTCTAGATTCAGCCCATTTGGCCCGGGCCCTCTGTCTTCCTACTCCATGCGACCGAAGGCTGAAACGTTGTGCCAAACCAAAAGGGTGCTTACCGTATATGGTTATCGGGTGGATTCTCAGCCGCCCGATTAAACAATGATCAATGGTTCGCTGCCTATTGCCCTAGTGGTCCCCACCTCGTGTCCATCGCTCAAAAACCAGGCCTGTTTTCATCACACTGCCTTTCACGGGCGAGAAGTATTCTCTAAATAGGAGCAATTCCATTGAGCGCCCGCCACGTGTCCCTGAGTATGGTGCCAAAACCGCTCCTCATCGTGCAGCTTCTCGTCAGGCAAAAATTTGATGAGTACAAAATTCATTTAAAGCATCATTCTTGGGCCAATAAATGTGTTATTTCTCAAAATTATGCATTTTAACTCTGTCTATGTATTTGAGCTACCTATTGAAAGTGCAGCAAGACTGGTGAGAACACAGGTGAAATGAAGTCGCCTTCACTAAGTGGGCCCGCAGGCAAATTCTGGCGCAAAATCTATTTTTAGACTGTGTCTATTTTTAGACATATGGAGCATGGTTCGGGGATTCCAGTTTGAGATTCTTGAAGTATGTGTCATGTTGGTAAAAATAGATGAGACTCTATTTTTGAGGTCAAAGAGGTCGAAGTCTATTTTTAGACTGCCTCTCCTTAAAACAGGGAAGTCAAATATTATTTACCCTTAATAATATTTAGACTATAAACAGCAGTTTACTCTCTTGGAGCACTTCAGTTCGAGCTACAGAAGTGGCTCATGCATCTAACAGAGGAATCACTTGGTTCCCAAGGGTTTGAAGGCATCATGCATGGTTGACTTCAGTTAGGACTTCAGTGGCAGAAGTTTGGTGGAGTTAATGAGACAGCTAGTGGAGTTGTGTTCTATTTATTTTAGTTGAACTAGTTGAGATTAGTTTAACTAGCTAATCAATTAGTTATGAGTGGGGTGAATTAAATATTATTTAATTCATTAATTAGTAACTCATTATTCAACTCAAGAACACATCAGTTCACTACAGTGCATGATCAGTTCAGTGGAGACCAGTGAAAGAGGTAGATGAAAGGGTGGAGTTAGCTATCAGTGGCGACATCAGTTGTGCATGAGATTTGCACCACACTTGGAGGAATTTCCCATGATGATTGTGCTGTCAAGCCAAGGAGATTTGAACCTTGGATCTCTATATAGACAGGCCAGTATTGCGCAATAGAGGCAAGGCAATTGGCGGTGAGTTTTGAACCAGTAACCTGTTCAAAACTGAGCTAGATTGTGGGTAACTTCATGAGATAGTACTGAGTAATTGTGAGGAGTATTGTACTGAGTTTGTTACTTGATTTATCCATTATAATATACACAATAGCTGCGGGGTTTTCAGCTATAAGCTTTCCCCATACATACTGTGTTAATGTGTATGATGATTTGATGTGTTATTGCTTGATTTTATTTCCGCATGTTTGATGATATGAGTGGAAGAGATTATGTGTTGCATATAAATTCGAATTGTATGTGATCAGGATAGTCTCGGTGGATAATTAATCATTATTCAGCAAATTTCTACACCACCATCTCACCACTGCCCGACATAATATTAATCATCGATCCCGTTTTTGATCGTATGGCCCAGAATTGTTCGTGCACCCTGTCGGTTGACCAAGTCCACCTCCACGTCACCCCTTCCGTGTAGTCTCTCGTATGCCCACGTGTCATTCGCGTCCATCTCCACCATTTCCATGCATCGTTTACGTGTCTACGTTGTCTGTCTCCGCCTCTTCCACACAGCGTCATCCCACTATGTTTCTCGTTGCCACCCTCCATTCCTCCGCCACCCTGCATCGTTTCATCCTTCCGCCAAGACTACACCACCATATCCATAGGTCCGTCACGCCACCATCTCTGTGTCTGGTTTTCTATAACAAGTTTGTGGTTTTGCAGGTTTGTGGCGATGGAGAACGATTAGAATTCACGTCCACAGACTTCTATCAGAAAATTGTGCTGTGAAAGGCATTTTTTGTATACATTTTGTAAAGCTTTTGTATTGAGGCTCAGAGCCCGTAGGGTCTCAGTGAGGAGGATTTCTATCTGTAATGAGGATTCTGGTCTTTGGTATTTCACAGTATGTACTTTTCCTTATGTTTTTAATACAATATTCCATTTCATACATCTTCTTGTATCATGTTACTGGAATGCGAGTGGCTCATTGATTTTAGATAAGGATTCATCCTAGTAGATGCCCATATTTGGATCAGTCAAGCGCTTTAAATAGGCTCAAGCATGATATACTGTTTCATGTTCATTTCATTCATCTTTCTGCTATATTAGTTGCTTGAGGAGGGTGCTTTTAAAACACCATTGTCATGTATGGATTCTTAGATCGATAAGCCCATATGTGGTTCTGTTGTGTATCTGGGTATCAACCTCATGTTAACTAATATCTTCTCAGATTTCTCTCCCTCCATACACTTCTGATATTTGAGTTCTGTGACATATTATTTGAACCGGCCCTCTTTGCAGTAAATTGTCTCTTAACTGTCTGATGCTTTTATATTGGAGCTTTGCATTGTGCCTCTGCAACATTACTTTCCCTGTGACAGTTTCTGTGATCGTTGGTCCCATTTTAAACCAATTTCCTTATTTAAACAAAAGATAGTAGGAGAGCTTTTGGATTGACAACCCAGCTTTATTATATGCCTCCTGCTATGCTAAGATGTCCTAGGCACTGGTCTATGGTAGCTTTATACTGTCTCTAGTGTAAACAACAATTGTCGACAACAGGTCCAAGTCCCTATTTGTCTTCTCCAATTTATTCTCCAAGTGATCATTAACTCTCTCAAGCCATGCTTCTCGATTGTTCTCTATCTCTTGTTCGAACAATGCAGTGAGAGGGGTAGATTGGAGAAGGGCATCTTCTTCTTTTTTTTGTTTCTAAAGGGCCTTTTTGAGCCCCATGGCTCTTGGCCTCTTTTTCCTAGGCTGATATTCACCTTCGCTTTCATCGAACTCACCCATGAGTTCTTCCAATCTCACCTGTGCTTTGGAGGCATCCTTTTTGTATTTGATGGCCCGTGTCTCATATATAGCCATATGGACACTCATCTACTTGTTTTGGACTTGCAAAAAGTGATTGAAGTTCCTAGCCCTATGAAGATCAGTCTTCAAGGCATCAATTTCGATTTCTCTATGGATCAAGAGATTTTCTAGGATCCGAGCTTCATTATCACTATCATCACTTTGGATTTGGATGATGTCAAATTCCCTTTCCTGTTCATGACTACTTTCTTCCTTGTCCTTCCCTTTGCTTTGGGTGGCTCTTTTAGTCTTCTTCCTCTTGGGCAATTCAAACATGGGTTTCTTGGGCAATTTTCCCTTGCTTTGGAGGGCCCTAGTCACATTTGGAGTTACAACTCTAGGCACCATTTTCTTTGATGTCCGGGGCTTGGCCATTTTCGGAGAAGAGAGCATGGCCCCTTGCCTAGGAGAGGCAGCTAACACGTGCTCCATGGGCTCTTTACCCTTGTCACTTTGGTCGTCATTTTTGCCACTATCTTGGATTTCTTCATGGATGAATTGGCTGTCCTTTTGCACTTCCTTTTGAGGGCTTTCCTTCTCACTCTGTTGCACATCTTCATGATGCTTCCCCTCTTCTTCATGAGGCTGTTGTTCATCACCCTGAGGCTGCTGTGTGTCATGTTATGGCTGCCCTTGTTCAACATCTTCATGGGCTGCTCACCCTCACTGTGTTGCACATATTCATGCTGCTCATCATCATGCCCTTATTTCCCTTGTTGTTCTGTCTCACTGTGATGCTGCTCATCAGCACTTTCTTCTTCATCCCCTTGCTGCCCTATTTCATCCTGCTACTACTCATCATCACTTTCCTCTTCCTGCTCATGTTCTTCTTCCTCATCATGGTCATGCTCTTCTCCCTCTTCAGGCTCTTTTGTTTGTTCAGTGGTAAACTTGAGCCTCTTGGGGATAGGTTTTCTAGAAGATGGCAAAGGATGGTGAGTAGGAGGTGTAGGAGATGTATGAACTAGAGGGACAGTGAAGAAATCTGGATGGGTGATGAAAGTATCCCAAGAGACCTCCATCTTCTCAAGCTGATGAAGAATGATGACTTTGATGAGGGAGTGATGGAAGAGGCAGGTTGTCTACTGTGAGGGAGGGTTTTTTGAACAGTGGAGGCCATTTTCTCAATGCTTCTATGTAAGAAGAAAGGAATATTTAGCAATTTTTCCCTCGTGAAATGCATGAGAAATCGAATGTGATAGGCGTAGACTCAGGAGAATCTTCCCTCACAAGTGAAGTATTTCATGATGATCTTCATGAGGGGGGCATAGCTAGTCAAAATATGTGAGAAGGGGAAAATGGAAGGACATGAATCTCTGTGCTCAGGCTTTATAAAGGGCTTGTAATATTCTGAGTCTAGGTGGCTTTGTTTAAACCACTTCTCTCCGACATAAGGGATTTTAGTGGCCTTGGAGATGGACCTCGGAGAGAATTTGAAATCTAGACCTGCCAGCTAGAAATTCTTCTCTTGAAACCTCAAAGCGCAAAGATGTGTCAAAGGGGAAAAGCTCTTCACCTCTTGCACTCTTTGACAAAAATCTAAACACCCAACCTCATGGAAATTGAACAAGACTGATGGGTGGGTATTCACTTATTTAGTGGAAACATGCTCAAATCTCTTATGCAAGCCACTCCTACTGTCTTGCCTAGGAGGCATCTTGTTTTGAATGCTCTTTGCAACACCAAGCTACCTCAAATGGCCTGTGGAAAGTTCTTCTCAAGCACACAACTCTGTCCTCTTTGTTAGTCACTGTTTGACCAAGGAAAATTGCCTCAAATGCTGTGTGAAATGGTTCTTTAATACCAACTCTCTACTCCTTACAAATCATTGTTTGTCTTCCTTTGTATGTCAATCAACAAATAGTCATCAAATAAAAAGGTACACACAGTCAAATGATTACTATGTTTGGGTAAGGTCACAAAGCTCTTTTGTGTTTTGGTATAAGCAAGACAACCTTGTAGAAAACAAAACACCTCTCCCAATAAAAAACACTCCTCTTGTACTTCACTGTTTCACATACATAGGTAGACAAAACACCTTCAAATTGAGTTGAAAGATATTTCACCACAATCTACTTTATGGGACAAAGGAGGCAGCCCTAGTTTCACTGTTTTCCCACACAGAGAGGACTTTTTGAAGTGATAAAGTATTTTAGACTTGATCACTGTTGTTTTTTTTTTTAAACTGTTTTACCTTAGGATCACTTGTCTCTTATACCCATGTAACAAAAACAACCTCAAATGACTTTGCAGAATCTCTCACCACACTTTGTTTTATGGGACAAAGGAGGCAAAAATAGTTTCACTGTTTCAATTATTCAAAAGGAGACATTTTTGAAGGTGACAAGGCATTCAGAATAAGACCACTGCTTTTTAAAATAGGCTTATTGTTTGTCACCTTATAATCATTGTGCTTTCATTACAAACACTGCTTCACCTTCTAACACTGTTTTCACCATTACACTTTGCTGACGGAGGTTAGATTTTTCTTATCACAGTTAGGACACCTTCAAAAAATTTGACATAACCTCTAATACTGTGTTTATTTTGACTTGCAGGTAGTGTTATGGTTTAGCACTATTTTGAGGGCAGTTTTAGGCTCTTTGAAGCTAAAATGAACCCTCCACCAGCCTCCCACTGTAACAATCTTCTTCAAAATATTTACCCAAAACACCTTGATTTATACCAAAACCTTCTCTTTTTTAATCACCATTTAGCAACTCGAATATACCAAGGAGGTAAATGAAAATGCCTTGAAGATGGATGGTAGCCTTTGTTTGAAGAGTTGAGTAGCTTTCGGAGCTTGTTGAAGGCACAAGGAGTGAGTGGCATGTTTGTTTGAAAGAATGTCGCGCGATGTGGATGAGTCAGGTCGGCCTTCGGGCGGTTGTGACCGGCACCTACAGGCGCGTTGCGCGCCACTACAGGCGTGCTGCGCAACAATATAAATCCTTTGTAAAATTGCTCCTGAACGCACCGCACATTTTTCCAGGCACGCCACGCGAGCTAAAAAGCCTGAACCTCTGCAATTTTCGCTTGAAATCTCCTTGTTTTGGTCAGAGAGCGGCCTAGGGGAGTGTTGCTCATGTTTTGAAATGCAAATAGATTTGGCAACGGCCAATCCACTCCTTATATTTCAAAAAACAAAACCAATGACCCTTTGAAGTGCTTTATGAGGGTTTTGAAACTTTTTTGAAAAAAAGGTATTGGTTGCAAAACAAAACATGAAACACTTGCCTTTACAGTTTTAATATTTTGAAACATTACAAATTCCAATACTCGACCAGGACCACTAAAGTGCTGTAGATGACACCTTTGAAGATTTTCCGTAGATGTGGCATTTTTCAAAGTGAAGAAATCGTCCTCAAAGCCACAATTTCTCTTATGTTTTCTCATCCAGGGAGGAAAATTGTTTCCTATGTCCATATCTGTTTTGAAGAGGAAACTTTTCTCAAAACCATCAACTGACCATAGAAGCATTCTTAAAATGACATTTCTCTTTGGCATGTGGGTGAAACTTATTTGTATTCACCTAGGCTTTACTATCATATTTTTATCAGAAGGGAACTTCTTTAAAAAAAAAAAAAAAACCTTTCCTTTACTCAAAATGCAACAGCAAGGTACCTTTGACTTATTTTCATAAGGAACAGGCCTTTATTTGTAACAGTGGCATGCTTTATTTGCTTTGAGTGTTGTTCCTGAACTTAAAACACATGCCATATCCCTTCTTACACATTGATGAATCTAAGTGTCTATTTGCTAAGCCTTCTTCAGAAAACAAAGCTCAGGCTACCTTTTTGTCCACTGTGATGAGTTGTTAAAAGAAAATTCTTCATGAACAGGAAGAACATAATTTTTTTGAATATTAACATCACTCTTTGGCCTCTGTTAAACCCAACTGATTTCAACTACTTTCAAATCTGTTTTGTTAAAGGAATAGAGACTAAATGTCATGCATGTTTATCAAGGAGATGGATCTTTGGAACCTTTAATGAAAACACATACCTGAGCAAGGTTTGTTCATTTTTGTCTCTAGACTGCTTTTGAAAGAAAACTCTGATAGAGATAAGATCAACCTCTTGGATTATTATAGTACCCCTACTTTCTCTTTGTTTTTTAACACCATTTCTCTACTCATAAGCCTTCAATTGTCTCCTAATGTTCTTAAAAATTGTCTTTCAGTAAGTGAAAACCCTAAAATCAGTCACTGTCCCTGGCCCTCTGCTGATAGATGAAGGAGGCCCTTATCAGAGTGCCAAACCCTCTGCTTGTAAAATGAAGGAGGTTTTCTCAGTCTTTAACCCTCTTCTTGTAAAATGAAGGAGGTTTTCTCAGTCTTCAACCCTCTGCTCATGTATGGAGGAGGTTTTCTCAGTGATGCCATTTCATCAGCTTCTCCAAACAGTGTTACCTTTCCTTTCACTGCCTATTCATGCTTGAGTGAATGAAGATGGAAAATTGATAATAAGTCATGATGGGTACTTTTCTAAGACAAGTAATCCCGCTTTTCAAATACTTTTGTATCTCTTTAGACATCACAAGCAGTTTGGCTAGTATTTGCAAAGCACTTCTTGTCATTCATAATTTAATAACCATTGACTGTGATTACAGGAGCTTAATGAAACAACTCTCTTCCCTGTGACTGCATCCCAGGCTCAAAATCACATGAGAAGTAGCTATCTTCTCATGTTGAGGTAAATACGGTCTTCTGGAATGCTCGTACACTTCTACTCTTGAAAGATCCTTTGAAACACTATAAAACCACCTAATATCAGTTTGACCTATGGCATATGCATTGCTGAGACTTCAGGGCTTGTTATTGGCTCGACTTAAGGGTGTAACCAACTTTATTTGTAGAATAGGAAGGTCTGTTATGACTGGTCTATAGTAGATAGAGGTTCTTTGGCTTTAGGATAGTTTTCCAAGGGAGAAATGCCTAAAGAGCCACTACCTAACTTAGGGGAGACTTCTTGGATAGATTTGGATTGTTTTCTTTGGAGCTAATGGACAAGCTAGTAGGGTTGAGGCTAGACAGGGCTTGATAATGAAGTTTTATCTCGTCATGGGCTGATTGGAAAGGTAGGAGGGCAAAAATGTTTATGGGTGTTTTCCAGCTGGAAAATTTGACAAATTTTTGAGATCAGCTACTAGAAAACTCAGCTAGGAATTTAGTCATCAACAACAGGTGAAAAATACTAATGACTAACACACATGATTGGACAAGAAAATCCTCCTATCATAACAATGATGAATTCAACAATTATTATGACATTTTCAAGGCTTTTTCTAAGTAATGTGAAAGAGAAGATGATGAAAACTTTGAAAAGAAAGGGAGACTCAAAAAATTTAAACGTACAAGGTGAAATTTTTGGGGGTTGAGGAAATTGAAGGTTAATATTATTATCAAGGAAATTTCATGGATCATTAGTATGATTCAATTGGAGTTTGTGTTGTAGCCACCACACCACAACCTCCAATTGAATTATACTAATGATCCATGAAATTGTCTTTATAATAATATCAACCTTCCATTTCCTCATATTCTAATAATCCTTGAGAGATTTTATGTATGTCTATTTAGGATATTCTACAACACATCCATCCACCATGCATCCATTCACATTTATCTCTACTCAAAATATTTTTTAAATATTCACTTTCCATCCAAAAATATCACAAAATATTTGAATAATATAACCACCCTAATTCACTTTGGCATCCCCTTTCCTCCACCTCAAGGGTATGCTAATTTAAAATGATTAGTGGACTTACTACCATTGGTACTAACTTTTGGTGGAATTTAATTTGGAAAATGATTTAAAAGTAATACAATAACACTGTAATATTTTATTAGGTCCCAAACGTGGGAATAATGATACAAAAAATGTGGTTAATTAAAACACTTATTATTAGTTCATATTGTAATCCATTTTTCACATTGATTTAAATGTTCTAAAAAATTCCCTTATCTAGATTGACCACTCTAGATAACATGGAAAATATTGATTATCCCATGTGCAACACCAACACCCATCCTCATGTCCTAACACTAGATAGGAGTCTGTGATCACCTAGGGAACTGGGATGATACAAAGGGTGTTAATGCCTATCACCTCACATAGAGGTGGCATTTGAAATTCTTCATGGAAAATAAAGACTTTTATTGCAAAGCTATAATAAAACATTGCCTCTCAATAATGGTCAAGATCATGGCTCATGGAAAAATTGGCCTCAACTCCAACCATCTATATCTAGATTCTATTTTGGGTATGTTTTTTTTTCACTATGACATCAACCCTCCAAAAAATTTTCCTATGTCAATTTTGGAGCCTACGCTAATTGTTGTTTCAATCCCCCTTGCATCATCACGTGATTTTATTTTTCATTCGTGCATTTTATCTTAGTATCGCACCCTCCTAAGTCAGTGTGTCTCAATATTCATCACTTAATCATTAGAAGCATTCAAGTTAGCAATTTTGAGGTTAGGTGAACTCATGATCTTTCTTGACTTAGAAACTTGCCTTCTAGCCATGCACACACTAAAAAAAGCACACAAAAGTGGAAAAAGCAAGAAAAAGCAAGAAAATATCTCAAAAAATCAAAAACCCACTTTGAGTTGACAAAGGCTTGCACTTGAGGTGGACGCACTCCTTCGGGCTAAAGAAGTGCACCCTACCCAGGTGCATTCATTCATGCTAAGCAAGTGCACCCTACCTGGGTGCACTCCTTCGTGTCGAAGATAGGTACCCTGTCTAGTTGCAAGCAAGGGCCAACTTGTTGCATGAGGGAACACTCCTAGAAAATACGAACTGCCTTGAATCCTTCAAAGCCGATTCTTCATGCTACAAAAATTGGAACTCATGCATGACCCAATTTTTATGTTAATTTCTTTAAATAAAAAAATCATTCTTTCAATCATTATTTCTTCTAAGTTGAGCACACAATTGGAGAATCAAGAATCCATTCATCAACCAGTGCAACAAGTAAGTTGCGTTCTCAATATTTTACCATTTTTCATTATTCCACTATCAAATATTGCTTTGTTTGTTGTTAATCTCTTGTTTTGCAGTTTGTTTGTTAGCATTTTAGCTAAATCTTCATCTTGCAAGTGTTCATCCACTATCACAAGAAACTAACTCTTCACTTTCTTGAAACCCTTCATCTTCCACCATGCATGCGATAACAACTATAAAGCCTTGCAGATAATTCTTCTCCTCATATTAGCATTGAATTATGCTATTTGAAATTTTTGTTGAGATTTTTTACAGGTAGAGTGCACTTCCTGAGCTCAAAGATCCTTGAGCCTCGAAAATTGCGCCCTGTTTAACCCAGTGTTATTCCTGAGCGCATGGGGACATCACGAAAGAACAAATTTGTTCCCTTCGATCCTTTAGAGTTCTACAATGAACCCTGTTTTCCTTAGGGCACATGGACTTATCATGAAGGGATGAAGCCTCATAATTCAACCCTTTAGCATGTGACAATGCACCCTCCTTCTCTTTGAGTGAATAAGCACACTTTGAAGACCTGAAGCTCTATTTTCTTCATCATTCTTCCTTTTGGAGTGCGAAATTGTGCCATCCTTGTCTCCTAGGGCACATGGGCACTTAGGGAAGATTTGAATGCCTCTTTTCCCATTCCTTTGACCCTTCATGGTGCTATGATGCACCTGGCTGATTTTTTCCTCTTTCTTGAGTGGATGAGCGCACTACGAAGCCCTGAATGACCATGCATGTCCCCTTCGTTCTTTGAAAGTGCGCCCTCCTAGTTTTCATGTATATTTTTCTTTCATGGAAGTTATTTTTGGTTTTCATTCATTTTTTTCATGTTCTATAATTCATGATGACTCTTTGAACATGGTTTACAAGTTTTGTTGCATAGCTAGTTGTTTTAAGTTAATCTTGTCACTATGAGTGTGATTCCACAAATAGGTGATCATGCTACAAGTGTTTCCACTATGTCTTCATCAGTTGGAGACATGCCACCTTGAAAATTAGCCTCGAGAGAAATTTCAGAAGCAAGTGTTGGTGAGCCAATTGATGTTGCAAAGCCCAATGTTCCTATATATGCGAACAC
Organism: Pinus albicaulis; assembly: GCA_034641835.2. Classification (NCBI taxonomy): domain Eukaryota; kingdom Viridiplantae; phylum Streptophyta; class Pinopsida; order Pinales; family Pinaceae; genus Pinus; species Pinus albicaulis. The sequence goes on along the minus strand of CM076573.1, from coordinate 919,221,132 downwards.
TTAGTTTTTTATTGAAAAGAAGACATAGGTCACCTAGAGAAATATATACAACACATTCATGTAGGAGAAGTTTATGAAGGATTTAGAAGTTGTTCATGCATATATCAACATTAGATATTGAATTGATCATTGCACATATGGATGACTCACACCTTGTACTACGCAGTAAGAGTCGTAGTCACCTCACCACCTATTATGGTGAGGATATGCAGACACAATATAAGATGGTCAATCCTAATGTGTTGAAAATTTAGCAAGAAAGTCTCATCTTAATTAACTTGAGGAAATTCGAAATTCCACATCAGCAAACAACTTGGTGGAGTTAACTGAGGTGCCATGACTCTTGTCACTCAGTTAAGAACACATAATTCAAGTTAATGAGTTCAAGTTCAGTTTTCTTGTGTTTATTCCTAAAAAAAATATGAGTCTATATTAGTTAATTCGAGTTAAGGGCATGAAGTTAAGTTGTATGTAGTGATTCCTAAATTTTAGGAGCCTACATTGAGTTGATTTCAGTTGTAATCAGTTAAACTAGTTATAAATGTTAATAGAACTAGTTGGCTGTCAGTTAAGTAGTGGGACATCATTTTAACTCAGATATCATCTAGTTAATTGATAAACCAACTAATAATTATCTCATGCATGCAAAGAATTCGAGTTTCCCAGTTTTGGAGGGGTTTCTAAGGAAGTTAACCAGTAGTTGTAAACTAGTTGAGTGTATAGATGTTGCATGAGGTAAAGTGGACCATACTTGGGAATTTCATAATTAATTAGAGGAATTTCCTATTTAATAGGGGTATAATTCCTCAAGGAACGATGCAAGGATGTAGGGGCTCAATCATAGGAAATAATTGGCGAAGTTTGGGTTAGACCTTCTAAGTGAGCATAGATATAGATTATGGACTTGCAGGTTGTGCTCAGTTGAGCAAAGAAATTGTAATACATCTCTATTCCTCCTATTAATGCAAACAAGCATTAGGTTTTTTAGCATATTTATTTTCCCAAAGGAAAATACTTGTTGCATGTGTGTGATTTCTTATTTCATGTCTAAAAATTTGTTCTAAATTGTGCAATAGTGTTCGCGAAATAGTAAAGTAGGTTTCTGTCTTGTGATTTTGTTTAAAATTTCATGAGAAGTTTCAAATCTACAACATAATTTCTACATGGTATCAGAGAAAGATTCACATTAGAACCAATCATTGAGGTCCTCATGTATAGTGATCATTGAAGAACTAATGAGCTTTTAGGAGGCAGAGTTGAGGGAGCCTTAGTTCTAGGAAGATCCAGAAGACCCTATGTGTAGACTTCTTAATGGAGAAAGAAGGCTGCTAGTGGGAAGATTCGTGAGCCAATGTTTAGTGACAAAAAAAGGATTTGTGATCATTAATATTGGTATAATGATGAGCATCAAGATTTTCCATAGGGAGATTGAGACTCAGAGGGAATCTAGTTTCAGAGGGAGAAACACTATGGAAGCTAGTACTTCAGGATTTGGGGGGATCACTCATTATTGCAGTAGTTGTAATAGTAGTGCGAAAGCAACAACATAATAGTAGAAATAGCCATATGAGTAGATCATGTTATTCCATGCATGCAACCATACCTCCAGGAGTGAGGTGGGGTGATGTAGATCGTTAGTCCAAGAGTTGCATAAATTTGGGTAGGGTCCATTGAAGTGTTCTTATGGATCATTACCTTGCTATAGGGGCCCACGGTGTTTAGTAGCAGGAGGATCAATGTTAGTCAGATAATGAGTAGTGCAAAGAAGTGATGACAGTAGAGCATGAGGCGTAGTAGTAGAGTCAGTAGCAACACATTTTTCCCAATAGACAATTGCAGACACAGTTGATTCAGTTTTTTTTTTTTTTATGCTTCTCAGTTACAGATGTTGCAGTAGCAATAGCAACAATGAGAGGTGTTTCATGCAGTACATTCCATAGGTGCATGATAAGGGTGGTTGATAATCCATTTCTTTCTGAGATGGAGTGTTGAAAATGCAGAAATAAAGTCTCAATTTTTAATTTTCCTTAGTTAAATTGAGCAAATACAAATTTCCACATCAACAGACAACTTGGTGGAGTTAACTGAGGTGTGTTGCACTGAAAATTTTCATCTTGACATTTTGCTATTTGTATGAGCTCACTATCACTCATACTTCCTCCTTTGCAAGTCTAACACATCAGTTCCTCATGTCAAGCCTTGGAAATAAGAGAAAAGTTCTTAAAAATATCCTTAACTCTGGTATCACAGTTTCTCTTCATCTTGCCTATGGTCCCGCACCTAATGTTCATGACTCATGCGTACCTAAATGCAGTTTCTCTATGTTATGGGTGTAGACCCCTGTAAAAGATTAAAAAGGTGCAAGTAAACTAAAAATGCTCACTTTCAGTAAATTCTAGAAGCCTCTAGAAAGAATCTTGTGATGGCAGAACTACTCTTTTTAGGTTCATGTATCCCTTACCTTAAGGCGCTAACCCCTTGATGTGAGGAGATTATCGCTTTGAAGGAGGATTCTATCCCTTCATAGTTGGAACTGAAACCTCCTCTTTTTCACTATAAAAAGAGGCATTGGGTAGCCTCAAGGGGAGTTCAAGCTTTAGAATTATTTGAGGTTAAGTGCTATTGGGATTCATACTCATTTAACTGAGATTTTGTGAGGAGAGATCACATACCTCTATCTGTCTCGGTTGGAAGAGTAAAAGGCTTGTCAGAGTAGAGGAGATTCCTGCTTCGGACCCCGGGAAGGCCTGTTCAACATAAAGGCTAAGGTTGTAAGGTTTTCCTTCTTTCAAAGTTAATACAAATGAATTCATTTTTCTCAATAAGTTGTTAATTAACTATTTATTTCATGGATTCTTTGATCACCATGATAGGCATGATTTATAATATTTGATATACAAGTTCTATTTAATTTTTGCTTGTTTGTGACTATAGGTCTATAAAGATAACTCCTTCAAGTGATTGAGGGACAACTACTTCGAACAAGCATTGGATCTACAGTAAGACTTTAACACCTTTATAGTATTCTTTTGTAAATCGCATATGTCTAGATAAAGATAGGTTTATTTGGTTGTTTGTTGCTAGATTACTTTTTGGTACTAGGGAGATCGATCTTGTCCACAAGATTGATTTATCCGGTCAACAAATTGGTGACTCCGATGGGGATGGATTCTTGTTTTCAGTTTTCCTTTATTTTGACTTGAGAAAATGATTTTTTTGGTTTTTGATTGATGGATACTTGTGTGGGTAGCTTAGGTTTATTTTTATTTTAAAATTTTTGAAGTCTTTTGTGTTTTTCTTGAACTTTTCTGGGGACCGCACTTTGTTTTCCTACACAGTGCGAGAAATTTCGCACTTTCCTTAAGTAACTAGTGCGGGATCGCACCTATTACTTCTGGGGCCTGCGGACCCTGTTAAAATTTTTGAAAAACTCCAAATTTCTTCTTCCAGTTTATCTTTATTTTGATTTAGGGTTTCTAGTATCTTCCAGATCTGTATTGTTCCTGTCAAAAGCCTCTTATGAATGAGTTCCAACAGTATTTGTGTTTTGGGTGATTTTCTACAAGTTTTGCATATTTGGATTGGTTTTCACTTGGTCTCTATAGTGACTCAAAGATTGGAAGCTTGAAATACCTCAGATCACACTGGTCTTTTTGTCTTTTTGATGAGTGTGACTTGGTTGTAAAATCCATCCTTTTTTGAGAAATAGATCTATTTTTCTCTTTGCAAATATTTGAATAAACTTTGTTATAAGTTCTGAATTTCATTTTTACAAAAGGAAACATATCTAGATGTTTTTTGATTTGTTTTTTATTCTGGAAAAATGAATCCTTAGTTTATTGAACAACTAAGTAAAACTTTCTCAAAAAAAAAATAAAGCTTTTATTCAATTAGATTTTAAAATATTTGTAGATCTCAAAATTAGTTTTTGTATTTTTGAGTTCTTTTTAGAACTTGTAGATCTCTTTTGAAGGAAAGTTGTTTTTTGTAGTTTCAAGTCTTGAAAGTGAAAGGGATTTATTGTGAGCATTGATTGTTTGTCTCGTTTTGAGTTCTTATTGAAAAGACAAAAATATTTTCTTCCATTTATTCTTCATGTTCAAAGAAAGAATTTTCTCTTAAAAGAATTGCATTCTCGAACTCTTTCTTTAGCTAGAATTTCATTGAAAGAAAAATGATTTGATTATCATTTTTAGGTGCATTTTTATTGTTTTTTGGAACTCGAGTCTTCACACCATCAAAGTTTCATTTCCATACCTATTGAATTAAAGAACAACCCATAAAAACAATGCTTAATTAAAATTCATCTAGTAATATTTTTATTTCTAGGGCTCTTATCACCAATATAGCTTAGGCTAGTATCTTGGAGTAGGGAGTAATTAACTCTCCAAGATAGTAAAAACAAACAAGTAGATAAATCTTGCAGTAGGAAATAAATCCAATTGTAATTGGTACAATCTGGGAAACTTCTCTTAAAGGAGTTAATCACGAGATCATGTTCGAACCTTTGAGACAATCAATTTTGTTTCATTGGGAAAGATAGAAGATCTGCGCACATTACAAATGGTAAACCTTATATTAACCATTGTCGAGGAGCCTGGGGTCACTTGTCGGTAAACCTCGGATTAACCATGTCGAGGAGCCTTCAAGGGGATTGAGCTTTGTCACTTTTCCCTTGCGCGTGGAATCAGATCGTAGAATGTTCCCCCAGTTGTATTTGTTACTATTCGTAACCTTAGTGTCCATAAGCCTAAGATTATTTCCTAAGGTGATGGTGAAGGAAAGATCTCACTGTATCTGGAGCAGACGTCGACTAGACTCACTTGGACTCTCTGGGGGGTTCTCTTCACTCGAGATGGTTTTGTGAAGAAACTTGTGCCAGTCTGTTTCATTAAGCAGGTTGTCGGGGTAACTGTTCCAACCGCCCTTTCTGTATTAAATTTCTACTAAGTTGGATTTCATAACCAACTAGTGTTTTTTAGTACAGGAAGTCACTGTTTGTGTGTCATTTGAACTCTTAGATTTTTAGGCGTGTGATTCAGATGTTTATTTCTTTAGATACTTTAGGTGTTTTTATTGAGATTTTCTTTGTTTGCATGTGATTGATTAATATTTAATCGTGGAAGAATTACTGAGACAGTCCTGGAGACTTCAGGGGAAGCCCCTTGAGTATACACCAAGTCAGCTTGAAGGGATGCATGCTCTAGTATCATCTAGTAGTGGTAGAATTAGATCAACAGAGATTGGAAGTTCATCTATATTTGTTCATCTTGATCATCAAATACCCATGATAGAACATATTCAAGAACCGATTTCAGTTTCCGAAGTTACTGGGAGTATTTCTCCTTCCAGTGAATTAGCTGAAGAACCTGAAATTTCTGAACCTGACATTGAACCTTCTATTTTGGAAAAATCCTCAGGATTTATCACTCCAACTTTTAGCAATCCTGGTTCACCTAGGGTAAGAAATATTATTACTAAAGATCTTCCATCTGGCCTCATTTCCATTGAAGAACTTGTCAGTACAGACAAAGAGATATCTCTTCCCGAATCCCCTCAGTATTTAAATCTTAGGGATCGTGAATCCATTTTCTACATCCCTATTCGGAGTGACGCTTGGTATCTATCTTTGAATTTTTTTTTAGAAAATCTGGGTCTTACTTTTTCTCCACCTCGAATTCCATTTCATCCTACGCCCAGAGGTTATTATACTTCATCTATCATGTTAGGAGAGTCATCTATGTTTTCCCAAACACAAAAATAATTTTTGCACGGTGGTCCTTCTATTCCTTCGGGGTATCAGGCTCTCTTTGGTACTTTCTCAGGAGCAGCTCCTCGACTAATTGAACAAGTATTATCATCTGGTCTTAATGGAATTAAAACTGAAACTTCAAATGCAGAGCAAATATTTATGATGTCTGGTAATATTCCAAATCCTCAACCTCAAGGTAGTCAGTTACCGCCTGGGGGACAACTTTAGGGCAATCAGTTACTGCCTCGGGGGCAACCTCAAGGTAGTCAGTTACCACCTGGGGGGCAGCCTCAAGGCAGTCAGTTACCACCTGGGGGGAAACCTCAAGGTAACTTTTTCCCAGGAAAAACTGTGACACAATATTGTTTTGGAGAACAACCTCAAGGACAGTACATACCTCAAGGTTATCAACCTTCAAGACAGTACATACCCCAAGGTCAACCCCAAACTCAGTATGTTCCTCAAAGTCCTTATCAACCCCAGATTCAGTACGTGCCTCAGGGTTATCAACCTCAAGGTCAGTACCCAACTCAAGGTTTCCAACCACCTTCTGGTCAATCATTTGTATAAGGAGCTGGAAATTTACCTCTTAATTATCAACCCTACGTTAAACCAGGATATGGTCCTTACATTCGACCTTCTATGGGACAATACCCTGGAATGAACATGGTGTGGGATCCATCCCAAATTCAATAGACTATGCAACCTAATGTGCAATTATCTAATCAACCTAGACAACCTTTGGTTTCTAGTCTAACCCAACAACCTGTCTAGCCTACTATTCAAACCCTTGCACTTGGTTATATTCAGCAGTCTGGGCCTAGTACACCTTAGAATCCACCTCAAACTTCTGCAACTACTGCAACATTTGTTCAACCTATAACACCTGTTTCTGGACTATCTGTAGCTTCGGTTTCTTCTATCCCTGCATCCGTGAAAATCTCTCAAGTTTCTGTACCCCAGTCAGGACCTACGGTTCAGACTTCGGTCCAGATACCTATAGGACAAGCTGGTACAAGTACGATTGTCACAAGTCAACCGTAATTCACATATCAACCGTACCAGGTACAGTATCAAATTGGTCCCGTTTCACAAAACCCAGTTTATCAGTATCAACTGTACCCTGGCTATACTTATCAACAGCCTCAACAACCACAGTTTGGTCTGGTTAATCCTGGTTTCTCGGGGGGTTATACCATTCCTAATGCAAATTTGATTCTCAGTTATCCTGGGTATCCTCCTCCTGGAACTGCTCTTGTTACGCAAATTTTTCGCGACCCTAACCATCAGTTACCATTTATTGCAACTTTGGATTTACCCGATTTGTCGTGCCTTACGAATGATCTAATTTACTATCATCTGTATTGGCTGCCAATGCTGCATAATTTTCCCAGTGATATACTGAAATTCCAAGGTAAGTCGGGCAAGGATCTATCAAATCACGTTATGACTTATCACCTCTGGTGTGCGTCTAATTCAATAATTGATGATGTTGGGTGTGGAGCCTGATTATCTTGTTACTTTGTATCACAGCATTGGACCCATGTACCTTAAATGGGGCATCAATGCCACCCATAAATTAATCGCTGCTGTGGGGGGTCTCGGAGCCCCCTCCCCCGCCAGGGGTTTCAGGGGCAGCGCCCCCGAAGCTAAAAACAGATGTAAAATTTCCTTGTTAAAGTATAGTAATTTCTAGTCAATCTAGGCCGTTCATAGGTGGATGATCTGACGGTAGAAGTTATGTTTAGTTTAGGGTTTTTTTCCCTAGAAGGCAACCCCCTTGTATATATGAGGGTATTGTATTGCGGCTGTGTAGTATGTATGTGTATTCTCGGAGCGAGAAATAGAGAGGGAGACTGTGAGAAAGAATAGAGGATATTACAACGGATCTGTTGTAGGTTTTGTCTCTTCATTTTGCTGGATAATAGAAAGGAAGGACTAGTTGTTCGGGGTGGACGTAGCCCAAACTGGGTGAACCACGTATCTCTGTGTTTCTCTGGTTTTATGTGTTTTGTGTGCTTGTATTTTCCACATATTTTATGTTGCATTGCTCTGTAATATTTAATTTTCTAACAACTGGTATCAGAGCTGAAGGTCTATTTGGCTGATAAACTCGCAGGAAAGAAGGGTTCCTGGTTCGAGTGGGAGCAATGGCGGAAGATGGTAAATTTAGGGTCGAGAAATTTAACGGCCAAAAATTCCTGTTGTGGAAGATGCAGATGGAAAATTATCTGTATCAGAAAGATCTGTACCTACCATTGAGCGGAAAAACAAAGAAGCCGACGGCCATGACAAACGCGGAATGGAACATTCTCGATAGAAAGGCACTTGGAATAGTACGGTTGTGCCTTGCAACATCATTTGCCTTCAATATTTTGAAGGAAACAACAACAGAGGGTTTGATGCAGACTTTGGAAAAGCTATATGAAAAACCCTTGGCCTCAAACAGGGTATTTCTTATGAAACAATTATTTAATATGAAGATGTTGGAAGGTGGATCTGTTGCAGACCATTTAAATGATTTTAATACAGTTACTAGTCAGTTAAGTTCTGTAGCGGTAAAATTTTATGATGAAGTTAGGGCTCTTTTATTTTTGTGCTCATTGCAAAAAAGCTGGAATGATTTAGTTATGGCCATTAGTAACTCTATCTCTAGATCTATTACTTTAATGTTTGATGATGTTGTCAGTGCTATCCTTAGCGAGGAAATGCGACGGAAAAGCTCTGGTGAGACATCAGGTAATGATTTGAGTGCAGAGTCTAGGGGAAGAAGAATGGAAAGAGGAAAGAGCTCGGGTTATCACAGTGAATCAAGGAAAGGCAGATCCAAGTCCAGATCGGGGATAATGTGTTGGAAATGCGGAAAGAGAGGACACCTAAAGAAAGATTGTAGATCTTGGAAGGGAAAATAAGGAGATGCATAGCAAGAAAACAATCATGAAGCAAATGTGACAGGTGATGTGTTACAAGATGCTTTGATTCTTTCTTTCAAAAATGTTACTGATTCTTGGGTTGTAGATTCATGGGCTTCATTCCATGACACACCTGATAAGAAATATTTTCATGACTATGTTCAAGGAGATTTTGGACAAGTTCGTTTGGGTGATGATAAACCCTGTAAAATTGTTGGAATGGGTAAAGTTCTTGTAAAACAATAGAATGGAAACCAATGGCTACTAAAGGAGGTAAGGCATGTTCTAGATCTGAAGAAAAATCTAATTTCAACAGGGCAGTTAGGCAATCAAGGTTGTGTGACAACTTTCACAGATAAAACTTGGAAGGTCACCAAAGGAGCGTTGGTAATAGAAAAAGGTGAAAAGGTTGGTACATTGTATTTATGAAATGGTATTTCTAACTCTGTTAATGCTTTAACTTCCAAAGGAGTAGATGCAGCATTATGGCATCATAGGCTCGGACACATGAGTGAGAAGGGAATGAAGATTCTTCACTCAAGAAATTTGTTTCCAGGTTTGAAGAATGTTGATTTGGATTTCTGTGAAAATTGCATTTATGGAAAACAAAAGAGAGTTAGATTTCTCAGAGTTGGGAAAGAAAAGAAGAGCGAAAAATTGGAGCTTGTGCATACATATGTATGGGGACTTGCTCAGGTATCATCTCTCGGTGGCTCTCGCTATTATGTTACGTTTATTGATGATGCAACTAGAAAAACTTGGATTTATTGTATTCAAAATAAATCTGATGTATTTGATACTTTCAAGAAATGGAAAGCTTTGGTTGAGATTGAGACGGGAAAGAAGTTGAAGTGTCTCAGATCAGACAATGGAGGTGAATATTGTAGCAAAGAGTTTGATAGGTACTGTTCAGAGCATGGAATTCGTAGAGAGAAGACAGTTCCAAGAACACCACAAGAAAATGGTGTGTCAGAAAGGATGAACAGAACAATCATGGAGTGTGCAAGGTGCATGAGATTGCATGCGGGATTGCCTTTACAATTTTGGGCAGATGCTGTAGATAGTGTTGTTTATCTAATAAACAGAGGGCCTTCAAGTTCCTTGGATGGTGGTATTCCAGAGGAAGCATGGACAGGTAAAAAGGTAAACTACTCTTTTTTAAAGCCTTTTGGTTGTGAGGCCTTTTTCCATATTAATAAAGAAAATAGAACAAATCTTGAGGCAAAATCAAAGAAATGTACCTTTATTGGATATGGTGCTAATGATTTTGGTTATCGCTTATATGATTATGAAAATCACAAAATCATTAGGAGCAGAGATGTAATATTCAATGAAAAGGTCTTGCATAAGAATCAGTTGCAGGAAAAGAAATAAGAAAAAGAAAGCAAGGAATACACGGTTCTTGATGAGATATTTGAAAAAGTAAAGGTGCTTGAAAATAATAATAATCAACAACCACAGCAGCAGCAACCACCACAACAGCAGCAGGCACCTCAAACACCTGAAAGTGGTGTTAGAAGATCTACTAGGATAAGTAGACCCCCTGAAAGATACTCTCCTTCATTATATTATTTATTGTTGACTGATTCTGGTGAACCTGAATGTTATGAAGAAGCAATGCAGGTTGAAAGTAGGAAGAAGTGGGAGCTAGCCATGGAAGAAGAGATGGACTCCTTGATGCATAACCAGACTTGGGACTTAGTCAGGTTGCCTGCAGGAAAAACTACATTGCAAAATAAATGGGTTTACAGGCTGAAGGAAGAAGATGGAGGAAAACAGAGGTACAAAGCTAGACTTGTGGTGAAGGGGTTTGCACAGAAGAAAGGTATTGATTTTGATGAAATATTTTCTCCTATTGTTAAGATGAATTCAATCAGAACTATCTTAAGTCTTGTAGCAGCGGAAGATTTACATCTTGAACAGTTAGATGTAAAGACAACATTTCTCCATGGAGATTTGGAGGAAGAGATATACATGCAGCAACGAGAAGGATATGAGGTAAAAGGGAAAGAAAAATTGGTGTGCAGGTTAAAGAAGAGCTTGTATGGCTTAAAACAGGCTCCAAGGCAGTGGTATCTAAAATTTGACAAGTTCATGTTTGAACAAGGTTATACTAGATGTCACTCTGATCATTGTGTTTATCTAAAAAGGAAAAATGATGGCGGCTATATTATATTGTTATTGTATGTAGATGACATGCTTGTTGCAGGGTCTAACATGCAGGAAATAAATGTGCTCAAAAGAAAATTGGCAAATTCATTTGCAATGAAGGATTTGGGAGCTGCAAAACAAATCCTTGGTATGAGGATAACTAGAGACAAGAAAAATCGCAAATTAACACTGTCTCAGAATGAGTACATAGAAAAGGTGTTGAAAAGATTTAATATGTAGAATGCAAAACCAGTTAGTACACCTTTTGCTAGCCATTTCAAACTTAGTAAGGAGATGTTCCCCAAGACCCAAAAAGAAATGGACTATATGTCTAAAGTTCCATATGCATCAGCAGTTGGAAGCTTAATGTATGCAATGGTCTGCACAAGGCCTGATATTGCACATGCAGTGGGAGTTGTAAGCAGGTACATGAAAAATCCAGGAAAAGAACATTGGATGGCAGTAAAATGGATTCTCATATATTTGAGAGGTACCAAAAATCAAGCATTATGCTTTGGTGGTTCAAACATTGCTCTACAGGGATATGTTGATGCAGATATGGCAGGTGACAGAGATAACAGGAGGAGCACTACAGGATATGTATTTACTGTAGGTGGAACAACTGTCAGTTGGGTTTCAAAAATCCAAAGTGTTGTTGCACTTTGAACAACAGAAGCAGAGTATGTTGCTGCTACAGAGGCTAGTAAAGAAATGATTTGGTTACAAAGGTTTATGGGTGAATTGGGTAAGAAGCATGATATGGGCATGTTATACAGTGATAGCCAAAGTGCCATTCATCTTGCAAAGAACTCAACATTTCATTCCAGGACTAAACACATACATCTCAAGTACCATTTCATACGGTCAGTATTGGAAGATGGAGAGTTGAAGTTGGAAAAGATACACACTAGCCAGAATCCTACAGATATGCTAACAAAAGTTGTAACCAGGGAGAAACTGAGAATGTGCTTAGTTTCAATTGGTCTTCAAGGATGATGATGAATATGAGAAATAGCCAGGACCAAAGAGGAGTCATTGTCCAGCAAATGAAGTAGTGGTGGAGTTGCTACAATAAGTCTCCAAGTGGGAGATTGTTGGTTGTGGAGCCTGATTATCTTGCTTACTTTGTATCATAGCATTGGACCCTTGTACCTTAAATGGGGCGGCAACGCCGACCGTAAATTAATCGCTTCCATGGGGGGTCCAGGGGGGGCGGTAGCACTTTTCAGATCCCCCCCTGGCGGGGGTTTCGAGGGTAGCGCCCCCAAAGCTAAAAACAAATGTAAAATTTCCTTGTAAAAGTATAGTAATTTCTAGTCAATCTGGGTCGTTCATAGGTGGATGATCTAACTGTAGAAGTTATGTTTAGTTTAGGGTTTTTTTCCCTAGAAGGAAACCCCCTTGTATATAGTAGGGTATTTTATTGCGGCTGTGTAGTATGTATGTGTATTCTCGGAGCGAGAAATAGAGAGGGAGACTGTGAGAAAGAACAGAGGATATTACAACGGATCTGGTGTAGGTTTTGTCTCTTCATTTTGTTGGATAATAGAAAGGAAGGACTAGCTGTTCAGGGTGGACGTAGCCCAAACTGGGTGAACCATGTATATATGTATTTCTCTGGTTTTATGTGTTTTATGTGCTTGTATTTTCCACATATTTTACGTGTTGCATTTCTCTGTAATATTTAATTTTCTAACAGATGATTCAATTCGCTTACGTCTTTTTCAAAGAACTCTTATTGGTCTTGTTGCCAAATGGTACGTTGAGCTACCACGAGGCTCTTTTAATAATTTTAGTCAATTAGCAACTTCTTTCTTAACTCATTTTCAGTTGCCCATCAGATATGAAAATGGCACAGAACTATTGACTTCGCTAAAGAAATCCACGTCCACATATATTTCTGATCATATTCATGAATGGCGACGTAGAAGGTGTTTAGTGAAATTTTACATTCCGGATCAAATTTTGGTGGAATGGTTTGTTAAATCATTATTACCCAAATTCACTTAAGATGTAGCTAAGGCTAAAGTTGTTACTGAGGAGCAAGTCATTGCTCAAGCTCAGTACCTTGACCTCGTCTATACGCAGTTAGGTACTTTACATGAAAAAATCCCCGATCTTCCAAAACAGGGTCAAATAACTGCAACTCCTTTAGGGTCTCATGCCACTGATGGTATTATTGGTACAGTTAATAATAAAAGTAAGAAGAAATCTTCAAAGAATTCTTCTTCTATAATAACTTTACCTGATTCCCCGAAAGGAGAGTCTTCCGCTGAAATTTCTGCCGACATTCATGTCGTAGAGACATCTATGTCCAAATCTAAATCTGGTAGTAAAAAGAAGGGGAAGAATAAAAAAAAAAATAATTCAAAAGATAAAACTGATAAAAATGAATCTAATGAAGAAAAATACAAGCCTTGCTATCCTTGTTTTATTTGCGACGAGGATCATTTTACTAAAGAATGCCCACATCGAGCAGAGGTTTCGAAATTCGTTAAAGGTTCTCAACAACCTACTGTCTTGAAGGATCCTTTTCTCACTCAAGATAGTAATATGAATAGTTCCACCTCGAATGCCTTAGAAGAACATATTCTGATGATGTCTCATGTTAGGATTGTGACGCGATCACAAGATTATGGTAGTAAGAATCCTGTTGATGGTAAAGAAGCAGAATCTTCTAGTTCAAACACATCAACTACACCTCCTCCTATTTTTGGTCCACTACAGATCGAGAAACCCAATCCAGACTTAGTAATCAAACTGCCTGCTAAAGTTGTACTTCGTAAATCAGCTTTCAATCCACATGCGAGAGATGCTCATAATTACAACATTTTTGAGGATTTAGCTATTTACCATTCAGTAATGTTGGCTTTGGAAGTGTTGCAGTCGTGCCCAACATAGTGCAAATTAATTTTTTCTGCTATAGGAGCTATCGATATTCAGGACTCGAACCTAATAATCTTCGATTTAGAGAATAGTACACCCTGCCTAACTCATCAAGTGGCTTTCTAGATTCCAGTATTAGTAAAAAAAGACCAATCTTTCAGACTGTGATTGATGAAGGGGCTTCTACATGTATTATGTCGATCCAGTGTTGGAAATCGCTTGGTTCTCCTACACTCAATCAGTCTCTGACAATTCTAAAGGCTTTTGATGGCTGAGGGTTCCATCCTTTCAGTATTTTGCAGGATTTACCTATAGGGGTCGAAGGAAAAACTGTAAATCTAGATGTGGAAGTGGTTGATGCCCCTCTAGATTTCAACCTTCTCCTAGGTCATAGTTGGTCTTATGCTATGACTGCTGTTGTTTCATCGGTCTTTCGGCTTATCAAGTTTCCACATCAAGGAAAGATCATTACAATAGACCAGTTAACTTATTTCTCCTCCGATCCAACCTCTACAGAAACCATCCAGCACATCGATAAAACGACTATCCCTTACAAAGATGTTGGGGTAGGTTTGATTAAAGATTCTGGTTTACTAGGAACTTTTTCCTTTCCTCCTCCTAACATATCACCTTCTATCGCAACTATTCATATGATTTCATAGAATACCATTATGTTTGATGATCCTTGGATTGTACCTTCTGACTCCGAGTTAGATTCATTTGATGGCGCGATGCCTTTGAGTCCATTTGAAATTGCATATCAGGCTGTACAGTCCCTTTCCGATCCTTCTTCAACCAAAATTGATCCAATGAATGGGATCAATGAGGAATCACTTTCTATATCTAGCTCATCCATAACGACATTACCTGATTCTGTTCATACTGATGAGCAGATTCGTGAACTTTTGTCTGTTGACAATTTACCATGGGAAGATCTACATCACCGATCTTCATTTTTACCTGAGCTAGATCATTTTGAAAATTATTTCGCTTCTATTTTTACTACTGAATATGTCAAAGAACCACAGAATCCATTGCAAAATTCTGGTTCTGAGTTAAATTTGGAAAATATCTCTTGAACGATTCCTATTGACATTTCAGTTAAGCCAGGAATAATTGAAAAAATTCATATAGGTGTTTGTTGTACAGACGATGAACTCCAAACTTATAAAGCCCTATTTCAAGAATTCTGTGATGTGTTTGCCTGGTCATATGAAGAAATGCCAGGAATCGATCCGTCAATTGTTATACATGAGATAAATACTTACCCGGATGCCAAACCTATCCGTCAATGTTTACGTCAGATACATCTAAGAAAAGCTAATACTATCAAAGCCGAAGTTGAGAAATTACTTCGTGCAGGTTTCATTTATCCAATTCCTTTAACCGATTGGGTATCGAATATTGTTCTTGTTAACAAAAAACAAGGAACGATACGAGTATGTATCGACTATAGGGATATTAATAGAGCTTGTCCTAAAGACAATTATCCAACCCCCTATATCGATCAAATAATTGATGATTGTGTCGGAAGTGAAATGTTCTCATTTATGGATTGTTTTTTTGGTTACAATCAGATAAACACACTCCCTGTTGATCAGCCAAAAACAACTTTCATTTGTTCGTGAGGAACATTTTATTATTGCAAACTACCCTTTGGATTGAAGAATGTTGGGGAAACTTTTCAAAGGGCTATGTCTTATGCATTTCATGACATTAAGCACATTGTGCAGCCTTATCTCGATGATTTACCTGCTCATTCATCGCGTAGGGCCAACCATCTCACTCATTTACGAGCAATCTTTACGAGATGTAGGCATTATCGAATTCGGCTGAATCCACACAAATGTGTTTTCTGTGTAGAATCGGGTCGTTTACTAGGATTTATTGTTTTGAAAGTAGGAATTCGCTTTGATCCGTCGAAGGTCAAAGCTATTGTCAATCTACCTCCTCCTTCGAATCTGCGCCAACTCCAAAGTTTGCAGGGGAAAACAAAAATTTTATGTTGTTTCATTCCTAACTACACCGAGTTAACAAAGTTTTTTACCAGGTTGTTAAAACATAACGTTCCATTCTTTTGTGATGAGATCGCTAATCGATCTTTTGATGCACTTACACATGCGTTGACCCATGCACCGTTACTGCATCCTCCCAATTACAACCAAGACTATTTTTTGAACCTCGTCGCCTCTTATTCCACCATTGGGATGGTTTTAGTTTAGGAAGATGAATTCAAAAATGAACATGTGATTTATTATCTTAGTCAAAATTTGCATCCGACTGAGAATAAATACACACATGTGGAGAAATTGGCCTTGGCAGCTGTTCAAGCTGTCCAAAGATTTCGACACTACATTTTATTAGGAAAAACCACAGTATTTTTTACTGTAACCCTATGATGTACATCTTGACCAAACAATTTCTAAGGGGCAAGTATTCCAAATGGATAGTTATCATGCAAGAATTTGAAAAATCCAACGCAAAGAAATCTTTGGTTTTTTCCTAACTGATGTGTGATTTCCCCTCTACTGATACTGAAATTGTGGAAGAGCAGCCCATTGCGGACGAATCCTTGTTTCTTATCAGTACACTTGATCCTTAGTATGGGGATATTATTATTTATCTCCAAACTCAATATTTTCGGCCTGAAATCTCACGATCTCAGCGATGCAAAATACGTTTCCAATCCCAACAATACAATATTATTGGTGATACCTTCTATCGTCATGGAGTGGATTCTATTTTCCGACGCTCTCTTACTCATAAAGAATATGAGAAGGTTCTCAATGACTTCCATTATAGAGCATGTGGCGGTCATATGTCTGGGTATGCCATAGCCCAAAAGATATTGTGCGCTGGTTATTTTTGGCCGTCGTTATTCAAAGATTGTATCTATGTGGTTCATAAATGCCACAATTTTCAGGTCTTTGACCGTAAAATGCGTGCACCACCCACTCCTCTTCACCCTATCATTATTTTTGGTCCTTTCACAAAATGGGGTATTGAATTTATTACATGTAACCCTCACTCAGTCGGGGGGCATGCATATATTATCTTAGTGGTAGATTATTTTACTAAGTGGGCCGAGGCGATGCCTAAATTTCCGACAGATGGAAAGACTGCTGTGACTTTCATGTTCAATCATATAATTTCTAGATTCGATGTTCCTCAAGCCATAATTACGGATCATGGAAGTAATTTTCAAAATATCATGATGATTGAACTGACAGATCAACTTGGCCCGTGCCACGATAGTTCTAATCCTTATTACCCGTAGGCTAATGGTATGGTTGAAGCTATCAATAAATTTTTAGTCACTATGATCAAACAAATTATTGGTATTCATAAGTAGAATTGGCATTCCATGTTGTTTTCAGCACTTTGGGGATATTGGACCTCAGTAAAAACATCAACTGGTTTCACTCCCTTTCAACTGGTTTACGGTTTGGAAGCTGTGTTTCCTATTGAATGCGAAATTACGTCATTGAAATTAGCCATAGAATTACTCCCAGATACATCTGAAGAGGAGAAGTGTTTTTTTTACTTGTCTCAACTAGATGAGAATCGATGAAATGTTGCATTAGCAAACGAAGCTCATGTCAAACAAATAAAGGCTCAGTATGATAGAAATGTTACACCTCATAATTTTTCAGAAGGAGACCTAGTTCTAGTGTACGATCAAGCCAACGATAAGCTAGGGGCTAGAAAATTTGTGCATATGTGACATGGTCCTTTCATTGTTAAGCGAAAGCTGGCAAAAGGGGCCTATGAGTTGATATATTTTGATGGTGTCCCTTTAGATAAACCTAGAAATGGGCTTTATCTGAAGAGATATTATGCTTAAATTTGGTGTGGAGATTTTTTATTAGATTAGATTTATTTACTGCTGGTGTGTCTTAGATTAGAAAAGCGTGCCTAGTTTAGAGTGTGTTCTTATCACTATTCCTGCTTATCTGAGTTTTACTCTTGATATTGCAGATGTCGACGTCTCTTCAAACCTACATTGGTTTTGCTGATGGAGCTTGCCATAGTACACAGAACATTTCTTCCACAGCTTGGGTTATCTATTCACCCTCTGATGATTTAGTATCCATGCATAAGGTAAGCCTCGGTCAAACAATGAATAACATTGCAGAATATAGTGTAGTGATTGAGTTATTATCTGAATCCATATCGTTTGGAATTTGGAGTTTGATTGTTAGGTTGGATTCTAAACTTGTTGTATTATAGCTTAACAGGTTGTATGCCATTAGAAATCCAGTGTTATTACGGTTATTTTTAAGAGTTTGTCTCTTGGAATGTGAATTTGATTACATTGAATATCAACATATCCAAAGACATTTAAATACTTTAGCAGATGCAGTTGCTTCTAGTATGATAAATCGACATTTGCAATAATCAAAACAGTAAATTAAAAACAACATTCAATAACATGTACACAGATAGCCGGTAATAGTGATATATCATAGCATAGAAGTTTGTTTTAAAATATACATCGCCTTCAATCATAGGTTGAAAAACACTTTATGATCGGCAAAAATGATAATACAAAAGGTCAAAAATATGAGTCTACAAAACGATCATCCTATCCCTGATGATGATCACGATAAGAGATCACTACCCGGGAAACTCTACACAGGAACCTCCTAAAAGGTCCTAGGACACCAATCACATATCTCTGTAATCTGAGCGGAATATCATCTATGTCACTCTCTGGAATGTCTAGAGTCAGGTGCTCTAGGTGATGCTCTAAATAAGATAGGATATCTGTTGATTGGCCCTCTAGGGCTAGTGCTGTAGCAGCTGGATGCCTCCTCTCATAAGGCTGGAAATGGAATGGTTGTCGTGGGCCCACATCTGCATTCAAACTTTTTATTATTAGTTTTGGGACGATAAAAATACAAAAAAAAAAATAGAACTTAGAAATTGTTGAAAAATGATTTTTACCTGATTCATCCCACTGTTCCTCTCCTGGGAGAGCCATCTCTCGGTCGCCGTGGAAATCTATCCCGGCGTATGGAAAGTCTTCTATAACAAAAAATTGGCGTTCTAACCAACGAAAATATGTAGAAGGAAATCAAACAACCTCGACGCCCTCAGCAGCATGACAGGCCATCAAAGCAACCCAACGAACCATCCTAGGTTCTCGAGGTTGAACAACATCAATAGGAATGTTCTGCGGAGCTAACATGGGGATACTCTCTAGAGAAAAGGTGACTACAATGGATCCATATCCAAATTAATTTATCTTTCCATTCTTTGCTTTGGTTAGTTTTCCTTTTACATTGGCCAACACAGTTTCACACCAGGTGAAAATGATGCCTCAAAAACAGTCTACAGCAATGCGCATCTAGGAAATGGTAGCCACATGCAACGCTGTGCTCCCACACATTCTGGTGACATTAAATGAAATAAATTTAAGCTCGGGACGAATGATAGTTTTTATGTCAATCCGTTTGTCCTGGGGGTTTTCTTGATCAGTACAAAACTCTAGTCGAAGACTAGCGACAGACTGGCCACCTATCCTAGTCCCAAATTGAGAAATTTGTTCACCCCTCTTGGAAAAACCAGTCAAAAAATAGATATCCTCCAGCTTAATTTCGAGCCGGTGGCCACCAATAATAAAACACTGGTCCTTTACATTCCATCTATTCACCAGCCACGTCAGGAGGTCTACCTATGCCCTCATGCCCTGAATGGCCCATAATTTATACAAACCGCATTCTCTTAATGCCTACATTGTAGGAAAATGAAGCATTGTGGCATCATCTATGTCTTCATGCTCACTTTCTCTCCAAATTAGCATCTTGTATATCCTATAATTCATAAAAATATATATTAGAACAATCTAGTTTGAAAAATCTTGGGCAGAATTGGAGAAATTTGAGTTTGAAATTTAATTGTGGGGTCCGCACTTTGTTTTCATACACAATATGTAGGTACGCACGGGTGCTGTGGAACAAATGTGGACCCAAGACTTTTTTATATGTAGAAAAAAGTCATGGTCCGCAGGGCCCATGTGTTGCACCTGTGGACCCCTGCGGGTGATTTTTTGAACCTATTTTTCCCTTAAAAATGAAATCTAAAGCCTAAAAAATGAAATGTAAACGGATGAAATACAAGATATGGGGGTCTTGAATTACCTGGAGTTGACGGTTCTTGATTTTTCCAGACGGATTTTCCAGACTCTTCGCAGGAAATTTTTTACCCAAAAGCTCTCACTTTTCACTCTGAACTCAATTGGGAAAAATGAAGTTAGAAAAGCCATTTTTATAAGTTTTTTCAAATAAATGAATTTTTAATTTGTTTATTTTTCACTTTAAAAAGGTAATTTTGAAAGAATTTTTTTTTTTTTTTTTTTAATCTTAAACAGGTATGTGTAATGTTTTGAGTTTTTGTACAGAAATTGGATTTTTCAGGAAAATTGATCATTTTTCAACAAAGAGTATACTTTTATCACTTTTTCGGACTCTTTAAAATTTTTTATGAAAAAGTGAAAACTTGGAGTCCTCTTTTAAGCTCTTTTCAGACTCTCGAAAATTGAAAAGATTTCCAAGCACTTGATTATTCAAACTCGTTAAAATAAATGAATGATCGTCCTTTCAGTATAAGTTTACCCCTTTTACGGATTGAGATGACTATTTACGAAAAAGGTATACGTTGACTAATTACGGTCAATAGAGTTCTCTCCCACGTTATTTTATCCTTTTTCGGGCTCGAGAGACTAAATTTACAAAAAAGTACCCCCATGGAGTCTTCTTAAGTTTTTTCTTCTAACTCCCTAAAATTGAAAAAACGCCGAGTTTCTCCTATACTGGACTCATTAAAATTCAACAGTAAAGGACCTGTTCAATTTTAAACAGGAACGAACCATTCCTTCTTAGGGTTCGAATCTTAAACTAAGTTGGACTCATCCGAAGGATGATCTTATAAACAAGCAAATGATATCCTCCTCAAGCTTGTAAAAAATAAAGAGGTACTTGCCAGAAAGGGTGGGGGAAAAGAGAGAAAAATGAACCTGTTTGTTGTATTTTGATTATTCAAAAAGCCATTAACCACTCTTGAACACGACACTTTTATTCGCTTGAGTTGGGAAATCCTTTACCTAACAGTTAATCAAACCATTTTGAAAGTCTTCAATTGCTTTTAGGGTATTAGCTTTGGGTCAATTGTCACCAAACCATCTGCAGTGTCATTATGTGTTCAAGAGGACAGTTCAAACAAACCATTCATCTGCAAAATATCTGTCATCCGTTTTGACCATCCTTGAGTCAGTCCTTGCCAATATATTTCTTCACACTTGATCTATGATTTCGTGTTGTGGGCTTGCCTACGACAGATCACTTCCTATCGACAATAGCTCATTATCTAGGAATTTGATCTAGAAATCATCAGTACCTTGAAAACTACATGCCTTAATGGTAGGTTTCTTGCTTTCAATGACAGGTTGCATCATTGAACTTCGATTGAATGATTCAGTGACATGTTCGACTTCAACTCATTCATTCACATTTCATGGATTTTACTGAGTACTTTGAGAGCCATTGACATTACTAGTGGTTACTCTCACACTTGTTAACAGTCTACATCATTGACTGGTAATCAAGTGGTGTTGAGCCTCAAAATTGTGCTTTCTTTCATTCCATTTTACCTCATTTTCCTTTGTCCATTGCTATCCTAGACCCAATTGATCAATGAATATAGTTAAAATTACTTCTAGAATGATTTACATGATTGACTTGCTAAGTTTTGTGATTTTTGCCATTGTAAAGCATTTTGACCGGAACTAGCTGCAGAATGCAGACATTCCGTAGCTAACCGGCGATTCTGCAACTATCTTCACGTTTGAGTATGTTCCAGGTGGCCTCTCAAGAAAAACCGCATATGGGCATAATCCACGTCATGTCTACATGGTCCGTTGCTCATCATGGAGGAAGAAACGAATTCTAGGTATGGTTTTGGAACGTGGGAACACATTTAGGAAGGAAGACTTCTATTAGGACTGTCTCAGTCCAGATGTCTTTTCCTTTTCACGCAGCCACTTCAAGAGTCCTAATGTGATTCCAATAAGGAAAGACAGTGTTCCTAAATTGTTGCAAATCTTGTTATTTACATTTGTTATATAAACACTTGGGAAACCGAGAGCTATGTTAGATTTTATGCTAGATTTTATTCCAGATTTTGCTTAGATTCTGTGCTACATTTCTGAAGACGCAGAGCGTTATGTTCAATTTATTTCATCTTTAATGAAGTAGACAGTGTTGTTTTGGAAGCGTTGATTTAATTTGGAGTTGAATTCTGTCAGGTGGTAGAGGGCCCCTGCCTCTTGCATGGATTTATTTGCGTAAATTAGATAAGTATTCTAGCTGCCTTTACGTTTTTGAATTTGAATTAGTAGTTGTTTTAATTAGCTACTGTAGTTGTACTCATTCTAACTCTTCCACAAGAAGAAGCTCTTCCAAAATATTATAATGATGAATGGGAAATGGCTATAGTATTGTAGGATTAGAAGTTGAATTTGTAGTTGTTTTAATTAGCTACTGTAGTTATACTCATTCTAACTCTTCCACAAGAAGAAGCTCTTCCAAAAGATTATAATGATGAATGGGAAATGGCTATAGTATTGTAGGATTTAGTTGTAATTTTTGTTGTTCACTATCACAATTACACTTGTTCTAATCACTCTTCCACAAGAAGAAACTCTTCCAATAAATTCTTAAGGATTCCAAGACATGACCGTGATAATGAATGATTTAGTTGTGTGTTTGCACTAAGTACCATCTCTGTTCTTGCTCTTAAACGCTTGTCCAAAATATCATAATGATGAGTGGGATATGGATATGATATCTTAGTTTTACATTGCTTTCAGTCCTTTATGTTTGCATTTGCACTCAATTACACAGTCAGGATTGTTCTAACTCTTCCAAAAGAAGGAACTCTTCCAAAATATCAACAATGATGGACAAACAGACTGTATAATTTCATAGAATAATGCATGATAGTATAGTTAGGATACTCCGGAGTTTCATTGCACTTAATTCATGTTCAGTTGTTTTGTTTTGGGTTTGATAATGACTTGTAGTTTAACACTGTTTTAGGCTAGTGACATCTTAGGTTTGGTTGTAGTTCAACTCATTGCATTTGCACTCCACATTCAATTGTTATTCATTGCACATTAGATTACTTCAGTTGTTAAGATTAACAAAAAAACCTTCATTATTCACAAACCTCTTCTTGTTCTAAAATCCATAATTGATCTATAACCATATGAACAGAAGACAACATCATTTTAAGGCCTGAAGTACCTCTACAATTTCCTCATCATTTCATAAACAGAGCTCTCCCTCAAAAGACTATTTTGAAAAGAAATCAATAACTATTGAGTAAAGGTTTTGTGACATTCAATTAAATTGCAGAATAGAGTTAGGAATTAGCTTTAGAATAGAAAATCTTATGATGATATCAATGTTTTACTCCAAACATACTTCAACAAATCTCTAATCAAGGACAAGATGTTGCATCATTATAAGTTAGTTGTTTAAACTGTTTAGTTAGAAATATTTGCATGCTTAGTTGGCCATGTTTCAAGCTCTCTCTCAAATGCCTTTGATGAAAGAATTTGACAAGTTTAGTTTGTGTTTTGAATCATTTGCTTAAAATTCATTATCAAGCTTTGTTTCTGATTGGTCATAGCTTAGATTTGATTCTGTTTTAAGTATTGCATTTGTATCAGTCATTTTTCATCAACCAATTAGGTCTCACTCTGTTTTTAATCATTAGCTTCCTTCCATCAGTTTTCTAGTCATCTTTCTTGTGAACATAAAATCACCAAAAGACCAAAAACATCATAAATCATCACAAAAGACCAAAAACATCACAAAACACTACACACAATGCATTAAGAAACAAGCACCTAGGTACATACAATACACTTCACTTCAGCAGTTTACAAATCCTGTTTGACAATTAAATGAGCTCAGTTTAGGAGACTAGATTGAGACCAAACATTTTGGCGCCGTTGCCGGGGAAGTGAAAACTAGGTAACCTTTGTTTCTTAGCATCCAAAAAAAATTTTATGCGTAGGGAGAGAGATTCAAGGGGAAGATTTATAAGCAGCAGAGGCAGAAGTTTGATTTCTAGAACATCACCTGTTTCATCTAGATCCAGAGCTAGTACACCTTCAACTCAAACCCATCTTCCATCCTCCCTTGATCCTGGACTTCTAGAAGATCTAAGGTCAACTATTCCATTAGAGAAACCTTCCACTTCATCCACTGAACCTGCCATAGAAGAAAATCTAAAAACTCTTGTTGGGGACACAAACCTTTCCACTTCCACAGGAGAGTCAACCATGGCAGAAGAAGGAGGAGGAGGAGTTTTTAATGGAGAAAACACACTATTTGGAAGTAGAGGTAGAGGTAGAGGAGAAGGAGGTAGAGGAGAAGGAGGTAGAGGTACAAATGGAGGAAGAGGTAGAATAGGAAGCTCTTTTGGGTTCCTTATACTTGATGAAGAAACCAATACAACCATGAAAAACATTTCACCCTCTGTCCTTCCAAACTTCTATGGACTTAAAACTGAAGATCCTGAAACTTTCTTATTCGAATTTGAAGTGCTATGTAGGACTTATGACTACCTACAAGATGCTCAAAAACTGAAATTATTTCCTTCAACTTTGAAGGGAGCAACATTGAAGTGGTTTATGAGTCTAATCAGTAGTTCTATTAGAACATGGGATGATATGAAACAAGAATTTCTAGAGAGATATTTGGATTATTGTATGCTAGTTAATCATAAGGAAGAAGTGTTCAAGATGTTACAAAAAGAAGATAAAACTTAGAAGATTTGTTGGAAAGATTTAATTACAACATCAAAAGGGCAAAAATGGAAAATCTAGATCAACACACCTTAAAAGCTCTTTTGTTGAAAACAATTAGGGATGAATGGTTGGATATCCTTAACATGATGGGAAAAGGGGATATATCACAACTCACATTACCTGAAATATCTGAGTTATGTATCAACCTTTCAAGAGGGAAATCTAAAACTGTCAAAGGTCCAAGAGATCCTGCTCTTGCAAGGGCAAGTAAATCTTCTTCTGGGACAGTAAGTAGATCAGAAATAGGACACATGCTTGATGATTTTAAATCTGACATCTTAGGGAGTCTTAGTGAACAAATAGACACCCTCAAGATACAAAACAAGCAAAAGGCTGAATCTGATGCCTTGGCAATCTTTTTTCCCAAATGTAGAAAGAAACATGCCTTGAGAGAGTGTCCTTTAGATGTAAAAGTTGTAGAAACCTGTGTTATTTGTTCTGAGAAACATGAGACCAAGAATTGTCCTTCTCTTCCTGGTCTCAAGGCTGTCTTTCAGGAGGAAACTCCTACAGATTCCACAGAGTCTCTCAATTTTGTATCTAGAAGACCTTGGCGGGGACCTCAAACACAAGGATTCCATGATCAAATGTATAATCAACCTCCACCTTGGAATTCTTGGCAGCAACCTTGGCCCCAATTTCAAAATCAATCTCAATCTTGGGCACAAGGAACACAAATTCCCTATGGAAGATACTCTCCATACTATCAGTATCCACCATCCTATCCACCATATCCACATTTTTATCCTCAAAATTCTCAACAAAATTTTCCTCAAAATCTTCAACAAAATCCTCAACAACATCATCAGAACCAACCACATCAAAATCAACCACTTTCATTACCATTCCCTCAAAAATCAAATCAATTGCCAGCTCAACCCATACCAAACCCCAATAATAAGAACCCTCAGAATACATACATGATAGAAGGCCAACAATTTCCAACTTATTTAATTACTCCTTTAGACCTTAGTGATGTTCAACTGAGGTCTGGAAGAATACTTGAAAAGAGGAAACCTTCTGTGATCATACAAGAACAAGATAATTCTGAGGAAGACTCCCTATGGGTGAATAAAAGTCTTGAGGAAGACACATCCTTTCAAGACCCAAACACTGAAAAACTAAAACAAAAAGATCCAATAAATCCAACTCCTGTATTAGAGCAACCATCCACATCTACTTCTATACCTCCCTTTCCGGAAAGATTACAAATTGATAGAGGTGTAGAAAAAAAAATCATGGTGCCTAATTATGATTTCTTAGATGAATTGAGAAATGTTTGCATTAAAATTCCATTATTGCAAGCCATCAAAGAAATCCCAATTTTAGCCAAAACAATAAAGGAGTTGAGTATGAAGACAACAGGAAAAAGAATAAGAGAAACCAAGAAAATTCAACTGGTAGGACAAATAGCAGACATTATGATGGGCAAGATTGCTATTCCAAAGTATCTTGACCCAGGAAATCCAGTTGTCAAAATTCACATCAATGGAATTGAAATTCAAACCACACTCATTGATTTAGGAGCAGCAATAAATATCATGAGTAGACAAATCATGGACAAGCTGAAACTTCCTAATCTTCTCTTTACACCCACACTATTACAATTAGCAGATAGATCTGTGATCAGACCAGATGGGGTAATAGAAGATATTCCAGTGTCCCTAGATTCTTGGGAATACCCTGTGGATTTCATGATCCTAACTCCCAAGAATAATCTAGGAGGCCATCCTGTTATATTAGGAAGACCTTGGTTGGCCATAGCTGATGCTTTTATTAGTTGTAGGTCCGGTGATATGTATATTTCTGATGGTAGTTCAACAAAGAAATTCACTTTATATCCTCCAGCTAGGACAATTACGGATCTAGATGACACTCAATGGATAGAGGATGAAGAATATTTACAACCACTCTTCACAATTTCAGAAATTAGTGAAGATAATCAAATTCTGAATACTCTAGAAAACTTTGAATCATCTCTAGAACACAAACATGAATCATTTCAAGAGGGATCCAATATTGAGTTTTTGTCATCTAGGCAGATGTCTCTTCATTCTATGGACAAATTTGGCAACTCTACAAGTGAAATTTTTCCAGGCAAAACTTTGAACATAAACAAGAACCTAGAAAAATCTCAACAAGAAGAGTTAATCAAAGTATTACAGAGACATTCTTCTGCATATGCATGGGAATACACTGACATGAAAGGGATAATTCCCAAGACTTGTACTCATCACATGTATATAGAGGCAAATTGCAAACCAATCAGATAGCCTCAAAGACGGATGAATCCAAATCTTAGGGAAATTGTTAAGGAAGAATTGCAAAAATTGTTAAATGTTAATTTCATCTATCCTATTTCAGATAGTCAATGGGTTTCTCCTTTGGTAATTGTTTCAAAGAAAAATGGAAAATGGAGGGTGTGTGTTGACTACCGAGAATTGAATAAAGCTACTCTTAAAGACCATTTTCCTTTACCTTTCATAGATCAAGTATTAGATACATTAGCTGGAAAAAAGTACTTTTCATTCCTAGATGGGTTTAGTGGTTACAATCAAATCCAAGTAGCACTTGAAGACCAAGACAAAACCACATTCACCTGTCCTTGGGGTACCTATGCCTACCGAGTATTTCCATTTGGATTATGCAATGCACCTACAACATTCCAAAGGGCAGTATTAGGAATTTTTTCGGATCTAATACATGATTGTGTAGAGGTGTACATGGATGATTTCACAGTTTATGGGGACACATTTGAAGAGGCTTTAGAAAACTTGGAAAAAGTCTTAAAAAGATGTTAAGAAGCAAACCTTTCACTTAGTCATGAAAAATGTTTTATGATGTTTACTGAAGGTATTGTTTTAGGGCACCACATTTTAGGGGATGGGATTAGAGTTGATAAGGCAAAAGTTGAAGTCATTTCTAACCTATCCATTCCAAGTTGTCAAAGAGATGTTAGAAGTTTTCTAGGATTTACAGGGTATTATCGGAGATTTATAGAAAACTTCACCAAAATATCATCTCCACTCTTCAAATTACTCACCAAAGATTGTGTATTTAAGTGGACTTCTGATTGCCAGTTAGCTTTTGAAACCCTGAAAACCAAAATTTCTGAAGCACCTATATTAAGGGGACCTAACTGGAAGTTACCTTTTCATATCTCGACAGATGCTTCCGATACGGCTTTAGGAGCAGTATTGGGACAGAAAGATTTGATTCCCTATGCCATCTATTATATCAGTAAAAATTTGACTCCTGCAGAGTTAAACTATACTGTAACTGAAAAAGAGTTTTTAGCTGTTGTTCATGCCATAAACAAATTTAGACACTATATAACAGGCTATGAAACTTTTGTTCACACTGATCATTCCGCAATTAGATATTTAATGAACAAATCAATCACTAATGGCAGAGTGATAAGATGGTTGTTACTCTTACAAGAATTCAACATTACTATTTTAGATAGGCCTGGAAAACAAAACACAGTGGCTGATTTCCTATCTAGACTCCAAAATATCAAAGATGACACTCCGGTTGAAGATCAATTTCCTGATGAATATTTTTTTGCAATCTCTACTCAAACTCCATGGTTTGCCGATATTGCTAATTATTTAGTTTCAGGAAAATTTCCTTCAATTATGAATGCAAGGGATAAAAGAAAAATCATTAATGATAGTGCAAAATATTCATGGGTCGCTAATGAGTTGTACAAGACAGGTCCAGATTTGATTATTAGAAGGCGTGTTCGTGAATATGAGATGCCTGAGATTCTCAAGGCATGTCATGATGAACCTTGTGGCGGACACTTTGCAGATAAGAGGACAGCCTATAAGATCCTTAATTTAGGATATTATTGGCCATCCTTGTTTAAAGATGCTAAGGAGTATGTCAAAAGGTGTGACAGTTGCCAAAGGGTAGGGAAACCTTCTCCTTCAGGTGAGATGCCATTACAACCTCAGGTACACATTGAACCTTTTGAAAAATGGGCCTTGGATTTTGTAGGACCTATTAGTCCTCCATCAAGACAAAAGAAATACATATTAGTTTGCACTGATTATGTTACTAAGTGGGTAGAAGCTAAACCATTACTTGTTGCTAATGAATCATCTGTAGTTACTTTTCTTTTGAGGATATTTTTACTCGTTTTGGTGTCCCAAGGGAAATTGTTACAGATCAAGGAGCTCAATTTACATCAAGGCTAGTGGAGAAAATGATGGAGAAGTACAAAATCAGACATAGAAAAACTACTCCTTATCATCCACAAGCAAATGGTCAAGTGGAATCTACTAATAAAGTCATTGAAGGAATCCTAACAAAGACTGTTCATCTACATAGAAGAGATTGGGTAGATAGGCTTTCTGAAGCCTTGTGGGCCTATAGAACTACATGGAGAAACACAACAGGCCATACTCCTTATGAGCTTGTTTATGGAAAGCAAGTTTTGTTTCCCATAGAGTTCCAAATTCAAACCTTCAAGATGGCAGTTCAGCTAGGACTTGATTTAACGGAGGCACAGAAGCATAGACTGGAGCAAATTAATGAATTGGATGAGATCAGACAAGATGCAGTTCAGAAAACAAGTCTAGTCCAACAGAAAAGGGCTAGATGGCATGACAAGTACATCAAAGAGAAGAAGTTCAAAGAGGGTGACTGGGCTCTCTTGTTTGATTCAAAATTCAAGGATTTTCAAGGGAAATTTCAGACACATTGGTTTGGGCCATATGAAATTGTTCGAATTTTTGATAATGGGGCAGTAAAAATCAGAACTATAGATGAAGAAGAGGTCACTTTTCTTGTGAATGGTCATAGACTAAAGCTATACCACAAGCCACTCTCAAGAGAAGAGTTTGTCAAGAAGTTCCAAGAAAGCAATGATGTGAAGTTAATGAAGAAGAGTCTCTCTTCTTCATCAACTTGATTAAATTTTCTGAAGCATTTCTCTTTTAAAAAATAAATAAAAATAAAAATCAATAAATAAATAAAGGTATAAACATGAAAACCAATCATTGATTGGCATGTTTATACAGAAAATATAGGGTGAAAATCAGAGTCTCTCTGACACTCTAACTTTTCCCATTTTTGTTTTTACAAGCAACTGTTACAAAAATCATAAGTTCAGATCCATAGTGCTTATGATCCATCTCATTTCATTTCACTCCATTTACTTATTCATCCATACTCCATTTCATTACATCATTCATATTTCACTTCATTCCACATATCATTCATCTCATTCCATCCTCCATCCATCTCATTTTCATGTCAAAATACAAAATTTGATGTCTTGCTGTAAGTGAATAAAACATGTCATGAATTGCAGTACAGTTCTTATGTTCTTTCACTCCATTTCATAAATTGAATCCATTCCATTTCATCATTCACTTCATACATATCATAACTCATCATCCATCTTCATTCATACCATATAACATTTCACCTATATTTCAAAAACACTCCATTCCATGATTAAAATGCTCTATAGGAACATTCTGCAGCTCAACAGACATTCTGCAGCTGATCAGCCTTTCTGCAGCCAGACAGTCTTTCCACAGCTACAAACCCTGAAGGCATCAATCAGCAGACATTATAATTTCAACAAAATGACCCAGTGTATCCATGAATCAAAAGCATCAAGAAAATTATGAAGACTCTTCCAAAGGTGAACAAAGAAGACAAAGACTACAAAAATCAAATGAAAGGCAGAGGTAACAAGTTTAAATTATAATGGCATTTCATTAAAGTTTAGCATAGTTTTAGTTATGGATTTTTTGAAAAGGTTGTTTTAATTATTTTTATTGATCAAGACCAATAAACCCTCCACAGACTTTGGATTAAAATCTCTCAATTCAAATTCCATATCCGACATCATTTAAGCGGTTAAAATGGTCGAGGTATTTGAATTCTTCACGTCTCTTAACCAAATCATTCAATGATGATTCTCTTTGTCGTCGTAAAAATCTCCGCCGTCTCTTCAATCATTAATTCATTCCCTCCACCTCACTCCACTACTTAATTCCGTGACCACTGCCATCACTCCATTCTGTAGCTGGCATTTCATTCCATAGACAGAGATATTCCTATCACCGAGAGGAGAGAAAAAGGATATCAGTTTGAATAGCATTGAGCATTATCATTGTAAACGCAGAGCAGAGCAAAAGGGTAAATTCAGAGGTATAGCAGTGTGAGAATTTGAAGCCATTTGATTCCGAGGGCAGAGATTGAGCATTATCACTATAAACACAAAGGTATAGCAGAGAAGAATTTAAAGTCATTTGTCACCGAGAGACAGAGGTGTAGCATTGAAGAATTTGAAGCTATTTGCCACCGAGAAATAGAGGTATAGTAGTGTGGGAAATTTGAATCCATTTGTCACTGTCAAACAGAGGCATATCAGTCCAAAGTTCAATTGTCAACAGAGGCATATCAACCCGAAGTTTTGAAGTTGATTTCATTATCAACCAGGGGTATATCAGCTCGAAGTTTGAAGACATTTGTCATTTTCAACCAGAGGTATGTCATTCCAAAGTTTGAAGCCATTTTCATTAAGAACTTGAAGCCATTTCAATTCGAAGGTGAAAGTCATTTTTTTTGTGGGTAGAAGAGTGTTAATTTGAACATTGAAGAAGAAATCATGGGTTTCATTGTAAGAACTGAACCAGTGGGTTCAAAATATTTAGAAGGCTACCCTCAATGCAAAGAAATGTTACAACAAATAGGATGGCTTCAATTTTTGGAGAAATTTAATGGCTTCCACAAGGAAGTCACTAAAAAATTTGCAAGATCATTTCAAGGAACCGAAGTTGAAGTGGGAGATGTCAAATTTACTGTCACTGAAGTTTTCATTGCAGAAGCTACAGGGTTGCTCAGAATTGGAGAGAGATGGTTCAAAAACAGAGAATTCCACAATGAATCCTGGAAGCAAATTTTAAAATCACCAGGTATGGATGTCACTATATTTAAGAAAGGAATTCCCAGTTCTGCATTGAAAAATAAATGGAGAAACATACTACTTCTTCTGCAAAAATTTATTACATGTGAGGGTAGATATGGGACATTTTATGTCTACCACATTAGACTGATAATGCATTTTCTAGGGGAAGACTTAAACCTACCATATTTCTTACTTCAAAGTTTGAAAAAGATGGCTTCCTGTGTTCAAAGAAGGGTTCAATTTTTAGATACAACCCTATATCATCATGGTTTGGTTAACATTTTGATTGAACATCATTTAACCAAAGAAAATGATACATGGGACAATTTCTTGATAAGAAATCATTTTGAAGAGCCAAAAGAACCCACACCTGAACCACAGCCTACAAGGAGAAGCAGGAAATGGAGGGCTTCAAAAGTTGAAATTGACAAAACAGTCCAAGAGAGCAGTGAGGAAATCATTTTAGAGAAGTTGACTCAAATCAAGAGGCAAATTAAGAAAGAGAAGGTAATCAAGAAATCTGCCACAGAGAAAGGAGAGGGATCCTCTCAGCCTAGAAGAAGCCACAGACTAAAGGGGAAACTGAAGAAAACACTAATCAAACAAACAGGGGTAATTAATATAGAAGATGAACAAACACCCATTGAAGAAGATGTTGAAGAGGATTTTAATGAAGGAACCCCTGAAATTGACCCTGCTCAACAAGAAATTTATGACTATGTGGAAACTTTGGAGAGGAGAGCTTCAGAAAGAAGAGAGAGAACCCCCAGTCCTCCACTGTCTGAAATAGATTTATTAAGAAGGGATAGGTATGAGTTGGAATTACTTAATAGACACATCAAAAATGAGAATGAAATTCTCAAGGATCAATTCAAGCTCAAAACTGATATGAACTCAACCTTATCCCTCCATATAAACAAAGTGGAAAAGACCAATGAGAAGTTGAAGAAAAGGAACAAGAAGCTAATCAGGGCACTCACCAACCTAAGGTTCAAACTTGTTATCAGAAAACCCAAAAGATCTCTAGCTTCCAGACAAAGGAGAAGGAGAGGATTAGATGTCCTTGCAGAAGCCTCTGAGTTCATAGGATAATTTGCATGAGGACATGCAAAGAGGCAGCAGTGGGGGTATGTTGAGCCTCAAAATTGTGCTTTCTTTCATTCCATTTTACCTCATTTTCCTTTGTCCATTGCTATCCTAGACCCAATTGATCAATGAATATAGTTAAAATTGCTTCTAGAATGATTTACATGACTGACTTGCTAAGTTTTGTGATTTTTGCCATTGTAAAGCATTTTGACCGGAACTAGCTGCAGAATGCAGACATTCCGTAGCTAACCGGCGATTTTGCAGTTGTCTTCACGTTTGAGTATGTTCCAGGTGGCCTCTCAAGAAAAACCGCATATGGGCATAATCCACATCATGTCTACATGGTTCGTTGCTCATCATGGAGGAAGAAACGAATTCTGGGTATGGTTTTGGAACGTGGGAACACATTTAGGAAGGAAGACTTCTATTAGGACTATCTCAGTCCAGATGTCTTTTCCTTTTCACGCAGCCACTTCAAGAGTCCTAATGTGATTCCGATAAGTAAAGACAGTGTTCCTAAATTGTTGCAAATATTGTTATTTACATTTGTTATATAAACACTTGGGAAACCGAGAGCTATGCTAGATTTTATGCTAGATTTTATTCCAGATTTTGCTTAGATTCTGTGCTACATTTCTGAAGACGCAGAGTGTTATGTTCAAGTTATTTCATCTTTAATGAAGCAGACAGTGTTGTTTTGGAAGCGTTGATTTAATTTGGAGTTGAATTCCGTCAGGTGGTAGAGGGCCCCTGCCTCTTGCATGGATTTATTTGCGTAAATTAGATAAGTATTCTAGCTGCCTTTACGTTTTTGAATTTGAATTAGTAGTTGTTTTAATTAGCTATTGTAGTTGTACTCATTCTAACTCTTCCACAAGAAGAAGCTCTTCCAAAAGATTATAATGATGAATGGGAAATAGCTATAGTATTGTAGGATTTGAAGTTGAATTCATAGTTGTTTTTAATTAGCTACTGTAGTTATACTCATTTTAACTCTTCCACAAGAAGAAGCTCTTCCAAAAGATTATAATGATGAATGGGAAATGGCTATAGTATTGTAGGATTTAGTTGTAATTTTTGTTGTTCACTATCACAGTTACACTTGTTCTAATCACTCTTCCACAAGAAGAAACTCTTCCAATAAATTCTTAAGGATTCCAAGACATGACCGTGATAATGAATGATTTAGTTGTGTGTTTGCACTAAGTACCATCTCTGTTCTTGCTCTTAAACGCTTGTCCAAAATATCATAATGATGAGTGGGATATGGATATGATATCTTAGTTTTTCATTGCTTTTAGTCCTTTATGTTTGCATTTGCACTCAATTACACAGTCAGAATTGTTCTAACTCTTCCAAAAGAAGGAACTCTTCCAAAATATCAATAATGATGGACAAACAGACTGTATAATTTCATAGAATAATGCATGATAGTATAGTTAGGATACTCCGGAGTTTCATTGCACTTAATTCATGTTCAGTTGTTTTGTTTTGGGGTTTGATAATGACTTGTAGTTTAACACTGTTTTAGGCTAGTGACATCTTAGGTTTGGTTGTAGTTCAACTCATTGCATTTGCACTCCACATTCAATTGTTATTCACTGCACATTAGATTACTCCAGTTGTTAAGATTAACAAAACAACCTTCATTATTCACAAACCTCTTCTTGTTCTAAAATCCATAATTGATCTATAACCATATGAACAGAAGACAACATCATTTTAAGCCCTGAAGTACCTCTGCAATTTCCTCATCATTTCATAAACAGAGCTCTCCCTCAAAATACTATTTTGAAAAGAAATCAATAACTATTGAGTAAAGGTTTTGTGACATTCAATTAAATTGCAGAATAGAGTTAGGAATTAGCTTTAGAATAGAAAATCTTATGATGATATCAATGTTTTACTCCAAACATACTTCAACAAATCTCGAATCAAGGACAAGATGTTGCATCATTATAAGTTAGTTGTTTAAACTGTTTAGTTAGGAAGATTTGCATGCTTAGTTGACCATGTTTCAAGCTCTCTCTCAAATGCCTTTGATGAAAGAATTTGACAAGTTTAGTTTGTGTTTTGAATCATTTGCTTAAAAGTCATTATCAAGCTTTGTTTCTGATTGGTCATAGTTTAGATTTGAATCTGTTTTTAGTATTCCAATTGCATTTTTCATTTGTCATCCATCAATTAGGATCCACTCTGTTTTTAATCATTACCTTCCTTCCATCAGTATTCTAGTCATTTTTCTTGTGAACATAAAATCACCAAAAGACCAAAAACATCATAAATCATCACAAAAGACCAAAAACATCACAAAACACTACACACAATGCATTAAGAAACAAGCACCTAGGTACATACAATACACTTCACTTCAGCAGTTTACAAATCCTGGTTGACAATTAAATGAGCTCAGTTTAGGAGACTAGATTGAGACCAAACAAGTGGTTTCTACCATTATGACTTCGACACATTCATTCACATGGATAGAATCGTACTAGTTCAAGAAGCGGAAATCAAGACCCTGGATCTAGTTTCTACCATCCAGGCTGTGAGGAATTTTGTTATCATTTATACAGTGGAATATTCATAAACATATGGCTACATCCATACTGTGTCTACACATGTCTATACTATTGATGTATTGAAGATCATTCCTGTATCAGAACAGTTTAAATCAGTTTCTAGTTAGTTTTGATCTGAGTATGGGAATGCCTACCTTAGTGATGATATGTTTACATATATATATTTTGCATTGAATGTTTTTACAAGTTCCTACTGGGGTGTCCACATGATGATCCTTGAAATGATAAAGTATTGCACTCTTCATATATGACAGACTTCAGCTTCATCTATTCCAGACTTTGCACTTTAGGGGGAAATATATTGCACTGAAAATTGTCATCTTGACATTCTGCTATTTGTATGAGCTCATTATCACTCATACTTTCTCCTTTGCAAGTCTAACACATCAGTTCCTCAGGTCAAGCCTTGGAAATAGGAGAAAAGTTCTTAAAAATCTCCTTAACTCTGGTATCGCACTTTCTCTTCATCTTGCCTGCGGTCCCGAACCTAATGTTCATGACTCCTGCATACCTAAATGCACTTTCTCTGTGTTATGGGTGCGGACCCCTATAAAATATTAAAAGGGCACAAGTAAACTCAAAAAGCTCACTTTCAGTAAATTCTAGAAGCCTCTAGAAAGAATCTTGCGGTGGCAGAACCGCTCTTTTGAGGTTCATGTATCCCTTACCTTAAGGAGCTAACCTCTTGATGTGAGGAGCTTATCCCTTTGAAGGAGGATTCTATCCCTTCATAGTTGGAACTGAAACCTCCTCCTTTTGCACTATAAAAAGAGGCATTGGGTAGCCTCAAGGAGTTCAAGCTGTAATTATTCATGGAGGCGTGCGGCGTGTTGGGATTTAATTGCTTGAACTCCTAGATTTCGTGAGTAGACCACAGCACTTATCTCGTCTCGGGCTGGGAAGAGTGAAAGGCTTTGTCGTAGCAGAGGAGTGATTCCCCATTTTGACCCCTATAGTGCACCCTAGGGGAATATCAAGGTTATTAAGGTTGTAAGGTTTTCCTTCTTTCAAAGTTAATACAAATGAATTCATTTTTCTCAATAAGCTGTTAATTAATTGTTTATTTCATGGATTCCTTAATCACCATGATAGGTGTGATTTATAATATTTACTATACAGGTGCTATTTAATGTTTGCTTGTTTGTGACTATAGGTCTATAAAGATAACTCCTTCAAGTGATCGAGGGACAACTAATATGAACAAGCATTGGATCTACGGTAAGACTTTAACACCTTTATAGTATTCTTTTGTAAATCGTATATGTCTAGATAAAGATAGGTTTATTTGGTTGTTTGTTGCTATATTAATTTTTGGTACTAGGGAGATCGATCTTGTCCACAAGATTGATTTATCCGGTCAACAAGGTGACATGGCTCTTGTCACTTAGTGAAGAACACATAATTCGAGTTAATCATTTCAAGTTAATTTCTCTTGTGTTGATTCTTAAAAAAATAGGAGTCTAGCTTATTTGAATCGAGTTATGGGCATGAATTTTAGTTGTATGTAGTGATTCCTAAAATTTAGGAACCTAGGTTGATTTAATTTCAGTTGTAATAAGTTAAACTAGTTCTAACTATTAATAGAACTAGTTGGCGGCCAGTTAAGTAGTGGGACATCAATATAACTCATATATCATCTAGTTAACTAATCAATCAACTAATAATTAGCTCATGCATGCAAAGAATTCGAGTTTCCTCGTTTTGGTGGAGTTTCCATGGCAGTTAACCAACAATTGCAAACTAGTTGAGTGTACAGATGTTGCATGAGTTCAAGTGGACCATACCTAGGAATTTCAGAATTAATTAGAGGAATTTACTATTTAATAGGGGTAAGGTAATGGTGCAAGGAAGTAGGACCTCAAGAAAAGGCATAAATTGGCTAATTTTGGGTCAAAGATTCTGAGTGAGTAGAGATATAGGTTATGTGCTTGTAGGTTATGCTCGGTTGAGAAAATAAATTGCAATAAATCTCTATTCCTCTGATTAATTCAATCATGCATTGGGGTTTTTAGCAATTTTCTTTCCCCAAATGGAAAAACGTGTTGCATGTGTGTGATTTCTTATTGCATGTCTGAAAATTTTATTCTAATTGTGAAATAATGTTTGCAGAATATTAGAGTAGGTTTTTGTCTTGTGATTTTGGTTAAAACTTCATGAGAATTTGCAAATATACAACATAATTTATACACAGTGAGTAAGCAAATGACAATTTCCACACAATATGGGATACCCTCGATGCGATTAATGTTATTAAACAATGGTGTCAAGAACCTGCCAAGTTTTTCCATTTCCCATCGACAATTTATTCAACAAATATCTTAAGAGAGGTATATCAATATTTTGTGGATATATATTTTCATATGTTTGGGCTTAAAAATGATGAGGCATTCTAAGAGAATTGGATATATATGCTCAATTTGGTGGTGACACGTGGTAACACTTTCAATTGGGTGGATAAGCTATCATATGAATTGCAGTGACATGTGGGGTAGGCCAAAGAATCCTTAAAAGGAAAATCAAGCACCATAATTCTACATCTCTACATATCTCCTAGATGGAATATGTGCACGATATGCATTCCCAAAATTATATTGGAACTGAAATCCTATTAAAAATTTCCCAGTTTATTTCCACTATATGGTGTTATCAGAAGGAAGTTTTAGAGGTGCAGACAACAGATTGTCTAAAAACTTCTTTGTAGATATTTTCCACCTAATATTTGACGTTGATATGTCATGCATGATTGATCAAATGAAGGAGTCACTTCAAGATATCACCGACTGATTTTCATATCCTGAGGGCACATATCAGGTTCTTAGGATGTCAAAAAACCCCTCATGTTATGTCGCGATACGTGACAATTGAAAGTAGTCATGCATGAAGTGGAAAATTAGTTAGACAAGGGGTTGTCAGGAATTCTTCACAGGAGGAAGAAATCCCCTTGGCATATCTTTTGTTTGAGGATAAGATTGTATGAATTAAAGAGTCACATGAAGGAATTGGAAACCGAGATAGAAGAGCTAAAGCACCTACACTTTGCCATCAAAGACT
The DNA here is from genome assembly GCA_034641835.2 of Pinus albicaulis. Taxonomy (NCBI): domain Eukaryota; kingdom Viridiplantae; phylum Streptophyta; class Pinopsida; order Pinales; family Pinaceae; genus Pinus; species Pinus albicaulis. The sequence continues at coordinate 919,182,899 of CM076573.1, read as the reverse complement.
TCCATGCATATGATCCTAGGTAGATTGTTAGGATGCATTATCAAAGGGTCAATCATAACATGAGTTATTCATCATTGTCTAGGACAGAAGACGAAAAGATAAATAAATAGTACAATGAGAGAATGAAGACACATCCATCCATAAATCCAGTTCACCCCACGACCCATCAGCTCAGGACTTGTAATATCAAGAGCAGGAGGAGGAGGAAACAACACTTCAAGTAAAGAAGCTAGCTCCCAGGAAAAGGATCAACTATTCATCAAGTGAGAGAAGTAGGAAATGGAAGGTCGATCATTTAAACATAGGAGCTATACAAATAGATCCAAAGAGGAAAAAAGCGGAGGAAAAATAAGAACCAAAAGAGGATGAGAACAGTAAGAAATATGTGTTGCTTGAGAAGCAACATATAAAAGAAAAAGAGAAGAGACATATAGAGGTAGTCTCAGGATAAGGAAGTAGCGCAAAGGCTGGAAGAAGAACAATTGACTCAAGAGTTGGAGGAGGATAAATTATAGGAAGAAGATACGATCCAGACCATGGATGATGAGCCCAGTACTCCAGAAGAACAACCACTTACAGAAGGTCATCTTCAATTATGAGAAATGGGGATTACACCTCCACCAATGGATAGAGTCACAAATGTTTTCAGCGTAACATTTGATCAACTTAAGAAGAGGACCGTGCAACAAAGGAATTTCCCAATTATCCTTAGAATACATTCTCAGTAACAACAAAAAATGTGATCACCTCCAACACTAGAAGAAATCCAAGGAAGTTATCGTGACAAATGTTGCATTCACTACAGTGTCACAAGAGAACTAAGAGTACTTATTGAATGAAAATGCTGGGTTGAGAAGATAATTGGTTTAGTGAAGAAACATGTAGAACATCTCTCAGTGGAAAACCAAAGGCTATCATCACAGAACACCAATACTGCATAATGGTAGTTATCCACGCTAGAAGAGGTTGGACCAATGGAGGATACCATGGCACGACTATATGATGATATGATATTGATATAATAGGTCATGGCCCCTCTCATTTGCATTTAGAAGAATCCACAGGAAGTGGTGAAACCCTTGAAGATAGAAAATAGAGTAGTTGATCAGACGCATGAGCAGGCTGGAAAATATCTAGATGCTCCGCGACATTTGGAAAGGATATACAAATTCTTCGCTGAGATAGACAAAGTTTAGTTGAGACTCCAACTGCATAATTAATCTCTCCTTGGAGCACAATTGGTTAATACCATGGCTGCATATAACCAACTACATAATGGGTTCAAGTCTCTAACATAGAAACACGGGATGCCCGCCATCAGTACTGGTGAGCTCTGGTATTGCACCAAGAGTGTTGCAACTCCTAGGGGCTGTGCTACTTTACTTTATCAACCTGAGGTTCATACAAACTTGGAGGTTATAATTCTATATACACAACAACTGCATTCTGTTCATGTCATCTGCTTCTGCTTTACGAAAGGGTGTTATTTCTTAAACTATGATAAAAACTAAAAAGTAAATTGTTGGAAGGAAATGAAAAAAAGGAAACTAACTTAATTTTCAAAATAAAATGACAGAAATGAAACTAAATTAATGTGTAGAAAGGAAATTACAAAAAGAAACTAAATTAAATTGTTGAAAATAAATAGCAGGAAGGAAAATAAACTAAATTGTTGAAAGGAAACTAATTTAAACCACACTAAACTTGGCCAATCAGCTAAACACACCCTACTTATCTTATGCTCTATATACCATGCTTTTATCCATGCATCTAAGCTATCCATGACTTAATTCTAATCGAAAAAAGTGTTTATTGAAGCTTGGAGAAGAAAGGGCTGAAGGTGCTAATGGAGGGATAAACACATGAAACCAGGCTTAGAAGTGGGAAGAATGGGTTTAAACCTTATTAAAGATTTATTATGGCACAAAAAGGATTTGGAGCAGAATGATTTAAAAAGTGTGATGGCGGAGTTGCGCTGGAGAGTGATCGCAATCGGCCTTTGGAGCGGTACATGAACAAAATAAAAAGTGCGATTTTCGAAGTGCGATGGGGAAAAAAATACGATTTGTGATTTACGATGTGGTAAAAGTTGCAAAGTGTGAAATGAAATATCACAGTTCGCAATATCACAAAGGTTGAGGGGTAGCGGAAGTGTTTTCCACGAAAGGTTGCGAAGTGCGAAATGCACTGGGTGATGTGGCGGTGGGACTAGCGGCAGAGTACGGAGGATATCACAATCAGAAAAAAGGAGTAGTAAGTCTTAAATAAAAAAGGAAAATGATGCGAAGTGTGATGTGTGATGCAACAGAGTTATCGCAATCAGCAAAAAGGAGCAGTAATTCTTAAAGAAAAAAGGAAAACAATGAGAAGTGGGATGTGTGATGGCAAGAATTTCTAGGAGGAAAGGTGGAGTGCGATAGAAATAGTTTTCAAGCATTTTGCGTTAAAAAGGGTAGGGAAACCATGACCAATAAGAACAAAATAATAAGGTGGGCTGGATATTTTAAGTGTTTTGAGGGATAAAAGTTGGGTGCAGTAGTTAGAATAAGCAGAAAAGAAGAGGGAAGGGAGGGCATGACAACAATGCTCAAATTGTGGTGACAAAGATGGAGAATGAAGCAGGGAGGCACCACAGAGCTGCTCTGGGGTTTTTAGTAATAATTCTTGCAATCAACTTGCTAACTTATGTTCAACAAAATGGAAAAATGAATAAAAATACAGTGCAGAGGAAGACTGAAAAATGGTAATTCTGTTTTATTTTTAATCTCATAAATAGTGAATAGAAATTAGTTTTTGGGTCTATGGGAAGGTTCGCCCTCCTCGAGCTCTATTTACAGAGATAAGAAGGGGGTCTTGATCCACAAATTTTTGGTTTTTCTCCTCTATTATAATACTCATAAGCAAATGAAACCTATAGCAACAGAGCTGAAAGAAAAAAATAAACAACGATGAAACATAAGAAAAATTATCCGAAGCAGAGCTAATGAAATGATAGAAAGCAGAGAAAAAAATACAACAGAGAGGCTGAGGCACATCGATTGGGCCCTAACCCACGAGCCTAGCTCTCTGAAACTTAAATTAGTAAAATTAAATCAGTCTTCTCAATTCTTTAAAGAATAGCCTCATACATTTCTAAAAGTTTGATCATTGAGTAAAATAATAAAAAGCTCAATAGATTGCAACAAAATTTCGACTAGAATCGATCCCTTCCTAGCTCTATCTCTACTCTATTTATTCTATAGGGTAGCTACCAACATCTCCCTATAAAATGGTGATTGATTCCACTTGACTCCAAGTAAATAAAGATTGAGTGCACTCCTCTTTGAGTTGCTTGGCTGTCTCTGGAATTTGAATTGCTGGAGAGAATCCTTGGGGATCCTTTGGTTGTCTTTGGAATTTGAACTGATGGAGAGAATATTTGGGATTATTTGGCTACCTTTGAGAGTTAAGGAAGGTGGAAAATCCTCCTATAATTTCTCCTTGTTGTCTCCTCCAAGTCTTTATGATAAAATCCTTATAAAAATGCTAATAATTCATGATTTTCTGCACTCAACCTCATATTAGGCACTCAGAGTATGTTAACCTTAATCACCACCTATATTAGCATCATAAAACAAAATAACAATAAAAATGCAAGAAAACGAGATCTAAGAAGACAAAAAGGTGACCATTAACCCCTCCAAATATGTCTAATGATATAGCTCATCAAGTACCCTTGAAGCAATTAGAGGAAGGGAGGTCATCTTCCAGGAGATCAAGAATTACATTGAACAAATCAAGCAAGTAACAGAATGGGATGGCTTGAAGGTGAATAAAGGTATTATTCAATAGTATGTCTTTGTACCAGTCAAATCACACATGAAGCTTTCATGGCTATGGAATAATATGCAGTCAAGCTTTAAGAACTTACTAACAAAGGCATTAGAGGTGAAGATGCACTACAAAGGGGACTTTCCAAACTAGATTGAAGAAATCGCAAAGGATTTCATAGCATGGCACACTTACATCACAAGTGAAATCCATGAAGAATCAAATGATCTATCCATTTGATGATTTTTTTCCTTTATAAGTTGTGTCTTATTAGGCCACCATCTCATTTGTAAACTATCCTATGTAATAAATGTTAGGTAATGAATTCCAAGGGACACGTGTGGAATATGAAAATCCACACATTGGAATGTAATAAGTCATATTAGAATATGAATAATAATAGAAGTCAAAGAGTCATGAGTAAGCTCAAAGGGTCATTGTATTTATTATAAATATATCCTCACAACTCAAGGAAAAGGTTTTTTTGGTTGAGCTTTTGGGAGACTTAGCCTTGGATTCTCTTGCACTACATAAGAGATAGATTATTTTTTGGAGAAGCAAGTTGTGGCTTGGTGTTCCACTACTGGATACCATGTTTTATTCATGTAACATTGTACTTGGAATATTATGCTTATAATCATATCCTCAATGAGTTGGTATTCCTTCATACATGTATCATAGATGTAGTTGGACTATTCTGGTTATCTCTATGGTGTATGTTGCTTTATTCACTTGCTAAGTTAATGTACTATTTTGTTTCTTAGCTATGTCTATTATTGAATTATGTTGTTATGACTTAAATATTTTTTCTTACTATGTGGACTAATCTGTAGGTGCTCAACAAGTCTCTATCATTTCCGTGGGTCCCCCTTTATGATAGTACTATTACTTTTCTAACCAATGGCTAGTTTCTCTCACTAGCTACGTAAGTCTTCCTAGTATACCTTACATTGGGTGTCTCACAAGGCTCACATTATTACTGACCCAAAGAGGAATTTTTTTATCTTATGTTTAATTGAAACCAAGTTAGATCCTGTAAATCCATTCAATGGTGGTCAGGGCATATGACTGGATGGGACTCCTACACCAAACAGTGTGAGGTCTAGTTGGGACTGTACATCGAGGAGATCCCCTTACAATGTTGGTGGAATCCATCATCATCAACATTTTTAGTGCTAGAAGGAGGGCTAGATGGAAAGCTGAGCATGTGAAGCCTGTTTGAATCTCTTACCTTTAATGGCTTCATCCCCAATCATAATCCTGAGGTGTTTTACAAAAGCTTTAGATATTTAAATCCCCATGGAATTTGTACATGAATTTTCACAATTTAAATTTGACGACAAGGGTGTAGAAACTATCCTTGGTTATGCTATTGAATTTGTTCAATTATGCTTCTTGAATGGTGTTTATTGAGAAGAAATCCTTGCACGATTGTTTACCCTTGCATTAGATGGTCGTGAGAAGAAATGGTGCTATTATTTACCTACTACTTTTATCACATATTTCAATCACTTGGTTAATGAGATTTATCAAGTTTTTGATAAATATGAATATCAAGATGATATTGATGAAATTGATCAACTTATAATGGAATTGACCAAATCTCTTAGACATTTTGTTGATTGTTCCTTCATCTTTGTTATCAGTTTCCCGATGAGGACATGGACTGGAAGTTCTTAGATGAGAATTTTTGAATTGGTCTAGATGTAAAGGAAATATTTCGAATGATATTCATCATGTCTTATTGATGAGGAATATTTTCAACATCCGGAAGGAGAACAAGATATGCCCCCTGTCCCATTTCCTCCTCCCTTTGATGTTACGTATGTTGGGTCTAGACCAATTATTTAATGGGAAGATCATATTATGAATGAAGAACTTATCGTTCTCTCACATCTCTCATCCGATGGTGATTCATATGACTTGATCAATCAACCATATTCAAATCTTGATATTTCTCTTATCAATCTTTCACCTATTAATCAAGATGAACCCTTGGATGATCATGGCCCTGATGATTTTATTCTTTTTGAATTATGTGGTAATGGTAATTCAAGTAATATGGATGAATATTTGTTCCTACTTGAAGATTTTGATTTTAAATATTTTCAAAAGGAGTCTACCATAATTATCGAAGGTTTCATTTCATGTATATCTCCTTTCGATCAAGAAGATGACATGCTTATCATTGAATATTTTTGCACTAGTATTGAACATATTTATTCTATTGAATCTCATGATTTAAATTTTGAATCCTATTTTGATAACAAAATGACCATGTTTTCTCAGAACCCAAATTCTAGTCAAGTGATTAGGCACTTCAAATAAAGATGATGGTTATGTCAAGTCCCTGTCACCGTGGCGGTATTTGTGATTTCAGTCATTTTTTTATTTTTCTGCACAACGTTTTCATGGATGTCATCACATGGGATAATGATTCCTTATTGAGGGATGCTTCTTTTGTTCACATAAAGTTTTTCAATTCTCAAGGAAGGAAATTTAATTTTACTATTGAAATTGCACCACTTCATCCCATTTCAAGAAAATCTCAAATTTGTAAAGTAAAAACAAATTCGAATCTTAATGAATCCCTTTCATCATCCATCAAAGAATATTACACGCATGTCAACTTAGATTGTGGTCAACCTTGTGACAATACCATCTATGATATGGATTTTTCATTGTATAGTCTCTCTTATGTGTATTTCCCTAAAGGTTGTGTCCATGATCCTGTTACAAATTCATTAGAAAAGTATTTTCAGTTTGGGCCCATCTCTCATGGCTTGTACTTTTGTACTCTCCATTGAGTCATATATGGTCATAGGCCCAGTGTTTATTGTTGATGTGAAGTTTCCCGCGTGGTCAAGTGTAATCAACTGTTGTAGGTTCACTTCCTTTTTCCCTCTGTTAGTGCAAATGTCTTCACAATTCCTCTTATCCATCATATTGCTTTTTATTTTGGATTTTCAAGGTCATATCTTTCGATCTAAAGCACAAGAGAAGCTTCTGTGGATCCATTAGAAGTTCCGATTTATGTGATCCGGACTTGAATTTTTTAGTTTAAGTTAGGTTAGGTTGCATGTAATTATATGCATTGCACCACCCTTTTGTTTTTCATGTTGTGATTTTATTTTCTTTTTAATAAACCATTTTTTAGATTTGATATGGCTTGACTAATATTTTGTGAGAAGTAAGTTGTAGCAACTTGCAACCATTGGCTTCTCTATAACCCTCTTCCTTGATTTGGTTTATATCTTCCAAGTCAATGAATTTTTGATGGAAAATACTATCCTTCAACTAGGAAGCTATAAGCAAACTTGAAACTTGTATCTATTTAGGAATCCCAATGTTGTGCTCGGTCCTATTAGAAATCAAGTGTTAATGCTTATCTAACTATGTAGAATAAGATAAGGGAAAACATTTTAGTGATTAAAATATGAAAGGTCTAAAACTTTTCTCTGAAGGAGAAACCTCTTCTAATCTCAATAATTTGGTATCCCTCTTCTACCTGTTGAAAAATAATAAGTGCATATGAATAGTCCTATGAAATAAAAGAAAAATAAAAGGGTGAATGAAGATAAAATTTTCCTTCATAGGGAGGTGGAGCAAGTGACTTCACTGGGGTATTTCCCAGGCTCGCTAGCAGCGAAGAAATGCTTTTGTGTTTATTTTCCACGACCTTGGGTCTAGGTTAGAGTCTTAAAATCATGGGCGAAGTCTTAAAATCACTGACACTATCAAAACAAGAATCTCAACCATGAAAAAATTTACACAACAAAAATATAAAGTAGTAAATCACACATGCACAAATATACACATTTTTTAACAAATTATACAATAATGCACAACCCCAATATTTGTTATATTAAACCAAAATATGAATAATACAATAGTCCATGGTATGCAAGATATAATGAAAAATTATATGTTGTATCTTGTCCTCTCAGTCCTTCACTTTCGTACTTCTCAATAGTCTCCCTTATTCCTTTAAAGGACTACACATTGAGACTCCAGAAGGGCTACCACCTAACAATGTTGCAAGTCACTTCTATAGAGTGTACATGGGTAGATGCAAGTTTCTCTCTGGGTAGTCCTAATTCCCAAGCTCCAAAATATTAGGCTAATAATAACATTTTTCCATCAAGGTGCCGCACTTCGGCACCAAAATTCACCCAACATTCAGCTCCTCTTTTTCACGTCAAGATAGCTCGTCTAGGGCTACTTTGGGTAGCCAACATACTTCCCTCCACCAAATAAATGGTACCCAATACTACACTATGAAATCTCCTCCTAGGATGAAATCTTCACCACCATGGAAGATCCTTCAAATGGAATCCACAAGTTTCTCAAATTCTAATCCAAATCCGGTCAATTGCTTTGACCCAATGCACCTCCAAACGCTTCTCCAAATATTTTTTTACTGTTGTTGTAATATTTTTTTTGGTTAGGGATTTTTCCACATTGCAACAACCCTTCACAACCTCCGTATAGTCCACAACAATCCTCCAATAAATTGTGGCCTTGGCTAGGAGAGACACTCCTCCTCCACCCTGAGGGTAAGGGCTAAAACTAGCCCTCAAAACTTCCCACAAAAGTTTTTTTTGTTGTGGTATGGCCTATGGCCTACCACACAACACTCTTGTTGCAACACAACACCCTTCAAACACTCCAAAAGGCCATTCACAAGACTCCAAATAGTTAATGTTTTAGCCCTTTAGGCCTCTACCTAGCATCCAACATAATCGACATCCAACACATCAAACTCAAACCCTATGATAACCCTTAAGACAATCCTCCTTATCTGATTTTTTTGCCCTTGCTAGTTGTAACCTTCTCCTCCTCAAAAAGTTTCTCCTCTCCTCTTGAGTATGCGTTGCACTTGATGGATTCCTTTATCGCTCCACTTAACCTTCAATTTATACACAAATGAACAACTTCCAAAAGCGTCATATTGAGGGGCTTCCAGCTTGGAACATGCCTAAAACACCTTAGACTGACCTACATGCACATGTGAAAACCCATCATATAAATTAAAAAATTCATATCTACATTTATACAACTCGGAATTTATTCTTGAAGCGTTCGATTCTCCTTTCTGCCCTCTATTGTATCATGTCATCACACGTAGAAATGTGCCCATGGAAATTCCCAAAACATGATCTGGTGCAAAACCTCATACTTGGGTTCCAAGCCCACAAGTGACCCTTGTGGTGCTTTTCCCTCCAAACCATGAACCCTAGGGCTTGGAGTACCTCCAAAGAAAATAAAAAATAAACACTCTCTCTTAGAGAGGGGGGTAATTGCAAGGCTAGGAAGTAACTCATCATAATCATCACTACTCGCAACACTTTCCGAAATTCTGGCGCTCACAATCACAACAATCCTTGTCTTGTGAACTACGACTCTCTCGGAAGTGTCACTGTCAATGCTGGAAGCATCATGCTTCTTCTTCTTCTCCTATATCACTTTCCAATCTCTCAATGATTCCTTCTTGGTCGATGTGGAATCACCCTTTCTCCCCACTGACCACACACTCTTATTTGGCTGCAAAGTCTCCCTCTGAACCTACGATCTCCCTCTCAAACTAGACTCCCTCTGAGCCTTTGGAACTTGGACCTTCTTCTTGGGAAAGTGTACCTTCTTCTCAAGAACCTGTACATGCTCCTCTGAAGCTTTCACTTACACCTAAACCTTCTCCTACTTCTCTGGAACATGCACCTACTACACCTTATCCTTTCCAAGATCCACTCGCTTCCCCATCAACATATAGAGACCATGCTCTCTAAATTCAAGTACAATCCTTTTAGACTTGGAGACTCTAGGCTTGAGTCTTGCCTTCCCATCGTGGAACAATACCTCAAACCCCTTCCTCTTAATCATCGAGATAGAAATCATGCTATATCTAAGTTTTGGTACAAGCAGTACATCATGGACCCACATCATACGTCCCATCTCCATCCTGAATGGCACAACACCCAATCCTCAGATCTCCAACTGACTCTTTTCGTGAAACGCCATATGAAACTTCAAGTCCCATTCACATTAGGGGAATTTTTAAGTCTAAAATGGGCCTCCTAAGGAAATTACAAAATTATAGTGGAAATAATAAATTAATATTAGATTACATCATCCAATTTTAGAGGGAAAAGATAAAAAAAACTACTTTTTCAAATCGTATTTTGAACTTATCTCCATATGTGTTTACTCAAATTTCAAGCGGGGACACTCATTGGATGAAGAATTTGATTTCTCATCCAAGGAGTACCCATGTTCCATACTTTCGATGGACCCTACTACATGAAAAATGAGAAATACATGAAAAATATGATTGGAATCATGATTTTTTATGTATTTCTCATTTTTTGTGTTGTAGGGTCCATTGAAAGTATGTAACATGGGCAATCCTTGGATGAGGAATTAAATTTTTCATCCAATGAATACTCCCACTTTAAATTTGAGTGAAACCTTAGGGATATAAGTTGAAAATACAAGTTGAAAAAGTAGTTTTATTGTTTTATTATTTTTTAAAATTTTTACTTTTTTACCCCAAAAATAGTGAATCATACCTCATGGTTAGCATCATCATATTGAATCCTATTGGTTCTTATAAATTTTATTTTGGTTGTACATTTTTCTTAGGAGGCCCATTTTATATTTCAAAATTTCTCTAATGGCTAGAGTCTCAAAAATATCCTATGACCCTTTCATATGCTTCGTCGAACCAATGTCCACATACCATCCATCCTCCTTAATAGTACCCTACGAGAAATGAGAAATCATAGAAAATTCCTCCTCGTCCAATCTCTTGGAGAGATCATATATCTCTGCTGAATTGGAAACACTGACAATTTGCTTTCCTTTCCTCTTCTCATCATCTCCCTTGTTCATCAGACATCTCAATGAAAAATGATCCATCTTGCCACAGTTGAAACACTTGATATTACTCAAGTCCTTCTTCGGCTTACCCTTCATTCATGCTACAAGTTCCTTATACTCATATTCCATCTTTGATGGATGAATATCCTCATCTCGCAACTCTTCCTGAATTAATTCATCCCACAATATATTCCAGTTTGGAAATTTATCCCTCGCAATGATTCCTTTGACGAATGGCTTCCATTCCTCAGTGAACCCTTTCAAGGAAATCCTTGCCATATATCCATTTGAAACTTTTGCACCGATGGCAACAATCTCATCTCTAGCTTGAGACAACCTCATCAGATACGAATTCACTCCTTCACCCTTTATCATCTTGGTGGACTTCAACTTGTCCTCCAATACCAATACCTGGTTCTCGTTCTTATTCTGGAACAAATTCTGAAGAGCCATACACATCCCATGTGTGATGTTCTTCCAAAACAAATGAGGTATTAGGGAATCCTTCACACTATCTAGGATGATCAATCTCACTTTCGTATCCAAATATTCCCATATTTCTAGCTTTTTGGGGTCGGTTGGCTTCTTGATGAGTTTCTCGGAAAAATACCAAATCCTGTTGACCTGCAAGACCAACCTACTCCTTTCCTTCCAAGGAATATAGTTGGAGAACCCCTCCAACCTGTCCTCATACCGGAGACATTCCTACAACTTCGACATTGTAGTGAGCCCTTCACTTACAGTGTGACCAACTCCCTCTCACGTTGTACTTCGCTGCACATAACTCTGATTCACTAAATTTTAAAGTAGCTCAGACACACTCTGATACCATGTTGATTTTCCATGACCTTGGGTATAAATTAGAGTCTTAAAATCATTGATGCTACCAAAAAAAGAATCTCAACCATGAACTACTTTGCAAAATGGAAATATAAAGCAGTAAATCACACATGCACAAATATACACAGTTTTTAACAGATTGTAGAATAATGTAAAATACCAATCATCATTATATTAAACCAAAATATGAATAATAAAACAATCTATGGTATATAATATACAATAAAAAACTCAATGTCATATCTTGTCCTGTTGGTCCTTCGCTTCCGTACTGCTCACTAGTTTCCCCTTAGTCCTTCAAGGGAAAACACATCGAGACTTCAGGAGGGTTGCCACCTAACACTACTACAAGTCACTTCTGTAGAGTGTACACGGGCTGATCCAATATCCTCTTTGGGTAGGCCTAATCCCTGAGCTCCAAACTGCCAAGCTAGCAGACACCTTTTTCCATCAAGGTGATGCACTTCAACACCAAACTTCACCCAACCTTCAGCTCCTCTTTTTCACGTCAAGATAACTCCTCTAGGGATACTTTGGGTAGCCAACACACTACCATCCACATGATAAGTGGTACCCAATACAAAACTGTGGAATATTCTCCTAGGATGAAATCTTCACCACCATGAAATATCCTCAAAATGGCATCCACTTGCTGCTCCAATTCTGATCCAAATCTAGTCAAATCCTTTGACCCAACGCACCTCCAAACACTACTTCAAATATATTTATATTTCTTTTGTAATATCGTGTCCTAGTTAAGGATTTTTCCACGCTGCAACAACCCTTCAAAACCTCCTTACATTCCAAAACTATCCTCTAATAAACTGTGGCCTTGGCTAGGAGAGACACTCCTCCTCCACGCCCAGTAGGGTAAGGGATAAAACCAACCCTCAAAACTTCCCATACAAGCTTTTTTTGTTATGGTATGGCCTGCGACCTACCACAAAACACTATTGCTACAACACGAAACCCATCAAACACTCCAAAAATCCATATGCAAGCCTTGAAATAGTCAGTGTTTTAGCCCTTTAGGCCTTGGCCTAGCATCCAACATACTCGGCCTCCAACACATCAAAATCGTACCCTGTAATAATCCTTGAGACAATCCTCCTTATCTCGTTGTTCTGCCCTCTCTATTTGCATCCTTCTCCTCTTCAACAAGTTACTCCTCTTGAGTATGCATTGCACTTTATGGATTCTTTTATCACTCCACTTCACCTTCAATTTATGCACAAATTAAGGGCTTCCAAAAACGTCATATTGAGGGGCTGCCATCTTGTCACATGCATAAAACACCTTAGGCCGACCTACATGCACATGTGAAAACCCATCATATAACTTCAAAAATTCATATCTCCACTTCTACAACTCAAAATTCGATGATTCTTAAAGCGTTGGATTCTCCTTTCTACCCTCTATCATATCATGCCACCACATATAGAAATGTGCCCACGAAAATGCCCAAAACATGATTTGGTGCAAAACCCCATACTTGGGATCCAAGCCCACAAGTGACCCTTGTGGCACTTTTCCCTCCAAACCCTAAACCCTAGGGCTTGGAGTACCTCCCAAGCTACCCAAAAATCAACATTGTGTTCCTGAAGAGAATTTGTCGGGGCACTGTCCTGGCCTGTTGGTAGCGAAGCAATGTCAGAGTCGTAAAACTCACACTCTATTTTTTTATTTTTTTTTCATCATACTATACTACCCTTACTTACATCGACATGATATTGATATGGCTTGTTTAATATTTGTGTTACACCGAGTAGTGGAATTGGGAAAGAATATATCTTTAACCATGTAGAGTGGAGAGTTGAAGGTAACTCATTGATTGAATCAATACTTCCTATAGGAATGAGACTTTGTGTTTACAATGAAACGATTGTAGAGAATCTATAGTTCTCCCAACGTGTCGCCAATGTTGTCGCTACAACAACGAACCTCCAAATTTTTTTCCTATGTCAATTTTGGATCCTTTGCTAACTTTTGTTTCAAGACCCCTTGCATGGTCATGTGGTTTGATTTGTCATTTGTGTGTTTTCTCCTAGTGTCGCAACCTCCTAAGTCAGTGTGTCTCAAGCATCGTCACTTAATCATTAGAATCGTTCAAGCTATTAATTTTGAGGTTAGGTGAAATCACAGTCTTTCTTGACTTAGAAGCTTTACTTCTAGCCACACACATAATAAAAATATCACACAAAATTAGAAAAAGAAAAAAAATATGTCACAAAAGAAAAAGTGCACTTTTATTTGACGAAGGCTTGCACTTGAGGTGAGCACACTCCTTCTAGCTAAAGAAATGTGCCCTACCTAGGCACATTCATTTAGTTTGAGCAATTGCACCCTACCTAGGCACACTCCTTTGTGTCGAAGACATGTTCCCTTTCCAGTTGCATACATGAGCCAACTTGTTGCATGAGGGCACACTCCTAAAAAATATGAACCGCCTTGACTCCTCCTTAACTTATTCTTCATGTGATGACAAGTGGCACTCATGCATAAACTAGTTTTGAATGTTAATTTCCTTAAATAATCTTAGTTACATAGTATTTCAATCATCATTTCATTTGAGTTTACCGCACAGTTGAAGAATCAAGAAGCCCTTCATTAACCAGTGTAACAAGTAAGTTGCATGCTCAATATTTTACCGTTTTTCAAGATTCTACTGTCAAATATTTTCTTTTCTTTTTTCAATATCTTGTTTTGTAGTTTGTTTGTTGGTGTTTTATTTGAATCTTCATCTTGAAATTTTTCATCCACTATCACATGCAAGTAACCCTTCACTTGCTTGAAACCCTCCATCTTCCACCATGCATGCGATGACAGCTATAAAGCCTTGAAGATCATTATTCTCCTCATCTTAGCATCAAATTATGTTGTTTAAACATGTAGTTGAGTTTTTTTCTAGGAATATCGCACTTGCTAAGCTCGAAGCTCCTTCAGCCTTGAAACTTGTGCCATGTTTAACTCAATTTTCTTTCTGAGTGCATGGGCACATCATGAAGGAATGAATATTTTCCCTTCGACCCTTCAGATTTATACAATGTGCCCTATTTTCCTTAGGGTGCATGGGCACATGATGAAGGAAGGAAGCCTCATCATTCAACCCTTAATCATGTGATAGTTCACCCTCCTTTTACTTGAGCGCATAGGCACACATTGAAGAACTGAAGCTGTATTTTATTCATCCTTCATCCTTTCACAATTCAGTAGTGCACCCTCGTTGTCTCCTAGGGTGCATGGGCGCATAGGGAATACTTGAAGGCATTGTTTCCAATTCCTTCGACCCTTCAAGGTGCTACAATGCACCCTGGATGATATTTTCCTCTTTATTGAGTGCATAAGTGCACTACGAAGCCCCAAATGACCATGCATGTCCCCTTTGTTCTTTGAAAGTGCACCCTCCTAGTTTGCATGTGTATTTTTCTTGCATGAAAGTTATTTTTGACTATCATTATTTTTTTATTGTGATCTATCATTCGTGATGACTCTTTGAACGTTGTTTACACGTTTTTTTGCATAGTTAGTTGTATTAATTTGATCTTGTCACTATGAGTGTGATTCCAAAAATATGTGACCATGCTACAAGTGTCTTTGATGTGTCATCATCTGTTGGAGACTTGTCACCTTGAAAAGTATCCTCGAGAGAAATTTTAGAAGCAAGCATTGGTGAGTCGATTGAAGTTACTGTTGGGCCTTGAAATTGTCATTCGCTTCCATTACATTTTCACTTATATTTCCAAATTACCACCTTCACTCCACCTCCATTTCATTACATTTACCTTACCATTACCACTATTGGGTTACATTTATATTTTTCCAAACTGTATTAATTCTTAGCATTTTAAGTGAATTTGTGGTTAAAAATTAGAAAATAATGTGCATATGCTTATACCTAACAAGTGGGATGAGATATTTTCCATGTGTAGGTCAAAAGGAAGCTTCTACAAGACCTTTATGTGGCCTCCCAAAACCAAATTCGAATTTGAGTAGAGAAGATCATGGGATTATGAGGATATGTGTCTCATTTCCTATTTGTACTGAAACTCTAAAAAGACATGTGTCTTATAATTTCCTATTTTGATTATAACTCTAAAGATAGAGGGAGAGATTCATGGACTCTCATTAATGAGATAACTTCTCATATTTTTGTATAAATAGAGGAAGCTTTCTCCTATCAAGAAAATGTGAAAAATAGGAGAAGAAGAGAAAGGATTATAGAATTTTTTGTAACAAGGCTTGAGATGGAATGGGATGTAGAGTTGTGAGTTTATTAATAAAGAAGTTCAGTTAGCAAATGTTGGTTTGATTGCACTTTTGACAAGCTAGGAGTCAACCAAATTAGTAGCAGAGGGCCCCTGCTTCTAAAGGAGGTTTTTATATGCTTTCTAGTTAGATTTTTTCATTCTGTTTAGCAATTTCTGTTTATGCCTCATTTCCAGTTTCAAATAGTTTAATGATAGATTGAAACTGTGTAGACTTGTCTTCCAAAATGTTTCAAGAAGGTATAAATTTTGTTTTCCATATTGGAATAAATATTGAAGTGCTGGAAACCATGGTTGTTTAGCTTACTGTCTTGCCTTTTAATTTTTTAAAGTAGAATTTCCAACTGCTGTATCAAATTAATATTCATAGAAACCATTTCCAATGTACCAAATCTATATTAATGGTTACATGTTTCATATGTGCAGTAGTTGAATTTATTCTTGTCATTTTCTTGATAATAACTAGAGGCATAGTTGATTTCTCCAAAGACACATCAAGAGGTTAATAGCTTCACATTTGAGTGATACTGATAAGTCAATTAAACTTCTAGTTAATCTTAATTAGTTCTTGCATGTTTTCACTCTCAAGACCCTCATTTGACTGCAAAAATAATATTTATAAAAACCACCCCATAAAGAAACCTATCTAAACATATTTAGAGAGGATGGTTGAATGATTAAATGTAATGCAACTTCTGGGTTATTTATAGAGTTTTCTTAGTGCTTTAATTTAAAACAAATGTAATTATATTGCTCAGAGATTACTTCAAAGAAGGTCACTCTTTAAAAGTTGAATGGTTGGAGTAAGTTAGACACATATTAGATGCTTTCATTTGCATTATTTGCCTTATTTTCTATAGCCTTCGCATGATAAAATAGATCCATGGATTAGGATTAGCTAATCAAATAGATAGATGCTTTGATTTTCAACGTTAGGTATTAATCTAAGCCCTTAGCTTTAGGATTGATTTCATGAAAATTAGATTATATTTACTGCACTTCCTTTTCTTTCTTCTCAAATTGAATTAGATTAACTTAAATCTTTTCATAATTCTAGGCTAATCATCTCACGAAATTAGAGAACAAAACCCCCTAAAAACAATATAAAAACACAAACACAACGAAGTAAGAAATATGTTTCTTAAGCACATATGGTGCATCACACTTCATCAGTTTACTAGCCTTGGTTGATAATTAATGAAAGAAATTTAGGAACACTAAATTGAATAAACAGTTACAAAGCCCAATGTTCCTATATATGCGAACACTCATTGTTTTATTGACAAGATGACAGATGTTACCTGGAGCAAGATCTACAACACATTCATGTAGGAGAAGTTTCCAAAGGAATTAGAAGATTTTCATGAATATATCAACATTAAGAAGTCCATAATACATAGGATCACATGCAGATTCCCAGTCATGCCATGTGTTGAATCTATTGAATGGATCATTATAAATATATATGACTCACACCCTATGCTACACAGTGAGAGTGGCAGTCACCTCGCCACCTATTATGGTGGGGATATGTAGAAATAATATAAGATGCTCAAGCCAAATGAGTATGAAAACAACATTTTATACACAATATGGGATACCCTTGATACGATTGATTTAATTAAACAATGGTGTTAATAACCTTCCAAGTTTCATCATCGCCCATCAAAATTTTATCCAATAAATATCTTAACAGAGGTATATCAACGTTTGATGGATATGTATTTTTGGATTTTTGGGCTTAAGAAAATTAAGTGTTCCAATAGAATTGGATATATATGCTCAATCTGGTGGTGACATGTGGTAAATATTCCAATTGGGAAGATACGTTATCATATGAATTGTAGCGATAGGTGGGGCAAAACAAAGCATATTTACATGGAAACCAATAACCATAATTTTACATGTCTGCATATCTCTTGGATGGAATTTATGCATGATATGCATTCCAAAAACTATATTGGAACTATAATCCCAAAGAAAATTTCCTAGTTCATTTCCACTACAGGTTGTTATCAAAAGGAAGCTTTAGAGGCGCATACGACTAATTGGTTGAAAAATTCTTTGCAGCTATCTTTTGCCTGATATTCGACATTGATCTAGCATGCATGACTGATCGAGTGAAGGAGTCCCTTCAAGCTATCAAGGACTGGTTTGCAGTACCTGAGGGTAAATATATCATATGATTTGGATGTCAAACAAATTGTTAGACAAGGGGTTGTCTGGAATTATTCATAGGAGGAAGAAAGCCCTTTGGTTTATATTTCCATTGAGGATCAGATTGTATGATTTAAAGAGTCAAAAGGAATTGGCAGCCGAGATAGAAGAGCTGAAGCGCCTACACTTCACCACCAAAGACTTCCATGCATATGATCGTTGGCAAATTATTAGGTTGAATTGTCAAAGGGTCAATCATAACACAGGGTATTCATCACTATCTAGGCTAGAAGATGAAAAGATAAAGAATTGGTAAAATTCTAGAATGAAGACACATCCAGCCATACAAGATAGTTCACCCCATGACCCTCTAGCTCAATAATTGCAAGATCAAGAGAAGGAGGAGGATTAAGCAACACGTCAAGTAAAGAAGCTAGCTCTTAGGAAAATGATTAGGTATTCGCCAGGCAAGAGCAATAGGAAATGGGTGGCTGATCCTTTAAACACAAGAGCTATACAAACATATCCAAAGAGGAATAAGAGGAAGTATAAGAGAAGGAGAGAATTAAGCAGGATGAGTTTCTTGAGAAGCAAAAAATAGAAGAAGAGATGAGCCAGATAGAGGGAGAACATCAAAGGCAGTCTTAGGAGGAGGAGGAAGTGCAAAGGATGGAAGAAGAAAAATTGACTCAAGATTTTGAGGAGGACAAATTAGAGGAAGATGATACCATCCAGCCCATGGATGATGATCCCAGTACTCCAGGTGAACAACCACTTATAGGAGGTCATATTTCATTTGGAGAAATGGGGATTACACCTCCACCGACAAATAGAGTCACAAATTTTTGCAGTATAACTTTTGATCATCTCAAGAAGAGGATCATGAAGCAAAGGCATATATACTTTCCCAGTGATCCTAAAAATATAGTGTTAGTTGAAATAGAAAGGGTAATCACCTCCAACACTAGAAGAAATCCAAGGGTAGTTATTCCGAGAAATGTTGCATTCACTACAATGACACAAGGCAAATCAGAGTACTTATTAAATGAAAATGTGAGGTTTATAAGAGAATTGTTTTTGGTGAAGCAATAGGTAGAACATCTCTCATTAGAAAACCAATGGTTATCATCAAAGAACACCAATAATGCATAATGGCAGTCAACCATGCTAAAAGATTTTGGACCAATGGAGGATACCATGGCGTGACTATATGATGAGATGATATTGATACAAAATTTCACGACCCCTCTCATTGGCATTCAAAAGAATGCACAAGAAGTGGTGAAAATATTGAAGATAGAAAATAGAGCAGTTGATCAGATGTAGGAGTGGCCTTACGAATATCCAAATCCTTAAGAACATTTGGAAAGGAAAGACAAAGTCTCTGCCAAGATAGGAAGAGTTCAGTTGAGACTCTACCTACAAAATTAATCTCACATTGGAGCACAGTCAGTTGATAATATGGCTACATAAAAATGACTACATAATGGGTTCGGTTCTAACATAGAAACATGGGATGCCCATCACCAGGACCCTTGAATCAATCAGAGGTAGGGAGGTCATCTTCTAGGAGATTAAGGATTACATTGAACAAATCAAACAAATAACAAAATGGGAAGGCTTGGAGGTTGCTAAATATATTATTTAGGAGTATGAATTTGCACCAGTTGAAGCACACATGAAGCTTTCATGGCCGTGGAATAATATGTAGTCAAGCTTTAAGAACATACTAACAGAGGTATTGGAGTGAAAATGTGCTACAGAGGGAACTTTCCAAACCATATAGAAGACATCATGAAGGAGTGCAAAGCATAGCACACTTAAATAAAAAATGAACTCCGTGAAGAAGAAAATGATATATTCATTTGATGAGCTTTATCTCTTATCATTTTTGTCTTATCAGGGCACCATATCATTTGTAAATTTTCTTATGTAATAAATGTTATGTAATGAAGTCCAAGGGACATATGTGGAATATAAAAAGCCACACATTGGAATGTAAAACATCATATTAGAATATGAATAATCATAGAATTCAAAGATTAATGAGGAATATAAAAGGGTCATTGTATTTACTATAAATCACTCCTGATAACTCAAGGAAAAGGATTTCTGGGTTGGGGATTTTGGGAGGCTCAACCTTGGATTCTATTTCACCACTGGATACAATTCTTTATTCATGTAACAATGTACTTGGAATCTTATGCTTATAATCATATGCTCAATGAGTCGACATTCCTTCATATATGTATCATAGATGTAGCTATGGTTATGTGTATGGTGTATGTTTCTATATTCACATGTTAAGTTATTGAAATATTTTGTTTCTTGGCTATGCCTATTATTGAATGAATCTTGTTATGTCTTAATGATTGTTGCTTACTATGTGGACTAATCTGTAGGTACTCAACAAGTCTTTCTGATTTCCCTAGGTCACCATTTAGGATAGCATTATTATTTTTCTAACCAATGGACCGTTTTCGTCATTAGCCACATAAGTATTCCCAGTATACCTTACATTAGGTGTCTCAAAAGGCTCACATTATTACTAAACCAAAGTTTCATCATGTTCTCTTATTTCTAATTGAAACCAAGGCATATCCTATAAATCCTTTCATCGGTGGTCAGGTTGTATGACTAGATGGGGCTTGTAATATCCCAAAATGGGAAATACAGGAATATAGAACATATGCACAATTCCAAAAAAGAATAAAACATATAAAACTGGAAAAATGTCGGAATACATCAAAACATCATTCATAGGAGTAGAAACAACTGATCCATATCATTAATATCACAACAAATGAATGTAAACAATGCTCCAAAATGAATGCATTCAAGCCATCCAAAGATGGTTGAAACAACTCTAAATCCTAGCACTGGAAAGCATAACTGTTGCTGCTGGAAAATGACTCTGTTGTGAAGAATATCTATGTGCGAGAGGCTGATGGAGTTCTCAAAAATATCTAGGATTGTAACTATGTATTCTACTCAAAAAACCTAGGAACACCTAGAAATGGTTTGGCCAGATTTTAACTTTGGATTTTAGCCCTTTTTGGGCTGCACACTGCACCCCTGCTGGCTAAGTTACGCACTCCCTGGAGACAAATGTTGATATGGGGCTGAAATAATTATCTATCATCTGTAGCAATACCCAATCAACTTAATACATGAAGGGCTAGTACCTTCTCTTGATCTCCAAGCTAGAAGCTTGAGATCTAGCTCCTCCTTCCTCTGCTCAAGTTGCAGCTGCACACTACACAACTACTGGAATGAACTATGCTTTCAAGAGGCCTGAAGCTATAGCCTACTGCTAGGTGATGGAATAAAGCTCATAACTGATGGAAATGATCTCTCCAAAGTGAGGGAAAGACCCCTCATAGGATTCCAAGCTGAAATACTTGGAACTTCCTTCCTCCCTTAGATCTGCCTGATTGGACTGCGCAATTTTTGAAGGAAATACTGGTGCATGGAGGTGTAATATGATGGAATTATGACAGATATAAAATTTATTCTCCTAGAAGACTGAAATGGAAGCATAAGATGAAAGGATTAACCCTCCACTGGTTTCTTAGTTGAAATGTTAAGAACTACCTTCCTCCTCTCAAACCCTAAGACAAGAATGTGTAATTCCTGAAGTTTTATATGCAGAAGAGAGGGGATGAATGTGGCACCAATTCCAAATGATTAATTTTTTCTCAAAATAACCTTCCCAAAGTAGGCACTCGAAGGCCACTATGGGTAAGGGTGGGATTCCTGCTCGGGAACACCTGTGTGCTAAAATACACAACAGACTTAGCTAAACATTTGAAGCATGAAAAGAAATGTCAAACGAAAAAACAATATAAAATTCCAGACTGATTTGATTTGATTCTCTCATATTCCTTATATGGTTGTGAGCCTTCCCTAGCCTTGGACCACCTCATAACTACGCTGCATATGTGGCCACTAGTCTCCATGAAGACTGCGATGTCTCCCCATGATCTCCATGATCTCTACATTTACTTTCCACTCCTCCATCATGTGTGAATTTAATGCACCACTTCCTCCATCACTACATCATTAATTCTCTATGATCTTACTTTTATTCCTCCACTATCTCCATCATCTTCCTCATTATTCTCCATAATCTCCACTCTTCCTTCATTAATGAGCTGCTCCACTACTCCATGATGCTAATATAATATCTACTAACCCACATTCACACCACAAAAATGGATTTTATTCATCTATGGGGTTTATGGGTCCCTCCACCCTTTTATTTACTTAACTAAGTAAGAAAAGTAAGAACTCTAATATTCCAATTAACTAATGGAAAATTGGGAATATTACAGTCCTCCCCTCCAAAATGTTGCTTTTCCTCAAGAAACTGCAAAAGTGAATGCTGCAAAAATCCTCCTCCCTCCAAATGTAATCCTCATATGGAAGGTCTCCCCATATTCTCCAATGTGTAATGAATTCCCAGCTCCATAGTTGCCTCTCTAGAATGTCTAGAATGGCTTCCAGCTATATAACTATATGCCTCTCCTCATCATTGAACCCTCAAGTGGAAACCATATGTTGTTTCAGAGCCTCTTCTCTATACGAGACATATGAAGTGAAGTGGTTCCTCCCCTCAAAGGAAAGTCCCAACTCATGAACTATCTCTCCAACTCATGCTACATGGAGTAGTATGTACCTCTCCATGCTCCCTTCATTGGCCTTGCTTACTCTAAGCGTCATCTCAACACTGTGAAAATTAGGAAACAGAGACATATGGTTTGATATGTGAAATGTTGATGCATACTCTCTCAATAGGAGCCACTGCAGAAATTCCTCTTGCAGCCATACCAGCCATCATCATACCAAGTATGGTGGTCATACTCTCCTAACATAAGACAATGCAGTAAGGCCTCTTGTTGCCATCCCCCCTTCTCATCATGCAAGGTATGGGAGAAAGTTAGCCCATACTCTCCCAAGAGTAACCAAAGCAGCAATGAATCTTGCTTCCACCTCACATCATCATCATGAAAGCCATGGAGAAACAACATACTGATTAACATGTAGAATGTCACATCAACCCAACATAACCAAGCTCCCTACTACCACATCATGTGAGTGCCATGAATTTATCCAACAAATAACATACCCATTGACATAAGATATGTCATGTGATGGTCAAACTCTCTCAAAATTAGCCAACGCAACCATGCCTCTTGTTGTTGCATCACCTCAGTACCGTGCAAGGCATGGAACATACCAATCTGAAATGTCGGGTGGTAACCATACTCACCCAAGAGAAGCCAACACAACCATGCTTATTTCTTCCCTATTTCATAGATCTGCAAGTAGCTCACCAACCACTTTCTCATCATCCTCACCCATCCATCCAACTGTGGGTGATGACTCATATCATGCTCCAACGTGGTATCCACCCAATGGAGAATACCATCCTCCACAATCTGATGATCTTTGCACTCCATGATATGTTGAAGAGCATCCTCCTTGAGGCTACTCCATGAGAACCTCTCATCGATGACCTAATAGAATCCATAAAATTCTAAATATGTTGTAGGTAGAAACTTCTCTTTAAGCTGTGAGATTCTCATCAAGAAGGCTTCATCCTGATAATGGAAAATGATATCCATCATACGATATCTACCAACTATCATCTATCCCTCCAATGCTTCATGAGTGAAGTGGTCATCAGAATGTTCCAAGAATAGTTGGGCCCCCAACTCATCATTTCTCCTCAGTGACAATGCTGCTGATATCCATGATGGTGCATCTACTGTCTCATGACCATGCAGAATTTTGAACTCATAGCCCGACATTGTACCGATTAGCACTATGCTCATCCTATCTTCTGAAACTCCACACTTCAACACAAAGTGTTGTGTGTAGCTCAACAATGAATAACCAGGATGGCTATACATCTCCTCCTTTAGCAAGTCAAGGGTCCTCTGCGTAGTGATAGTTTGCTGCTCCAAATAAACAAGGTGCTCTAATCCTTGGTCAGGAAATTTCCCTGATGGCATGATCCCACAAATCTCAAGCTGACATGCTGAAATAATAGGCAATGGAAGTGTTTTCAAACCTTGGATAAGCTGATACTTGGGAACATCTTGTAAAGCTACAAGAGTTCATCCAACCAGTGAAATGGATTGTCCAACTACTGGTGATGGTAATGGCTGCTCCTCTGCTACTGCACTAGCACTGGTATCTACCTCCTCCTCCTCATGCATCTCCTGAATCATGCATGGGACTCTCAATGTCAAGTGCTCAAGACCACCTTGTAAAGATGCAAGTGATCCTTCATATGATACAAGTAATTTTGGATTTGGTGGTGGTGGAAGTTCCTCCTCTTCAGCAGTGATAGTGTTGAAATCCTCCCTTTTTTCTTCATGTGCTATCTCATCAATGTTGGGAAATGTCTCTATGGAAAGTGCCTCCAGTTTCCTTCTATCAAAATTCTTAATCAGCCTTTGAGTGAAGTCTGTATAAGAAATCACTCTTGCATGTTTTATATGGATGAACCACCAATCCTTTACTCCACTCTCAAGGTGCAACATTGCAAACTCAACAACCTCTCTTTCCGCTAGTAGGTGTAGCTAGAAGAAATAATCTAACTACTTCATCCAAGATTTTACTATGCTTATGGATGATCCATCGAATGTAGGCAAGAAGAATATATTTTGTATATGCCTTATTCTTCTATTGCTACTGTGGGATCTCCGGTTTTCTTTGATTTGGATAAACTGTTGGAGAGTTAGATTCTCCTTGAATGCTCTTGATTGAGATTTGTACTCTACAAGATAATTACTCAAAGTCTCGTGCTCTAAGTATCCTCCATCTCCATGACATTCATCTCCTTCTGCAAGGAATGTGGACATAGAAAATTATTTTGGAGGTCTTTGCATTGCCAGTTGTTTATGTTGCTGATAGGAAGTGCTTGGACCTTCCTCATACTGAAACCATCTTGAGGTTTCTCTTTGCCTTCCACTTATCATTTCTTTCATATCTATGGAGAGATCTCGCATAGATCCAAAGAGAAGTGTGGAAAATCTTAATCCTTCCACCATTGAATACTTCTTCTTTTTATTCTTCTTCTTCTTATTCTTCTGATGTCATGAAGTGCCCACAAGCTGAGCCAAATATCATTCTATGATACCACTGTAATATCCCAAAATGGGAAAGACAAAAATATAGAACATATGTACAATTCCAAGTAAGAATAAAACATATAAAACTGGAGAAAATGTCGGAATACATCAAAACATCATCGATAGGAGCAGAAACAGTTGATCCATATCATTAATATCACAGAAAATGAATGTACACACTGCTCCAAAATGAATACACTCAATCCATCGAAAGATGGTTGAAACAACTCTAAATCCTAGCACTGGAAAGTAGCTACTGGAAATTGATGCTGCTGTGAAGAATATATATGTACGAGAGGTTGTTGGAGTGCTAAAAAATATCCATGATTTTAAACACGGATTCCACTTGAAAAACCCAAAAAAAGCCAGAAATGTTTGGCTAGATTTGAACTTTGGATTTTCGGCCATTTTTAGGTTGCACACTACACCTCTGTTGGCTGAGTTACGCACTCCTTGGAGAAAAATAATGATATGGGGCTGAAAGAATGATCTATCAGCTAAAAAATCACCCAATTATCCCAATGCATGAAGGGTTGGTCCCTTCTCTTGATCTCCAAGCTAGAAGCTTGAGATCTAGCTCCTCCTTCATCTACTCAAGTTGCAGCTGCACACTACAAAAATACTGGAATGAACTGTTCTGTCAAGAGGGATGAATCTGTAGCCTACTGCTAGGTGATGGAATATAGCTCACAACTAATGGAAATGATCTCTCCAAAATTAGGGAAATACCCCTCATAGGATTCCTAGCTGGAATACTTGGAACTTCCTTCCTCGCTTAGATCTGCCTAACTAGACTACGCAATTCCTGAAGGAACTACTACTGCATGGAGGTGTAATATGATGGCCTTATGCTAGATATCAAAATGCTTCTCCCGGAATATTGAAATGGAAGAACAAGATGAAAGTATGAACCCTCCACCGGTTTCTTAGCTGAAATGATAAGAACTACCTTCCTCCTCTCAAACCTTAAGACAAGAATGCATAATTATTGAAGCTGTATATGCAGAAGAGAGGGGATGAAGGTGGCTCCAATGCTGGATGATGAATTTCTTCTCAAAATAACCTTCCTAGAGTAGGCACTCGAAGTCCCCCATGGGTAAGGGTGGGATTCCCGCTTGGGAACACACGTGTGCTTAAAAACACAACAGACTTAGCTAAACAGCTGAAGTGTGCGAAAAAATGTCAAACGACAAAAAATTATCAAATTCCAAGCTAATTTTCTTTGCTGCTCTCATCTTTCTTATATGGATGTGAGCCTTCCCTAGCCTTGGCCCACCTCATAACTGCGCTACACATGTAGCCAGTAGTATCCATGAAGATTGTGTTGTCTCTCCATGATATCCATGATATCTTCATTTACTTTCCACTCCTCCATTATGTGTGCATTTAATGCACCACTTCCTCCATCAATGCATCATTAATGCTCTATGATCTTACTTTTATTCCTCCACTATCTCCATCATATTCCTCATTATTCTCCATAATTTCCACTCTTCCTTCATTAATGATTAGGAGCTTAAATCCGAGCTATGGAAAAAGCTCAAAATTTAAAGTGTTCAAAATCACTTTCAACCTAAATGATCGGATAGGCCTTAGCGCTGCAATCCTGGCACCGTAAACAGCGCTTAAATCCGACATCGTATGTGAAAGTTATGTAAGCTTGAAGTTTCCATTAAACTCCAAAAACTGATTTGACTAGGTTTGACTTTCAAATTGGAAAAATTAAAAAAATAATATTCCATTTGGGCCAATCTTATTTGGACAAGTGGCATCTTTCTATTCAATGGCAAGTTGACTTGGAAATTTTTGGGCCAATTACGGGCTGCCACGTGGCCCCTAGGTCGTGGAAAATTGGTTGTATGTCCAAAATTTTATGATTATACAAGGTTTTAACCCTGGACCTCACTGCCGACGGCCCAAGCGACTTACCGTTGTGCCACACAGTTATGACTTAATATATGTGTCAGAGAAATATTATTTAAGGTTTGTATTGATTTCGTTTGGGAGGCAAAAGGGGCCAACCCCTTAGGGCCAGCCCCCACATCACATGTGACCAGGTGCCCATGACCAGGGTCTTAACCCCAGTGGTTATGGTAAGTGGCGGAGGTTAAATTCATGTGGCCAACATAACTTAAATATTTATGCCATGGTTTTGAATTGTCGCTGGTTGTTATGTTAACCACCATGCCAAACTGCGTAGGGTGCCGACATGTGTCCACCCTAACCACCCAAAAATAAATGATAACATTTAATGTTCTTCCATTCTGGAGCGCTTCCACTAAATTTTTATTTTTGGCCATTTTTTAGCTCCGGTTAACTTCAGTCCTCCACATTTGGTGGAGCTTGTTTAGGGAAGATTGGGAAGAAATTTGTTTCAGTCATAACTTCTCCAATATTGGACCAAATTAGACAAAATTTTGGTCAATTGTGACTATTATGAGAATTATGGAGTGTTTGGGATAGGTTCCAGAGGCATTAGAGGTGTTCTACAACTATATTTTCTTCAGGGAAGCTTGGAGAGCCATCAGGGCCATTGGGGAAATGGAGCTGTATTGAGTTGTACCTCACTGTTTGAGGTGAAACAAAAACCATTTTCAGCTATTTCACAACTTATGAACCTAATGGAAGAGGTTTAAAAACTGTTTGAAGACTTTCAGAGCCCGAAAAGCTTCAGGGAAGTTTGGAGAGCCATCAGGGCCATTGGAGAAATAGAGCTGTATTGAGTTGTACCTCACTGTTTGAGGTGAACCAAAAACCATTTTCGACTATTTTCTACCTTATGAACCTAATGGAAGAGGTTTCATAATTTTTTGAGGATTTATACATCCCACAAAGCTTTAGAGGAGTTCAAAGAGCCATCAGGGCCTTGTTGAAGAAGACACTGTAATTGGTAATTTTTCACTGTTTAGTGAATATGGAAAGGCATTTTTAGCATTTTCATGTCTTCTAATTCTGTATTTACAGTAATATTTTCCTATTGAGGAACTTTTAAACTTGTATTATCATTTTGGAGCATTTTAATACAAGAAGACAAGCCAATTTGGGAGGCTTGGTCCAGCAGATGTAGCCCAGGAGGGGTGAACTGCTCACCAAATATCTGAGTCATGTTATGCTGAAGTTATTTTGTTGTGTATTTATGATTTAATATGTTAAACAAAAATCTTAATTAACATTCACTCACACATAAACTCAGAAACAGTTACCAAATACACTTTTTTTAACTTGAAAGACATGGAGAATTTTACACACATTTAATTAAATGGAAGTGGATACTTTGCACATCATTTACAACATTTACAAATACTTCCATTTTCAGATCAGATGGTATAAAAGCTTAGGTTGAGCAATTTTTTTTGTGCAAAAGGTTTTAAAACAATGTAAAATATTGACTGTTTTATTGGTTGCAAAATGGTTGATTGTATGAGTTTGCTTCAGTTGAAAAGATAGATGTTGATAGCTAAGTCTTGGAAAGAGTTGTAGGCTATTTCCTTACCCCAAATTACCTCAAGAATACCTTTGGAAAACAAACCCACTTGATTAGTGTTTGCTACAAAAGCTATTGGAGTTTGTGTTTTATGGCTACTTGAATAGGAGTATGGTTATAAAGACATTTGGTTAAAATCTTGTCATTTGTTTGAAAGATTTGAGAACTTTTCTTTGGAAGTTCCTTTTGTTAATTTGACCATTTACATAAGGAAAACTTCTTCCACAAGTGAAGTTTCCTCCTTCACGAGATTCTTCAATGATGACATGAAGAATGAGTTCATTAAGGTGAAGGACATGGTGCAGATTTTGATTGAGGATCAAAGAGAATGTGTTAAGCTTCATGCACAATTGTTAGCCATGAAGGAAGAGAAGGAAACAATTCTCCAAAGACTGCATGACATGGAGAAACAACTCCTTCAAGCTCAAGAAGCTTTTTCCAAGAACAAGTGTGAGGAAGAGGTAAACCATTCCAACTTGTCTTCAATTTCCTCAATTGAAATGTGTGTTGGTTCTTTTGAAAAACATACAAGGGGTATAGGGTCAAAATTAATGTTTAAGATGGGCTATCATGAAGGCAAAGGTTTGGGCAAGCATGCACAAGGCATGGTTGACCCTGTTTTGGTTGTGGAGCGACCCAAGAATGTTGGTCTTGGATATGAGAAGTTTGATGGCGAAGAATAGAAATCCTTGAATGCATGTGATGCAAATTTAAAGAGAACATTTATTCCAAGTTCTAAAATGCACATATGTCAAAATTGTTTTAAGGATGATTGCCTTTTTTTTTAAGCCATCATTACAGCAAGTAGAGGGTAAACATGCCGCTTATGGTGAGCACTCAAGTTCAAACAGTTTTCAAGACAAGAAAAGTGATGAAAGTCTGAAAAAGAAAGTTGTCTCCTCTACTAGTTCATCATCTTTCGAAGACAAAAATGATGGACATTCCATGCAACACAAGAGGTATAATTATTCACATGATCAATTTGATTATGTTTCAGCAAGGAATGATAATTTTGTGTGTTCAAATGAAAGAAAGTTTTGTTGCACATTTTGTGGTGGATTTAACCATGTTGCTTCAAGATGCTGGTTGAAAAAGAAATCACACGGGAAGCAGAAGAGGCAGAGAAAAATTTCACAAAAAGTGCATAAGAGTTGCACATTTTGTCAAAAGAAGGGACATGATGTCTCTCATTGTTGGAATTTTCATCCAACAAGTCGTCCAAAGCACATGCAGCTAGAAGACAAAAATATTGGCGCAAGTGGATATCTGGATTCTATTATCAATGTGAATATGGAAGATTCACATGAAGAAATTTTGTTGCAACAAAAGACGCCATGGAGGTGGCTTGCTAGGAAGTGGAATAACTTCTTAATGCAGTAAGTCATACTCATTTTGTACATGCAAATTTCAAATTTTGTATGCATGTTTTTCAGTTGAAAAGTTTGATGCAAGATTGCATTTAAAAGAAGTTTCAGTTGAAGGAATTTCTTTGTTGTTGCAAAATTTCACCATGGAGGTGTAAAACATGAGTATGATACTCACTTATATTGCAACAATTTATTTTATTTCAGCTCTTATTCACCCACATTTTTTTGGGATGATGTACTTGTTGGTATTTAAAAAGAAGAGTTGAAGTTGCACATGTACATAGAGGCTGTATGTGTAATTAGCAAACTGTATATAGGTTCATTGTACATTGATACATACACATGTGTTTTTCAAGATGTATCTTGTTGTTTATTGACTTGTGTTGATTGTTTCACACATGATTGTCGACTTGTGTCGATTGTGGGCACACTTTTTACATTTATGGTTGTGTCAATTGTATATCACATTTCATGTCAACTTGTTGTTGATGTTGTATGTTGGATGACTTATGCTTGAGTCAAAGGTGTTGTCGATTGTGGATCGATAGATGGATACACCATTATGCAAAGAAGATTACCATATATTTGATGTTACATGAAACTGACAATCAATGCTTTGAAGGAGCAAAGAGGTGATCTTCATTTCAAATTTTACATGAGATTTTTGTTTCAAGATTGATGTGCATTCTTGTGACAGGTTTTTGCAAGAAGCTTGTAGTCCATTTAGGACATGATATTCAGATTACTTCTGCAATTTTCTCGCCAGTAATTTGCTGAGTGAGTGCAAGAAAAGAAGCTCTTGACCGGAGGATAAGCATCAGTGAAAGGAAGAGTGAATTTCTTTCTAGTTGAAGTTTCAAATTCATTTTCCATGCAAGGAAAATTTTTGGAAGTTGAATAGAAGAGGATGTTTTTATTCTCTCATTTTTTGTACAGTTCAGTTTCAAAATTTCAGTGAGCTTTTGGGGTCCAAAATCTTCTCATTTGGGAGGTGTGATCAGAAGCTCAAATCTGAGCTATGGAAAAAGCTCAAAATTGAAAGTGTTCAAAATCACTTGCAACCTGAACATCTGGATAGGCCTTATCGTTGCGATCCTGGCACCATGAACGACGCTCAAATCCAACATGGTATGTGAAAGTTATGCAAGTTTGAAATTTTCAGTAAACTCTAAAAACTGAGTTGACCAGGTTTGACTTTCAAATTGGGAAAATTAAAAAAAGAATATTCCAAGGAATATTCTTGGAATATTCCTCGAAATATTCCCTATAATAGTCCTTGGAATATTCCATTTAGGCCAATCTTATTTGGACAAGTGGCATCTTTCTATTCGATGGTAGGTTGATTTGAAAATTTTTGGGCCAATTACGGGCTGCCACGTGGCCCCTAGGTCGTGGAAAATTGGGTGTATGTCCAAAATTTTATGAGTCCACAAGGTTTGAACCTCGGACCTCACCATTGATGGCCCAAGTGACTTACCGTTGTGCCACACGGTTATGACTTAATATATGTGGCGGAGAAATATTATTTAAAGTTTGTATTGATTTCATTTGGGCAGCAAAGGGGGCCAGCCCCTTAGGGCCAACCCCCACATCACATGTGACCAGGTGCCCATGACTAGGGTCTTAACCCTAGCGGTTATGGTAAGTGGCGGAGGTTAAAGTCATGTGGCCAACATAACTTAAATATTTATGCCATGGTTTTGAATTGTCGCCAGTTGTTATGTTAACCACCATGCCAAACTGCGGAGGGTGCGGAAATGTGTCCACCCTAACCACCCAACAATAAATGCTAACGTTTAATTCTCTACCATTCTAGAGAACTTCCACCAAATTCGGATTTTTGGCCATTTTTTAGCTCCAGTTAACTTCAGTCCTCCACATTTGGTGGAGCTTGTTTAGTGAAGATTGGGCATAAATTTGTTTTGGCCATAACTTCTCCAATATTGGACCAAATTGGACAAAATTTTGGTCAATTTTGACTATTATAATAATTATGGAGTGTTTAGAATAGGTTCTAGAGATATTAGAGGTGTTATAAATCCATTTTTGCTTCAGGGAAGCTTGGAGAGACATTAGGGCCATTGGGGAAATGGAGTTGTATTGAGTTGCACCTCACTATTTGAGGTGAAAAAAAAACCATTTTCAGCTATTTTCCACATTTTTAACCTAATGGAAGAGGTTTCAAAACTATTTGAAGACTTTAAAAGCCCGAAAATCTTCAGGGAAGTTTGGAGAGCCATCAGGGCCATTGGGGAAATGGAGCTATATTGAGTTGTGCCTCACTATTTGAGGTGAACCAAAAACAATTTTTGAATATTTTCTACCTTCTTAACCTAATGGAAGAGGTTTCAGAACTATTTTAGGACTTCTACAGCCCTCAAAGCTTCAGAGGAGTTCAAAGAGCCATCAGGGACTTGTTGAAGAAGGCACTGTAATTGGTAATTTTTCACTGTTTAGTGAATATGGAGAGGCATTTTTAGCATTTTCATGTCTTATGATTCTGTATTTATAGTTATATTTTCCTATTCAGGCACTTTTAAACTTTAATTATCATTTTGGAGTATTTTAATACAAGAGGACAAGCCAATTTGGGAGGCTTGGTCCAGCAGACGTAGCCCAGGAGTGGTGAACTACTCACCAAATATCTGATTCATGTTATGCTGAAGTTATTTTGCTGTGTATTTTTTATTTTATATGTTAAACAACAAACTTAATTAATATTCCCTCACATACAAACTCAAAAACAATTACCAAATAAACTTTGTTTAACTTGAAAGACATGGAGAATTTTGCACACATTTAATTAAATGGAAATGGATACTTTGCACAAAATTTACAACATTTACAAATACTTCCATTTTCAGATCAATTAATGAGCTAATCCACTACTCCATGATGATGATCTACTATCTATTAACCCATATTCACACAAAAAAGTGGATTTTATTCATCTATGGGTTTTATGGGTCCCTTCAGCCTTTTATTTACTTGACTAAGTAAGAAAAGTAAGAACTCTAATATTCCAATTAACTAATGGAAAATTGGGAATATTACAGGACTCCTACACTAAACGGTGTGAGCTCCATTTAGGACTTCACATTAGGGAGATCCCCTTACAATGTTGATGGAATCCATCATCGTCAAAAATTTCCTTATTAGATCTTGAATTCTCTGTTATTTATATTTTTGTTTGAGCTCCCCATTGGTTATAAATTACAAATCACCCTCCCTATTCTCGTCTCAACACTCTGCACTCATGTTATTCATTACGATCAATCACAACCTCTAGTCTTGCATTTCTAACCATGGAAAAATATTTCCAGGTTTCTTTAGGTCACTTTCGAAGTTGGTGGATTTCATTTCAAAAGTCTTGGAAGCTTCAGGCTTCCTTATTCTATGGGTCACCCGCTTAGGTACTCTCTCTTTCCTTCCCCGTTTTAATAACTTGAATTTTTGTCACTATTACCATGATGTACCATCTAGAGCCACCACAATAACCACAAAAGAAAATATTATGGTGCATCCTCTTGCAAAAGGGCACAAAATCATGCAAAATTATCCAAAACAATATATTTAGAACATACCTCCAAGGTATCTAGAGAGGATATTAAAATTGTTGAGAACGAGGCTAGAGTGAAAAGAAGATTCTTATATGATATAGAAGTGGAGGAGAATCGAGGGTAGTAGATTCTATATTTAGGTAGTACATGATCAAGGAAAACCTAATACATGCATACAATATACCTCTACTGGTAAATTAAAACCATCATGGAGAAAGTCTTGGTTGAAATAAGTGAAGCCCTAAAAGAGATTCTCTTGTGCCACTAGAAGGAAAAGACCCTCTCGTAGATATTTTTTAGGAACCCCTTATAAAAATTCCCCAGACATCTGTTTCTAGAGGTTACTAGAGGATGTTGGCGAGCGGAGGTTTTTGCGGATGTATTTCATTCGATGCGCTTATCACCGTAAAACACATCGATGCATTGAATAAGAGAAAGCACCGATGCGCACAAAAAATTGGCACAACGACTGTGCACTCCATACACACCCACCCAGTGCGTTGTATTTCTATAGTGCATCGATTGTTTACAACACTTCTGCACCGTTGCCTCATAAAAAGTGCGCGAAAACAGAAACCACCCAGTGCGGAATGAAGCAAACACACCATTTCACCCATAAAACCTCACGCACTAGCACAGGGTTAAATAATAAAAAAAATTATGGCCAAAAAACCACACAAAAAATTGGCACACCAGACACTGTGCACTCCGTACACACCCACCCGGTGTGTTGTATTACTGTAGCACATCGGTTGTTTACAACACTTCCACACCAGTGCCTCATAAAAAGTGTGCAAAAACAGAAACCATCCGGTACGGAATGAAGAAAATGCACCGATTCTCCCATAAAACACCGCGCACTAGAACAGGGTTAAATAAAAAAAAAATTATGGAAAAAAAACCCCACAAAACATTGGCACACCAGACACTGTGCGCTCCATACACACCTGACTGGTGCGTTGTATTACTGTAGCACACCAATTCCCTAAAAAAATTCCACACCAGTGCCTCATAAAAGCGTGTGAAAATAGAAAATGCCCTGTGTGGAATGAAGCAAATGCACCAATGTGCCCATAAAACCTCGCGCACCGGAACAGGGTTAAATAAAAAAAAAATTACGACCAAAAAACCACACAAAACATTGGCACACTGGATACCATGCACTTTTTCCACACCCATCTTTACAACAAGTCCGCACCGGTGCCTCATAAAACGCGGGCGAAAATAGAAACCACCCAGTACGGAATGAAGCAAACGCACCGAGGCACCCATAAAACACCACGCATCGGAACAAGGTTAAATAAAAAAAAAATTACGGCCAAAAAACCAAATTTTTCACTTTTGTCAGTGCTATAGAGCTTTCAAGCACTGGTGCAATTTATCCTTGTCTGAGCCACCCTGACATCGATGCTCCCACTGCACTCATTGCACGCACTGCGGCTGTGCATTGCCAACCAATCTCCAGCTTGAATTTCGCAAAACGGTGGAAAAATTTTATTTTGAAATAACCTTAAAATTAACCATTTAAAAGAAAAAAAATAATTTGTCGCGCGGTGCACTCGAGCCATTTGGCTCGAACCAGTTTCCGGTGCTGCTTATAAATTTATAGGCCACACCGCAACTGGTGCTAATGGTATCCACACCAGTTCTGGGGCGGTACCGATAAGCACACTGTGTTATTTAAAAAAAAAAAATTAAAGTGCGGTGCAGTCGTTTACCAGGTCGCACCGTTGACAATGTGAAATAGCGGCAACACGATGTGTTTACTGAATTATCTGCCCCGGGGTGGGTAATGTTGTCAGCTCACTACATATCGCATTTTGAAAAGGTCAACGGTTTAGCCTGGTAAACCGGTAATAACAGTATCCGCACTGGTTCCGGGGCGGTACCGAAGGCGTCGTTGACCTAGTGGAATAACTGCGACACAGTGCATTGACCAAAATAGCCACCTCGAGATGAATATTTTTGTCAGCACATGACTTTTCATATTTTTCCTGTGTCAATGGTGTGGCCTTGTAAAAGACTGCACCGTTCACTATGTCATGTTTAGTAAGCGCACCGCCCTCCTGACACCGTACATAGTTAACGATGCACTACTAATTAATCTGGAGCACCGCCCCTGGTGCGCTGAATATTATTTGGTGCATCGACGCCGATGCACTCCATAGAAAGATGCACCGGGATCGGTGCGTGACTGTGTTTTTGGCACACCGACTATTTTTTTATTTTATTTTTCAAAAAAAAATTATATATGTATATTTTTAAATACATGTCTCATTTAATAAAAAAATTGTGTTTAATATGTCAATCATTCAGAGACGTGAAAGGAGAGAAGAGGGGGAACAACAACAACAACAGGCGAATCAGTATAACATTGTTCACCTATGGGAGGCACGAAAGAGGGAGAGAGATGTGTACGCTCACCCTATTATAGCAGCTACGTAGGGGCTCCTAAGGTAGGTAGGCCTCCTCATGTTCAATGAGGAGGCTACTTTCCTAAGGGGCCATAGTTTGTTTTTGAGACATCTTATCCGAAGGTGGAATTTCCACCAACAAGATTTCCGGGTTGGTATCGACCAATGGTACACACCCACTGAGGAGGATATATATTTCATTACAGGGCTATCGAGGAGAGGGTCATATTTTCCCTCTTTCCCATAGTTTCTAGCTGGCTGTGTAGCAAAGAGTCAGTTAGTTTACTCCCAGAGATACATTGGAGCAATTGTACTGTCTCCTGCAGAGTTTCAGGTCGCTGGAGGTCAGTTACGTATTGGTGCATTTGGTAGTGAGGAGGTGTAGTGTCTCTCGCATAATTCCAGTGACAGGAAACACATTAGTTTCTTGCTTCTATATTATGTTGATTCTTTAGTATAGGAGCCACAACTTGTCAGGTGGTCTGCCATTTTTTTTCGGCAGTTCTGTACAGCCTTAGATAGATTTCATGCTCATGCACAAGGGAGGGTCAACTTCTCTTTTTCTTCAGAGTTTTTTTGTTTATTTTTTGAGAGGTTTCCAGATATGAGGCCTACTTTTGTTCGGCAGCCTCGTAGGTCGATGTTTGAGGCACCTATGCATATGTGGGGGCAGATGATGCCCAAGAGGGACTAGACTCTGTTTCCAGTGAGAATATCGCATGATGCACTGGAGTTGCTAGCCAGTGTTGAGGAGAATCCCTTAATTATGGTCCCCTGTCCTTATGCAGTTTTGGCTTAGCGAGGGTGTGCCAATATCCTCTTCACAACTGATGAGCCTCCAGATAATAGAGGTAATATTACTGTTTTATTTAAATTTATTCTAGCATGTTATTTAACTTGTTTTTATTAAATTGTGTAATGAAATTGTCTAATTATTGTTGTGTACTTGTATATATTTTGCAGACATTGGCTCTTTTTATGGCGAGGACATGCCTACACCACCACATGATCCAGGTGTGGATCCTGATAAAAATCAGGGCATGCCTGATGCCGAGGATCATCAGGATGCCGATGCAGAGAGACCTGCTCCTACTGGTGCGTCGGTACTGCCTTTTTCTAGGCGCGATCGACTTGATGCTAGATACAGGATGGATTTGGATGACCAACTCAGTGCATTGATTATTGAGGCGGGCATTAGGCCTGCTCATTACAGAGACATACAGGTCGATGATAGGCTATTACAGATGTGGAGAGGCATGTCGCATGACATGTACAACCTGATGTGGCATATCGTAGGATCTACGAAAGTGGTTATGCGACTGAGGAGGACTGTTGCACGTTATATGCGTGTTCGAGCAGCAACATGTGATGGACAGTCCGCGAGCAACGACTCATCATGTCATGGTCATTCACCTCACACCACACCAGATGAGCATGAACCTCCACTTGCATCTAACAGTAGTCATCATGGAGATGAGGCTGGACCATCGGCCACGTCCAATCAGAAACCTGCTGCATCCATTAGTACTCATGATCATGAGCAAGCTGGACCATTGACCGTCGAGGTTGCACCATTGACTGAGTAGGTCTCCACTAGTACTGTTATTGATGTTGTACTACCACCAGCTGATCCATGAAATTTATATTACAGTTGTATATTTTTAACATTATATATATATATATGGTCCATTTTTTTTATGTTCATGTTGCAGTTGTACTTAATTTACATGTTGGTGATCATCATGATGTGTATATTGTTAGGTCATGTTAGATATGTTCATTTAATGTGCAGCTTGCAGATGGATGTGTATGTGATAGCATGAGTTATTTGCCATGAGATGTATATTTGATGTTTGTGTTGTGATGATGTTAATATATAATGTTAATTGTGTTTTATTAGATGATCATGATCACGATGAGGTTAGCGATTTTGAATGTGTTTTTTAGTCAAATATGATGTTTGTGCGATGGTTATCATGAACGTGATGTTTATTAATTTATTTAATATTAAATGATCATGATATTGTAAAATTGTAATATTTGTAATTCTAATTGTATGTAAAATTCTAAAATTGTAATTGTAATGGTATATATGTAAATTTGTAAAATTGTAATTGTACGTGAAATTGTAAAATTGTAATTGTAATTGTAATTGTAATTGTATGTAAAATTTTAATTGTATTACTGTGAATTGATTGTAATTGTATGTAAAATTCTAAAATTTTAATTGTAATTTTAATTGTGATTTTATGTGAAATTGTAAAATTGTAATTGTAATTATAATTTTAATTGTAATTGTATGTAAAATACTTGTAAAATTTTGATTGTATTAATGTGAAATGAATTTATTAAAATTTGTAAATTTGTAAATTTTAAATAATTGTAAAATAATAAATCTAGAATAATATGAATTATTGTAATACAATAAAGTTGATAAAATAATGCAAATAATTTCAAACACTTTAGAATTATCATTATTATATTATGATCTTAGATTAAAAAAAAAGAACTAATTTATACAGTATGCCATTGTTTTTGAGATCAACATAATTGCAAATTATCAAGTGAATTATTGATTTTAACATTAACACAATGCAAATTACCATTTAATTAAAAATACATATTATAATGTTTCGAAAAACCCATTTTAAAAAGTATAAATATTGATGAAATAACACATGTACCATATCACTCTCAGTTCTCATGATCACCCTCATTATCTTCCAGCTTGCATGGCATGATAACACTATTGTTCTAAAAAATATGTTTTGATCTAGGGTCATGTGTCAATACGAACCAAAAATACCTATCCAACACATCTGGGTAGAAAAACACCTAGTTGTAGTGTTTGGGGAAAACATAGGGCTCCTTAGCTTCATCCCACAACTTTCTAGAGTTGATACATATCAGCCTACTATCACGATCTTCATTTACATTATTCCGATCAAAGGTGTCCCACCACTTGCACCTAAAAATAACACATTGGAAAGAAGAGAAATCCACTTCAATGATCTCTTATATCTTTTCGACGTAACCTAACGTCCCTCGTACTAGGTTTTGATCACAGTTGCTAGATTGACTAGATTGATCGAACTTGACTTCCACTCCACAATCTTCTGTGATGTTTCTAGCATCGTCATTTTCTGTGCAAAAATGGTGTCCATATACCCACATAGAGGGGAACAAATGCACCTATTATAAAAAAGTTAAAAAAATCATAGTGTCATGTGTATTATAATAACCCAACAGTTAAAATATGAAATACAGATGTCTTATAAGTTTCAAATTTACATATAAATTAAAAATATTATTACCGAGTTGTTGCACCCAATCCCTATGTTTAGCGCATCCTCTTCAGCATGCGGGTAACGACCGGTAGCACCGTATTTCTCTCTGACTTGGTCAACAACCCAACTTTCGGGGCATATTTTTGGCATATTTTCTTTTAAATGATTGGGATAAGGCACACTTCTACCATTCAACCGTCTAAATTCTTTCATGTCACTTTCCCACTTCATCCTCTTTTGTTCGTACAATGCGGCCCACATTTGTGCCACTTCAAAATTGTAAAGAATGAATTTATTGATTGCTTCAATTTCTGCATTCGCTGATGAAATAAAACCAACATTATATAGTACTTAGAGATCAAAATATACATGATATCGAAGTTCAACATGAATATTAATTACTTTTTGTAAATTTGAAAAATTATAATTCGCTTACTCTTTATTAAGCACTTTTTTCCACTTGTTTGGAGCAAGTCCCCTTCTCTTTTGTCTTCATCCCTTTCATCATCCCAAATCACCACACTTGGTTTGTTTTCAATCTGCTTGATGTACTCATGAGAATACTAGAAAGACTCATACGATATGTACCCCTCCTCCAGAGACCCCTCAGGTTTTGCCCTTTGTCGAACAAAACCTTTCAATTTCTTCATGTACCTCTCTAAGAAGAACATCCAACGACAAGAAACCACCCCAACTAATTCAACCTCATCTACTAGATGGATTAGAAGATGAACCTATAAGTCCATGAAACTCATCAGCAATTCCTTCTCAAACATACAAGCAATCTCAACTATCTCTTGGCGCCACCGTGGAATGCTAGCCACATGAATCTCCTTTGACGTGATCCAAAGTACAAATGCAGATAATTTAGATATTGCACGTCCTAGGTCTTGTGGGAATTCATGTTTCACACACCCATGCATGAACAAAGGATAATGACACTGCAAAGTTATAAATACGTGCAATAATATACAAAATTAGTTATGTTTTATGATCCCCGCATGGGATAAAATTTATTAATATAACAAATAATAAAATAATGCTTTTGAAATTGTACGTACTCTTAGAAGATTCAAATGGTCATGTGATTTCAACCTCGAAAAATGGTCATCCACGGTGAAGCAACGTTGTAGTGAAGACCTGTATGAAGTTGGCGCCCTCACACCCATTATAACTTTCTTTGCGAAAGAAATATCATCTTTTTTTAAAATCCATGGGACATCACCTTCTTTGAAAAACCATGAATTAGAGGGACCAGCGCCTGCCTCTGATCTTGTAGCTTCTAATATTCTTGGCCAATGTTTCTTTTTAGTTTTTGAAGTAATAAGATCCTTCCTAATAGCTAATGTGTCACTTTGTTTCGATGATATGTGCCTCCATAGAGAATATGAAACATCTTTAAATATATGGATGGGATCTAATAAGTGGGTAATCTTAAGATGCTCCCAATATGGGAGGTCATAAAAAATAGATTTTCTTTTCATCCCAATGGGAAATTTCTCAAAATAGGTGTCGAAGAAATCTGGATCATCGAACATAGGCTCCCCATTTGAATCAAACATTTCTATGAACTCCTTCTCCTTCTCTCTCTCATATGCTATAAGCCATTCAACTGCTGTCATTATTAGAGGTCTTTGGGTTCTCTCTCATTTACCATTGAAAGTGGATGCTACTCTTTTGTAAGGGTGTTCTTT
This sequence comes from Pinus albicaulis, assembly GCA_034641835.2. NCBI lineage: Eukaryota > Viridiplantae > Streptophyta > Pinopsida > Pinales > Pinaceae > Pinus > Pinus albicaulis. The sequence goes on along the minus strand of CM076573.1, from coordinate 919,142,003 downwards.
TGGTAGGAATACCCTGGAGAAATCATACACTGTCTTACGTAGGTCCTTGGACCATCTAGATTTCAGAGAAGGTTCACAACATTTACGTCCAAAATACCCTTTTGTTACAAGACCTACGAGATTATATTTGTATACATTAATTAATATGCATGGCACATTAAATAATATCATGAAGATCAGAACAAATATTACAACAAATTAAATAACTAATATGTGAAATAATATTGTTACGTATATAAACAAATCAATAAATTAAACATGTAATTTACCAGAGCAAACTCCTAAGCCTAGATAATCATGTGTCGTGCAAGCACATATGCCATACAACGTAAAACTCCTCTCTGTTGTGATGGGTCTTGATACATCGTATACATTTATCCCATCCCATAATTCCTTCAATTCATCTACCAATGGCTGTAAGTAGACATCCATATTGTTCACTTGTCTTCTACTAGGGACTGTGAGAGCCAACATAAGATGTTCATTCTTCACGGACAACCATAGCGGGATATTGTTATTGATCACTACTACATGCCAAACAAAATAGTTGGTGTTCTAGAGGACATATGGGTTGACTCCATCCATGGCTATGCTGAGTCGTAGACTTTGTACTTCATCCTTGAATTTTTCGAGCCATGTATCCTCTATATGCTTCATGGCTATTGAATCAGTTGGGATTCATATAACTCCCAACTCACTTTTGTGTGAGGCATGCAATACCTACAACATAGCTAATTCTTTTCAACGAAAGAGCCTTTGAATCCTTGGGATTATAGGCATGTGCCTCAATATCTTAAAAGGAGGACCAGTACATGATTTACCCTTCTTTTTTATTTATCATACCTGCCATGCCCACATTTCAGACACATATCTTTGTTTGCATATTCTCCTCTATATATAATACAATCATTTGGACATGCGTGATATGATATGTACTCAACACCCAACATTTTCAACAATTTCTTTGCGTCTTCGCAGCTACCGAGTAAGACATTATCACTTGGAAGAACCTTATCTTTGAATAACGTGTAGTTGGTGATCATGGAAAAATATATTAATAAATGTACATTAATGTCGATATAATTATTAATGTTCATAAAATTTACCATTTTTAATGTTCATTGTAGTGTACTGATTATATTTCAAATTTATATGAGTACTTTATGGTAACTTACCTCAAAATTTCTGAAAAACATGCATTCGACAAGCCAAAATTTTCTTTCAAGTTGTACAATAACATCGTTGTCCTCAAGTGGGTAGACTTTGACTGACTGCTAGGTCCAAAGAGAGGGGTGGTGGAAGAAAATTTAAGGCTTTCGAAAAAGGTTTCAGTGATATGATCATCATCCCCTAGCTGATCATCATTTTGGAATGCATCTAACAACATTGTCTCCATGGCAGTCGTATCCCTTAAGTAATCATCCATACCAACCTCTATTTGATTACCTCCATTGCTAGCTTGTGAATAACTAATATTGTTGTAGTCATTCATAATTGGTGAATCTAGACATAGTGGGAATTGAATTAGTGGTTTATTCAACCATTCTTGGTATCGTTCCTCTCCGATTTTTTCTCTTAATTCAGTCTTCTCTCGATTTGACATTGTCGTGGGGTGCAATGGAAGATCATATGTAGGTCATTCATCATCACTACAATCCCAATAATTAAAATATATGATATCAATTAGTACCACGCTGACAATATTGCATGATTATAAATTGGTTAGACGTTGAAATAATTACATATTAATTAATATATATACCAGACAATTATAATTATTACCATCATTGTCTCGGGATTGTGGCTAGAAGATGCAATATTTTTACAATTGGCAGGGTGAAACGACTGTCCATTTTCATCTACCAAATGTGCCTTGCGGTATGCAGCTCCTAATAAGAACTTCTGACGTTTTGAAGTAGTTTGTATATTTTGTGCATCTGAACTTAATGTTGAATTTGCATGAACTTGCAAATTTATATACATTATAAATTTAATTAAGCTGTGCATGATTGACTACATGGATAAAAAACATAAATTCAATTAGATGGTGAAAATATAAATAAAATATGAAGTAAATATTACGTCTTGAGATGGATAGGGAGAACTCTGTGATGGAATTTTGGAAATACTATGGAACGAGCTGGATTTTGAAGAATTTTCCATTTGATATAATTATGATATTTTCTCCCTGCATTTGAGCAAAACAACAATAAATTTTGGTGCACACATTTAAATGTAATTTTGGTGCCTAATGTACAAATCACCACACCGATGCATTTTTGGTAATGTGCACTGGTGTCATTTTATACCCAGACGCACCAGTGCGGTTTGATTGAGGGATGCACCGGTGACGAATAACTGCAAATAAAAAAGGTGCAACTCTATTTTCTTTAAGTGAAAAAAAATGGTAAATTGAAAAATGGGTGGCAAAATATTTTCGAAAATCTAATTTCATAAAAGATTTCTTTAAATACTAAACACTTTCATTATTTCACTATTTTTGCAAAAACAATTCAGCCAGAGATTTGCAGGCGACATACCTGGAGCAAACAGAGCACGAGAGCACTATGGAGCAGGGAAATACGTTCGAACAAAAGTATTCAGACAATAAGAATTCCAAACCTCTGGTGATTCAAACCCTGTAGCATAGAATTTCAAACGATCTCATGAATAAAGTTTATTGTTTTTTTACTTTTTCTGCAGTTTTTTTTATGTAATAAAAGGAAAAAATCAAAGTTTATTGCTTTTTTAAACTTTTTTTCTGTAGTTTTTTTATTCAGTAAAAGAACAAAATCAAAGTTTATTGTTTTTTTTTTTACTTTTTCTACAGTGTTTTTTATTTTTCTGCAGTTTTCAAAATAAAAAAATAAAAAAATCCATTTTTAGAATCAAACCCTAGATTAATTTTGTTTCTGCCTTTTCTTCTGCCTTTTTCTGTGATTTCAGAATTAGGGCTTTCAATTTAGATTTATAGAGTTTGTATAGTCGTAAGACATCCAACCCACGGGACGACTTGCATATTCGGGTCCCAATCCATGTCGGCCCTTGCGTGAATTTAAAAAAAAAACATATTTTTTTTCCTTGGTGCACCCTGTGTAACCTAGCACATTGGTGCACTCTATTATACCAACACACCGTGAAAGTACAGTGATAAAAATAAAAATAAAAACAAAATATTTTTTTATCAGTGTGCCATATGTAAAATATGGCATCGGTGCGCTATTTCATTATGGCGCACCACGAACATGCTGTTTCACACAAAAAAATCCACTTTAGAAACAAACCCTACATTTTTTTTGTTTATGCCCTTTCTTCTCCCTCTTTCTATGATTTTAGAATTAGGGTTTTTCAGTTTATATTTATAGGGTTTGTATTGCTAAATATAATCCTAAGACATCCAAAACAATGTTACCGATGAAATAGGTAACCTCATTGTTACCTACTTTTTGAAGTATCAAGAAAAACACCTGATTTTGAAAAAGTGGTGATGCAAAATCAAGAAAAAAAAAATTTGAGCATGTTTTTGGCACTTTAAGTTTTTTTCATTTTGTTTGTTTTTTTTAAATTTTTTTTTTTTTTTTTTTAAGTGATGTTTTTTATGTCGATTTTGAATAGTGGTGGTGTATCATCACCAACTTTTTTTTATAGGATTGATTTTGACACTATAAATTTTCTAATGTCTTCTTCTTCTGTGAGATGTTTATTTTTAAGTGCATTTATGTGCTTGTGTTTTAAAAATAAAAAAATAATTTTTTTTTAAAATAAAAACTTGTAATGATATCTTCACTTTTTCACATACATAAAAGATGGAAAAAGGGTCATTATTCTAAAGTTTATATTTTCTACATGTTTATGTATTGTTAAATAATTTTTCAATGCACATCAAAAAATTGTCACTAAAAAACCAATATTTTGAACCATATGACAAAAAAATACAATTTTTCAATATAAATACAATGCAAAAAATACACTTTTACAGAGTTTTTGTTGGAAAAACATGTTAAATAAACTAATTTTTTGGGAGAATCTTAACAAAAAAACTTAAGAAAACAACATTTTTATTGAATTTTATGTCAAAAAATAATAGCAATCACATGTTTTTTGCAAAAAAAAAGGGTTGTTCTCATAAATTATCAAAGTCTAAACATTACAAGTAAAATTGATTAATAGTTCTAAAAAATAAGCTTTGTTTGCAAGCATAACTTAAACATCATCAACAATATCAACTAATACATCTTCAACATCATCTAGAACAACATTGATGGCTTCCTCCACAGAATTTTCTTCATTTTGATCATTGTCGTCTTCTAATGGATCTTTCATGTCAACGAATCTTCCAAAGTGTCCCTTTCCAATCATTCCATATAATGGTGGTTGAGGTTCCTTTGCTTTTTTTGCCACACGTGATTCATTAAAATCTCCTTTCCTCAAACCAACTTCTTGCTTCACATCTAGAAGGAATTTAAGAGCATTAATTATTTGTTGAATAAATTTGCATTGAGCTGGGTCTTTCTCAATGGCAATGCAATTTCTTCCTTTTAGTAGGCAACATGCTAGTGTTGTACCTAATCATCAAGCACAAAAAAAATAAGTAAGAAAATTAGTATGGAGACATAAAAAGTAAAAAAGACAATATTTAAATTTAAATTTGTATAATAAAACTTTCCTGAACCTGAGAATAAATCCAAAACCCATTCTCCTTCATTTGAACATAGATCTATAAGATAGTTAATCAATATTTGTGGTTTTTGATAAATGTTAACTATATCTCCTTTTGCATCTTTATCCTCATATGTTAGTTTTCTTACAACTGCATCATAAACCAATACTTGACTATGACTCTTCCCATCTACTCGATTCATAATAATATGCTTATAGCTATCGTCTTTTGTCTAACATTCAACATGGATGAACTCACAATCATTTATAATAGGCTGATCTTCGGAAGAAACAATATTTGACTTTTGCCTGTAACATAACATAGTAAAAGTTCAATTAAATTTTACATGAATAAAAAAATTTAGGAGGAATCAAACATAAAATTTCAAAATCTTACCATGTAAGTTGCATCATTGAGTTTGCTTTACCCTTGAAGCTTGTTAATAACATTGGAAACTGTGTCTGAATGAAATGTCACAAATCGCCAAAGTGGTGATGTTGTCACTTCTTGAAAACTCGTAACCACTTTACTAAAAGCTTGATAAGTATATGGTTCTATATCATATTCAATGTTTGGGAAATTGAAACCATGAGGAATATCTGCAATAACTAGGCCATATTCCCTTTTAGGTATTAGTGATGCAATGTCTTCATAGTCACTTTGTATTATTTGATATTGGACACTGTCGAGCCCATTCCAAATGTAATGATTAAGAGTATGATCTAGTTCAAAATTCATAAAACGCTTCCTTCTCATGTTCTCCATCTTAATTTTTTCAATAAAGATTTTGAAAGTATCTGGTACTCCATTTCCATCCTTCTTCAACATCTTTAATGACATAAAAATATATATATAGATATGTATAAGTAATAAAATAAAAATAGTTTAAATATGAATAAAACGAATTTATAAATCAACGTACCTTATTGAATGCAATATAAAACTCTTTTAGTGTTGATGTAGAACTTGCTTCTGGGTAGTTGCATACAACATCATCCCAAATGTCTTCATTCAACATTTTAACCACGTGTTCTTGTATTTTCATAAAAAATTTCTGACTGAATAAATAAAGTTAAAAGCGTTAATATATTGACATGTATAACAAATTCTACCAACATCATTATGTTTTATTTAAAAGAAAATTATAATGAAAGAAAAATAAGAAATAATTCAAGAAACTTACTTTTGAAATTCTGCACACATTTCTTCCATTGATAATTCACCCGACTTCACACGGGCTAATACCGATTTGACTAATTTATCATCCTTCACACCTTGCATTGTTCGTCAAGGTGTAATAGTTATATCCTCTGGAAGCTGCTTCATTTCGGGACCCCCCTTACTGTTGGTACATATTATGGGTTTACTCTTTATAACCTTCTGATTTTTTATGGAAATATTCTCCCACCGATCAAAAATATCATCAATCAAATCCATACCTCCCCAGTTCTAAATGCCAACTAAAAAATGTTATCTATGCCTCTGAAGAGATTTGTATTCAATTTTCCATCTTCTTTTTTTTTTCATCAATTTGATAACCTGTTTCCATTAAACATTCCTTTCGAAATGCTACACTAACTTGTGTCTTATCCCCACCACATTTTTCTATGAATTCATTATGAATAAATTTGACCCTTTAGATGAAAGTCATTTTCATTCTGTACTCATTATCTGCATTATGATCCCATGCCAATAACTTTGATTCCATTTCTATTAAGCCAGCATAAATGATGCATTTCACTATTTGAAAAAGATAGTTATTGGGATATTCTGCAATCAATTGTCTCTTAGCCTCTATTGAATGGTTCCCTCCAATTACATAATATTTATAATCAAAACATTTTGTCTTGTCAAATGTTTGTTTGTTGGGAACCTGACATGGATCGACAAGAATCACATAATCCACCACATGCGCATATGGATTGAACCTGAACAATGTTTTCAGATTATGTACATGTAGGTGATGGGCCTTTCTAATTTGATATTGAGATTGTCCTTCATCTGGGCCATAAAATTGGTTAACATTAAGTTCAAATGTTTGGCCACCAAGAATTAATTTATTCTTCCTCAACTCTTGTCGAATAGCATTTTGTTTTGTTTTAATAATGCCATCCTCTAACTCAGCACCTGGTGTTATGATTTCTCTGCTTCCGTGAGAGCTTTCAATTTGTTCTTCACTGCTGCTCACGACCTTTACAGGTTCACCAATATTTGATTTCCTAATCTTATTGGATAACATATCAGTTTTTTTTATAAACAAGCTCTCCTTCATGAGGTAAAAGAGAGACATCTTTGGCAATTTTTCTTTTTGGTGTCTGATCTGTTTTCTCCTTTTGCACAATAGTTCTCATCTCCTCCTCACTAATTCTATCATAATTTTCTATTTCATGTTCGACACCTTCAAAATAAACATGTTTAAGTTTACTAAATTGACCAACCTTAGTGACTCTTGGTTGATCCCCTCTTTGTACTGTTGCAGTGTCACGAGCTATTTCTCTTTGCTTCAATCTCCTTTCCTCTGCTTTGTCTTTGTGGAAAGTTTTGATCACATCCATAACATTTGGCACCAACATATAAATACCTTCAAACATGTTTGAAAGACCCGGAACAAAATCCTATGAAATAAAATAAAACATGTCAATGATCAATAATTTATAAAAAATTGAATCATCCTTACAATAATGCATAGAGGAAATAAAAATAAGCATACTTACAATGTTATTTGCAATGTTACTTGATATTTTTTCAGAAAATTTTGAAGATATTTCATCTGTGTCATACTTGACGATTGATAGACGATATCTAACCTTCTCACGTTTATGAGCCTTCCTTGCAAGAACATCAATAGTGTTTGTATTCGGGACCATACATATGTCTCGTACTCTTCTCATCACATCATATGGCTCATTTAAGTCAATCATACCACAAATCAGATAGATGTGTATATTAGCCTCCATTTCAGTGTCTTCAAGATACCATGAGAAATCAGTTTTATCTATTTCCTCGGTGTTCTTCCAATTAGAAATAAGCTTTAATGAACCTGGTGCCCCACTTGCTTGACTTTTATTAGTGTGTGCAACAATGTCCTTATTGCGTCCAACAGTGTCCATAGTGCATCCAGCTGCAACTTTAGATTTGGGAGTTGTATCCATAGTGCATCGAGATGCAGCTGTAGATTTGGGAGCTGCTACCCTAGGTGCAGAAACATTCACAAAAGTCTTTTTTGATGCCATTTTCCTGATTATATATATATATATATATATATATATATATATATATTAGTTAATGGAAAATTATTACGAATAAAATAAATTTAATAAACAAAATTTATTTCTAAAACTAAATAGTTTGAAATTAAAGCAGTAAAATTAACTATAAAAAATTTCATTTAAAAACAAAATATTATAAATCATATGTATATATATCTATATAATATGTTTTGAATACATTTTATAAAAAATTTAAAAATGTGTTTAAATTGTATAAAATAATTAAAAAAAAATAAACTAGTATTTTCAAACTTCAGTTTTTGTTTAATATTTAAAAAAAAAACAAAAAAATTACTAATTATTTATAACAAATGTTATAATATTATATATTTTTTTATTTTTTTAATTGTATTGTTATATAGTTTTTTTTTAATTTATTATATTGTATTTTTTTTTAAATTATATAATGTTTAAAAACAAAACATAATTGTTGTTTTATATATATATATACATTATATTTTGAGATTTTTAACAATTATTTTTTAACAATATTCTTATTATATTATATAACATTTTTTATTATTATTTTTATATATAACAATGTTTCTATCAACTTTTAATTGTTTTATTAAAACAAATTATTAAAAAAAAAAAAATTAAAAAATTAAAAAACAAAATAAATAAAAATTAAAAACCAAAATTAAAAAATGTTTTATTAAAACAAATTATTAAAAAAAAAAAAATTTAAAAATTAAAAAAATAAAAATAAAAATTAAAAAAAAAAACCAAAATTAAAAAATGTTTTATTAAAACAAATTAAAAATAAAAAATTAAAAAAATAAAAAATAAAAAATAAAAAAAAAAAATTAAAAAAATTAATCGTTTGCCCGTGGCCACGGGAGGCCGATCGGGCGGCGCCACGGGGGCGGCCCAACCGGCCTCACGGCCCCGTTGGGCAGAGGGCCGATTCTGGGAATCGACCCTCCACCCAGCGGGGGCCGTGAGGCCGGCTGGGCCACCCTCGTGGCGCCGCCCGGCCGGCCCCCCGCGCTCAGCGGGTGCGGTTTGCGCGCACAGCCCGCTGGGCGCTGGGGGCCAGCCGGGCGGCACCACAAGGGTGGCCCAGCCGGCCTCACAGCCCTCCGCCCAGCAGGGGCCATGAGGCCGGCTGGGCCGCACCCATGGCGGCGATTAATTTTTTTAATATTTTTTAATTTTTTTTTTTTAAATTTTTATTTTGTTTTTTAATTTTTATTTTTATTTTTAATTTCGATTTATAATTTTTTTTTTATATAATATAATTATTAAAACATTATTTAATAATAAAAAAAAATGTTAAAAATATCAAAATATAACAAATATTAAAAAAAAACAATTTATCAAATCACAATTATGTCTTGTTTCTAAACATTATATAATTAAAAAAAAACAATATAATAAATAAAAATAACATTTGTTTTAATATAAAAATATAATATAATTAAAAAAAAATAAAAAAAATTCAACGCAATACAATATATATATATATATATATATATATAACAAAACAATAAAGAAAAAAAAAATTAAAGATTTAAAATTAAAAAGAATAAAACTAAGATTTAAAATTAAAAAAATAAAATAAAATAGAATATAAAATAAAAAAATTCTCAAAAAATAAATAAATTTAAATAATAAAATCACTGATATATTTATGATAAAAAAAAAAACAAATAAAAATGTTATAATATTACTTTTTTTTTAATGTGCATGGCCGTTTTATGGATTTTTCTGTCTAGATGAACCTATAAGTCTTAAAAAAGAAAAAAAGAAAATCTAAATTTATGTCCTTAAAACCCTAAAAAATTAATTTTTTTTGCATTTTCTTCACTAAAAAAATATAAAAAAATTAAGGTTTTTGAACCTAAATACCTTAAAAAAATAGTTTTTGGACACAAAAAAACTATTGAAAAACATATTTTCCCCAAAATCGTCTTTAAATTGACAGAATAGAAGGAAAACTAACCTTTAAAATGGAAAAAGCTGCTATCACCAATGCCAACACAACGCCTCAACAAAATTACGAATAGCAACACAATGCCTCCAATGCCAATGCAATGCCTTCACGAAGTTACCAATGCCAATGCAACACCTCCACAAAATTACCAATAGCGACACAACGCCTCCAATGCTAATGAAATGCCTCCACGAAGTTACCAATGCCAACGCAACACCTCCAGAAATTTGCTCTAACAAATACCAGAAAACTTGATGTGATGTGATGAATAGAAACAATCATTCCTTTTAAATAGCGAATATTGTCTGATTGGTTTACTGTTTAACGAATGTGAGATTAAAATTTCAAATTTAAAATATTTATATTTAGTTTATTATAGTTCATACTATAGTTAAAATACTTATTTGCATGTAGTTATCATAGTTAATATTTTATTTAATATTTACATGTACTGAATGTTGAATAATTCAAATATAATCTCAGATTAAAAATTAAAATATGAAATACTTACATGTAGTTAATTATATTTAATATTATAGATAAAATAGTTAATATTTGCATTTAGTTATCATAATTAATATTTACATGTAATCAATGTTTAAAATCATGGGATTAAATTTTAAAATCTAAAATATGTACATGTAGTTAATTATAGTTAATATTATAGTTTAAATAGTTAATATTTACATGTTATTTTTTTAAATATTTACATGTAGTCAATCTTAAACCATTCAAATAAGAAAATTATTTTAGTTTTGAAGACATGCATGAAAGGAATATTTTGTGGATATTTTGAATAGAAAATATGATGAAATATTTGAAGACCAACGGTTTATTAATAAATTTTGAAATATATTTTAGATGAATATAACGTAAGTTTAAAATTTAAAATTTAAAATATTTACATGTAGTCATTATAGTTAAAATAGTTAATATTTGCATGTAGGTATTATAGTAATATTATATTTAATACTTACATCTAGTCAATGTTAAATCGTTCAAATAAAAACATTATTTTAGTTTGGAAGGCATCCATGATAGAAATATTTTGTGGATATTTTGAATATAAACATCGGTAAAATATTTCAACATAAACAGTTTATTAAAAAAAATGTTAAATACATTTTTTGACTAATATTTGTACCAAATATTTGAAATGAAAATTTTGGAGGGAAATTTTTTCGCGAAATTTTTTGGGGGGAAATTTTGGAGGGAATTTTTTTTCGCGAATTTTTTTGGAGGCAAAATTTGGAGGGAAATTTTCAGTCTTTAAGCTATATATTGTAAGTGGGAGACGAATTTGTATCGTTCAACCTATTCTTGTTGAAAGCCATGGTTTCTTCTGATAGCGAAGTTTTTCTTTCTACAAAATCAACATCTTCGTCACGCAACAATTCTATTAAGAGTGATGAATATAACGGGAGTTCATTCACCATGAATAGAGAGTCAAAAAATCGACTTGGTTGTTATCCTAAAGATGATGAGAACAAAATTGATGAGGTGCAGCAAAATGAAATTTTTGTAAATCGAGCGCTAGTTATACCACTTACTCTTAATCCTAAGGATTATGAAAGCAACCGTGATGAAGGGCATGATGAAGAATTTCTAGAGTAAAAAGTTTCACTTCGTCCTAATCCCAAGGATTATGAGGACACCATTGATGAAGAGGGAGATGAAGAATATCCACTTCAGCTTAATCCTAAGGATTATGCCAGAACAACAAATGAAGAGGGGAATGAAGAATCTGTAGAGTCAAAATATCCACTCTGTCCTAATCCTAAGGAGTATGCCAGCACCACTGATGAAAAGGGAGATGTAAAATTTCCAGAGTCAAAATATCAAATTCGTCCTAATCGTAAGGATTATGCGAGCACCACTGATGAAGAGGAGAATGATAATGTTTCAGAGTCAAAACATCCACTTCGTCCCAATCCTAAGGATTATGCCAGCACCACTGATGAAGAGAGAAATAAAAAATTTACAGCGTCAAAATTTCCACTCCGTCCTAATCCTAAGGATTATGAAAGCACCACTGATGAAGAGGGGGATGAAAAAATTCCAGAGTCAAAATTTCCACTTCGTCTTAATCCTAAGGATTATGTCAGCACCAGAGATGAAGAGGGGAATGAAGAATTTGCAAAGTCAAAATATGCACTTCGCCCTAATCCTAAGGATTATGTCAGCACCACTGAGGAAGAGGGGAATGAAGAATTTGCAACATCAAAATATCCACTTCATCCTAATCCTAAGGATTATGCTAGCACCACTGATGAAGACGGGGATGAATTTCCAAAGCTAAAATTTTCACTTCATCCTAATCATAACGATTATAATTTAACCACTAATGAAGGGGGTTCCTATTCAAAGTGTCTCCCACTAAACTGGTGACCCAACATACCATGCCTCATGTATTAGCTTTCCCAAAATTTCATATTATTTGGGCACAACATTTTTTTTAATGAATTGGTTGGGTGTAATATCCCAAAATTGGAATAGCTACACTATTGGGAATAATGTGAGTTATTACCAATGTGGAGCTTCAGAAAATCATGAGATTGGAAATGTAGAGCAGCTCAATAGATGTAAAATAACATCAACCTAGCAGATGAAAGAACCTCAGCAAGATAATGGCCAATATTCTCCTTCCCGGGTAGGGAAATGCAGCAATACTGGGCATAAAACTGTTGTTTTCAGAAAATAGCGCTATACAAGTGAGGGATGGGATTTGGATCCCTTAGAAGAAATTATATACAATTTTTATGCAGAATTAGAGGTTAAAGAAATAACTCTAGCACATATAAACAGATCTCCCAAATCAATGTAGCTAAAATAAGCCCAAAACCCCATAGTCTAGCTCATGCAGCAACTACCAAAGCAAGAACTGCGTTATTCTCATGGGGGTTTCTAAATTAAATGAATAAAGGATTCTGATATACATCTTATATTAAGTAAACAACAGAGAAATGGATGTTTACAATCTTATACAGTAAAAACAAGAATCCTGGCAAGACTTTCGGCAAAAATGCATGAATAACAACATCACTGCAAAAATAATGCAGTCACTGCATATTTGTATTTAAAATGGCGGAATATGACATAAAATATCATAATAATACAAAGAAATGGCCCTAGGCCTCTTATTAGAACTCCCGGAGGGAAAAGAGCGCCTCCTCCTCAAATATTTGCATAAAATCAAAGGATGCAACACTGATGCTGCTGCCTCTACACCAAGGACACAGTTTTCTGAAGGAGACTACATTGTGCCTAAATGGAGATGAATGGCCTCAAGAAAAATATGGAAATGCAGCTCAAATCCTTCTCTCTTGATCCTTTAAGCAAGCTGATCCAAAGAGAGGGTGGAATTCCTACACAGGAATCCCTTGCACTAAGCAGTGCAACAACTTCGGCTAAATAGCTAAAGTATGCAATTGGTCTCTAGACCAATAACTCTGAATACATGAATCCCTCCCCTTTGATTCCATTCCTTCTTTTTATCTTTGGTGAGCCTCCTCACCCTGAACCCCACACAAGGTTGAGGTGACTTCTTCATGAAGAAAATTTGGGAACATTACAGTCCTCCCCTCCCAAATGTTGCTTGTACCCAAGCAACTGCAAGGATAGGACTGAAGAGAATCCTCTTCTCCCCTGTAGCACCCTCATAAGATGAATTTTCCCAAGGATCTAGGTGTTGCATCATCAATATATCTCCAAGTTGCTCCTCCCAAGTGTGTAAGCTATCTAAATAGCTGACATTATGTGAAAGTGAAACATCTATGGAAGAAAGAATGGGTTGTTTGAAGGTTCTCTTGAAACATGAGGGCTGATATGAATTGGGATTCATCATCCCCCTTTGAATCTCTTCCCCCCAAGCTATCACCTAAACAAAATGGGTCACCCTCCAAATTGACAACTCTTGAAGGATCTCTTCCACCTTGAGCTCATGTAGAATAGGTGGGCTGAAATTCTGAATATGGTAGACAAGAGAGCCTACCCCACGTTGTAATCCTCTCCACTTAAGATAAGTGTAGAGAATTTGTTGATATTGGGCTATAATACTGTTGCCCTCCAATGGCAAGAAGGAAGCTAGACCTCCAAAGTTCCCTCTCCCAGCTCTGTGAATCAAGCTAGCCCAAACCATCTCATACCTGATGGATAAGAAATCATTATCATAAAGCATCTCATCCATCTCATGGCCCTCCTCATACATAAAAAAATACTTGGCTGTAGAGGCCATTTCCTTCCCCATGCTTCCCTTAGAACATGTAATGCAGAAAGTAAGGGAATCCTCCTCCCAATAGAACACATCCACTCCATGTGTCTCTACTCCAATCATGCTCCTCATATAGGCAAGAATGATATCAGCAAATAGGATCATGATCAGCATCATAATGAAAGAAAGACTCACGGTTTTATGTGGTGTTGGAAGGTACCAACAGTCTCCCAAGTGGTCACAGCGCAGTCTTCCCCACTACAGCTTCAGAGAATGGTATGGAAAGTCGTCTTTTGACAAATGGATTTCTGTATAAGTCATCACACCCACTAGTAAATAGTGGATGGCTAAATATGTCAATTGAGAACACAAGAAGTAACCACATACTTTCCCCCGATCATACAGTAGATAGCTATCTCCATCATGATAGCTGGCCAAAAATAGACCATGGAGCCTAAAGAAAAACTTGTCCCTTTGTAGAACAATGCACTGCAATGAAAAGGTAAGAGCATGCAAATATTGTATTGAACAATCAACAAATGCATAAACATAATTCTTACCATGTGATGGAAGCAAGATGGTGACAAGATCCATAAATGAATCCTCCATAGTGGTATGGCATACCCATCCGAAAAGGAATGAACCACATGCTGCATAAAAATCCTCCTTCTCATGTTTGGAAATCCAAGTCAAGGAGAACATAACACAATAACCAATGAGTCCATTCATCACTCTACCAATATCACCTCCTTTATTCCCACCAAGTGCATAAAATATGAAGTGATCCTGGGAACACTCCATCAACAAGCTCATGCTCCAAAGTGACAGCGTTGTTGGCCTATGCAAATAGGCTCCTACCAACTCATAAATCCAATATCTGACATATTCAATTTCAAAGACTCCTCTCATAATGTTGCCACCTCCTCTCATTGCAACATCATGCAAAATGTGAGAGCAACTCTGTCCTTGCTCTCTCCCAAACCTCCAAAGCAACCAATGTCTTTGTTGCCCTAACATACCTCCATCATGCAACTCATGTGGTGAAAACATAATGATCACATCACCATCATGCATACACACTCCTTGCTGTCTCATGATGCAAGTACCTTTCCAAGTACTCTCCTCCTAAATACCCTTGGAAAAAGGATATGTCTCATGATGGCCAAACTCTCTCAAGAGTAGCCAACTCAGTTTTGCCTCCTGTTGCCTAGTATCATAGAGTTGCAAGTAACTCTCTAACTTCTTGCTCTCTATCCACATCCATTTTTCTACCGATGAATGCCTTCTATCTTCCTCCATCTTGGTATTCCTCCAAAAGGGATTACCATCCTCCCATATCATATTTTTCTCCTTGCATTCCATGGGATGTTGAAATGCAACTCCTTGGAGACCTCCTAGAGAAGATCTCTCATCGATGATCATTTTGAACCCATAAGGATCCAAATGGGCTGAAAGAAAAGCCTCCTTGCTGCTACCTCTTGACAGCGCTATAATCCTCCTCCAGGGTGTTTTGGCTATCTCATGTCTCAACTCTCGGATGAACATTTGGTTCTGCATAAATTTGTTTGGAGCAATGTTCACTCCATCCTCCAGATTCATGATTCTCTCCAAAATATCACACCTCAACCTAAAGGGTTGTGTGCAACTCAACAGGGGTCTATGAGAATGATGGTTCATTTTCTCCTTGAACCATTCAAGCTTGCACAACACAATGCAATATTGATGCTCTTTCATGGCAACAATGTTTGATCTTGGGCCATATAAGGACATGTTCCCACCATTATTAGAAAGATTTGCTGCAATAAGGAAAAATGGAAATCTTCCCATACCTTGGTTAGATGTGGGAACTTCTTGTAGAGCTGCAAAGGCTCCTCCCTCCAATTTAATGGCTTCCCTAGCTAATGATGTAGAAGGCTTCTCTCCCAAGGTTGTGACAACACTGGTACTTATCTCTTCCCATGGTGGTGTGGACCTTCTCTCCTCTAATCTCTCTCCATAAAAAATTCTAATCAGCTCTTGAGTGAACTCAGAAAAATAAGTCACTCTTGTGTGGCTTAAGTTATTGCACCACCAAGCATTGGCTTCACCCTCTAGGTGCAGCGCTGCAACTTCTACTGCCTCCTTCTCTACCATTGGATGAAGTAGGAAGAATGCCTCAAGATTTCTTGCCTAAGCTCTAGCTGTAGTTGACCCATAAAATGTAGACAATAGGAACCTATTTCCTTTGATTTATCCTCTTCTGCAAGATCTTCTTTCTTCTCTCAGTTGAACAAACTGAGGAAAATCTAGGGTCTCTTTGGAAGCCCTAGGTTGGCACTTGTATTCTGCCAAATACCCACTCAAGATTTCATGCTCTAAGTGGTCTCCTTTCTCTTCACTTCCTCTATGAGAATAGGAATTGCATGCATCTTCTTATTCTTCTTGAAACCTTCTAGAGGTCTCACTGCAACTCTCTCCTCCTTGAAACCCTCTTGGAGTTTCAATGCATTTCTCTTCTTCTTTCTTCTTGGATCTAAAAATGGATGAGAGTAAGCTCATCCTCTCCATAATTTTTTTCTCCTCTTCTCCTTATCTCCTGATTGGATCTTAAATCCATATTTTGAGCCAAGATGAAAGCTCCTATACCACTGTAATATCCCAACATTGGAACAGCTACATTATTGGGAATAATGTGAGTTATTACCAATGTGGAGCTTCAGAAAATCATGAGATTTGAAATGTATAGCAGCTCAATAGATGTAAAATAACATCAACCTAGCAGATGAAAGAACCTTAGCAAGATAATGGCCAATATTCTCCTTCCCAAGTAGGGAAATACAACAATACAGGGCATAAAACTGTTGTCTTCAGAAAATAATGCTATACAAGTGAGGGATGGGACTTGTATCTCTTAGAATACATGATATAAAAATTTTATTCATAATTAGAGGTGAAAGAAATAACTCTAGCACATATAAATAGATCTCCCAAATCAATGTAGCTAAAATAAGCCCAAAACCCCATAGTCTAGCTCATGCAACAACTACTGAAGCAAGAAATGCGTTATTCTCATTAGGGTTTCTATAGTAAATGAAGAAAGGAGCTTGATATACATATTATATTAAGTAAACAACATAGAAATGGAGGTTTACAAGCTTATATAGTAAAAGCAAGACTCTTGGCAAGACTTCCGGCAAAAATGCATGAATAACAAAAACACTGCAAAAATAATGCAGTCACTGCATCTCTATATTATACATGGCTTAATATGACATGACATATCATAATAATACAAATAAATTGACCTAGGCCTCTTATTAGAACTCCCGGAGGGAAAAGAGCACCTCCTCAAAGATTTGCACAAAATCAAAGGATGCAACATTGTTGTTGCTGCCTCTGCACATTGCTGCTGCTGCCTCCGCACCAAGGATGCAGTTTTCTGAAGGAGACTACATTGTGCCTAAATGGAGATGAATGGAATCAAGCCAAATATGAAAATTCATCTCAAATCCTTCTCTCTTGATCCCTTAAGCAAGCTGATCCAAAGAGAGGGTGGAATTCCTACATAGGAATCCCTTGCACTAAGCAATGCAGAAACTCCGGCTAAACAACTGAAGTATGCAATTGGTCTCTAGACCAAGAAATATGAATACATGAATCCCTTCCCTTTGATTCTATTCCTTCCTTTTATCTTTGGTGAGCCTCCTCACCCGGACCCCACACAAGGTTGAGGTGACTTCTTCATGAAGCTTCATCTTTCAAAACTGCACTGCCCTAGCTAGCTTCCCTCCTTTTGTGACAGCGTTGTTGACTTGGTCAACTATAACCAATCCACCTGCAATGCCTCTTTTCACACCAAGGGATCTTCAATCTGGTTCTCATATGTGTGTCTAGGCTGATCCTTGTTCACATTGAGCTAGTCACTTTGGGTGATTTCTTCCTTCTCTAGAATGCATGTTGACTTAGTCAAACTTGACTATGTCTCCATCCAATTTGTCCTTGTTCATACTTTGAGGTGTAAAACCAGCTCCTAAGATGATTTCCTTCCTTACTAAGGTGGAATTTATTCATAATTTTATTATTCATGGGCCTCCTTACCCATTTATTCCTCTTCTAACTGAAAGTAGAAAAATCTAATGTTCCAAATTGCTATGTGCAAATTTGGGAACATTACATTGGGTTCCCAAGTTGAAAAATAAGTAAGGTTATCTATGAGGGTATGACAACTAGGTAGTGTCAAGGTGTTCCAGGGAATGTAAGGTTCCCAAGTAAGGCTAGTTGTCAGGGCATGAGTGCCAAGGTGCGCTTGGGAATGATAATATGTGACAAATAGTGTGAAGGAATGTAAAACATGCTAAGATGTTCCAAGTGTTAAGGCATGCCAAGATGTGCAAGGGTGTTACAATACGTGTCAGGGATGGTCAAGGAAACAAAATAGAGAAACAAGTTAAACTACAATGAGATGAACACACAAGAGGGTTAATATGTCATCAATTTTCCTTTTCCATGAGGGTAATGCTAGGCACACCAACACTAGGTGTGAATAAATGCCAATTGTTAGTACATTCTACATGCCAAATCTTCATCTATTGCTTCTCATCTACTATCCAATAATTGATCTCAAATAAATTTAATATTAAGCCATGCCAAACCATACCAAGTCGTCTCAATGCATGTTAGACATTCTAAGACTTTCCAAGCGCTAACATGTGCCAAGTGCCAATGTGTATTAGGGAGTGTTATGCATGCTATGAAGTGGCAGGTGTTACACCATTTTTTGGTCATCTAACCTATTATCATTAGATGGACCCAAGTACACAATGTAAGACCAATTTTACGCTAAGTAAAATTTCTTTCACTATGTAAATAACTTAATAAACCACATTTATTAGGTTGTTTATGGTCTAAACAGGAAACCCCAAAAGGAAATATTAAACAAACCTATATTTGTTTGATTTTCCTCATGGAATAATTAATTAAACCATAATTTAATTATTATTCCTAATCATATTTAACCCAAAAGAAAGAAATTAATTAGATAAACCTTTATTTATCTTATTATTTTCTAGGAATAATTATTTAAATCTTATTTAGATAATATTCCTTGTTAAATATGACCAAATCACCTACAAATAATTAAATAAATCATTATTTATTTAATTATCCTTCAACCACTTCCTTAAAAAGATAAATAAATCATTTATTTATTTATTATTAACAAATAAAGGGATTTGACCCAAGTCAAATACTTTTTCCCTCCAACAAATATAATAAAATATTCCATAAAAGGTGGATCTAGATTTGGTTAACATTATTTTAATCATACACCAAGATCTAGAATGACCCCATATTTCGTTATAAATAGGAGGGTTTTTCCTACCATTCTTCACCTTTTGTTGCCTATTAGATCACTTTTATAGCATCATTTCTCACCTTGACATGATTCATGATTGCTACATGGCTTTTGGGCACCCATTCCTACAGACTTGGACAAATTCACTTAAAAACAGTGTAAAATCCCCCATACGCGACTATGCCCATATTTTTCCGCGTGTATACGCGAGTCAAGCTAGACTTTTCCGCGTATGCCATTAAAATGATTAAAAATATATAAAAATCCCTAATTTATTTGGGTTGATGGTTACTCGAGTAGTTCAACCACCCCGGCCCGTGGCCAGCTTTTTCCAAGCTATTTGAAACTTCTTGGAGGGACTATAAGCCCTCATGTGTATGGCCTGGGGAGAGAGAGATTGATATTATACTGCTGTTGGTATTCCCTATCAAGTCTGATTCCCCTGCCTCACACTTTCCCGATTAATTGTAGGAAACCCTTGTTTCCTTGAGATACACATCATATGTTATCTCGTATGCACCGATTTGGAAGGAGTCTTATGAGAGACGAAGTGCAGACGGATCCCGAGCCGACGGTGCAGAAGGCCATGGAAGGATCAGGTGATCTCTCCACTCGTTACTTTTGTACATGCTATTTATAATACAAAAGTACCATGCTGTTCCCGAAATAAACGTGTTAGTGTATGCTTATATGTATGAGAATATTTGTTATACAAGCATTCATTATGATTTAATTAATGTTTTATGTGAATCTCACTAACATTTAGAGTAGATATATGTTGTACAACCAGTCCTTTGTGCTTGTTTCTTCTTGTCTTTCAGGTTAAGAAGGAAGGATGGTTGCTGGGGGTTTGAACCCTGCAGGATCTTCTTCAACCGTAGGACCTACGGGTAACTTTCTCATTCTACTCTATTTAGTTTTTACGAACGTGCATGGTTGTGTGAGTCTGTTAAGTAGCATGCCCACATCTTGTGGAGGTTGTATCCTTGACCTCTAGGGTGTTAATTCCCCGAAACAATCACTCTGGATCTAAACTCTTGGTCTAACTTTGAGCCATTTTCATTGTCATATTTTCCATTATTTGCTATGTGAGCTCCCTTTGAGTTTTATCTTTGTCTGGGTTTTCTACACCAACAAGAGAGAGAAATTCTAGATCTGAAGTGATGAGGACTTCCAAGAACCCATCCCATTCAGGAGAATTGGAAACATCTTCTTGTTTTCCTCCTAGGTGCCCTTAATACAAAAAATTCTTTCAAAAATTGTTCTTGTCTTGTCTATTGGATATATGGAGAAAACCCTTCTTTTTTACTGCTTAATGTTTTTCTATGCATAGATCTGGTTTTTGCAGCTCTTGTCTTGATCAACTAACTACAGATCTGAAGATATTGGCAACCATATTTGATGTTAGGGCTATTAGTTATGCGTAGCTAAAGTGGTCTTTTTTTGTACACTTCGACAAAGGATTAATACTAACAAAAGGCGACTCCACGCGGGTTTTAAATTACGACCGCTGTCGTTTTTCATATTCCTGCATATCCAGCTACTTCAGACCCTAGGGTTTCTTTTCAACTTTTTTTTTTTCCTATTTTCATGTTGTTTTTCTCCTATAAAACCCTGTCATTCTAACTTAGTGTGTTTCGGCCTATTGCGCGAGGGTGAGACATTAGCCTGGCGAGACGACAACTGCAGAATTTGTGTGGGGCACTCGGAGCTTCAGGTCACACTTTTCAGCCCATAAACTGCGACCTGGACCTCTAGGTCACACTTTTCAGCCCATTTTCTGCGACCTGCACTGAAAACAGGTTAGAACCTGCGACCTGCCAATTTTTTGTTGTTTTTCTGTAATTTTTCTGGGTTTTTCTGAAGCTTCTGTCAGGGTTTTCCAGCCTCTGTCTCAGCCCGTTTCGACCTGTTTCTGATCTGTTTTGCTCATCTAAGTGGGAAAATAGCCCCTAGGGCTTCAGTACCCTCCACTTTTGGTGGAAGAGTTTTTATCTATTTCAGGTCTGTTTTTTTCAGAGTTTCAGCCCCCCTTTTTTCCAGATCTAATACCTCCTTTTCAGACCTCTTCTAATCAGCTCTTCTCCCTTTCAAATCACCTCCTGAAGATTTGTTTGGATCTACTTTTAGGGCCTCCTCCTTGCCCCTTCTGCTTTTTATGATTTCCTCCTTCTTTCCAGCCACCTTGCCTCTGCCTCTTGGCTGTGATCTGCACCTCTTTTCAGCAGCTTTTCCCTTTAGATCCCTGTCCCTTTTTTAACCTAGATCTATTGGCCTCTTTTTAGTGCGTTTTGACTAGATTTTTTCCCTCTCTTAGATTAGTTTTTGGAGACCCGCCTTTTTGGGTTAAATCGATGCACTAGTAGCTGTTAATTGTCTGTTATTTCAGTGTTATATACTGTTTTTGCAACATTATTTTCAGTTACGCAACACACTTTTTCTATTGCTCTCAAAACGAAAAGGGTTTAAAAATTAAAATTAACACACGCCACACACTCACCCTAAGCGAAGAAGAGCCTGGTTTACACCACCAGGCAAAGACTTTAAAATGAATTGACACTGCACCTTTTTTCCCTTGTTTCGACATTGTAATCACTTGATTCTGCACCTCCCTGCCTCTGTCAGTCATTCTTCTTCCCCTCATGCCGTGTTTGTGTTGATCATTGCGCCCCCAAGGCGCACTTCCCGGAGACTTCTTGGCCTTCACCCTCAGTTTTCGGTCGATCGACCTGCTCCGTCTCACCGTCGTTGAGCCATTCCTCCTCCGAGTCTGCATTCTGACTCCTCTTATGATTCATTGGGTTCTCCTTTTATTTCTGGTTCTCCCCCTGTCACCTTCACTATGTCTGGTCCAGGGCCTAATGCTAGCAGAGCTCTCGGCCCTAACGCCGGAACTACTACTAGCGGAACCGCCACAGGAACTACCTCGGCCGCACCCTGGCTACCATACATCGCAGGCCTCAACCTCCCTGATTTCAATCAGTTGATCAATGACCCTATCTGCCACGATGTTAGTTGGCCTGCTATGCCAACCAAGCTCCCCTCCGACATCCCTAAGTTCAAAGGCCTTGCTGGAGAAGATCCAACCAATCACGTATGATCTTTCCACATGTGGTGTTCCTCCAATTCCATTACCGATGATTCCATCTGTCTTCGGTTGTTCCAACACACGCTTACCGGAGAAGCTTCTAAATGGTATGTTGACCAAGCCACCTCTTCCCATACCACCTTTGTGACAATTTCCCAAGCCTTTTTATCTTATTTCCAGCTCCCTCTCCGATACGATACTGGTACGGAGCTTTTGACCTCTTTCAAGCAAACCTCTTCGACCCGCCTTTCCACTCATGTCCAGGAATGGCGACGAAGACGAAGCTTATGTCGAGCTCCCCCCTTCGAAGATCAGGTTTATATGGACTGGTTCCTTCGCACTCTCTTAGCTCCCATTGGCAAAGATGTCGCCTCCCATTTCCCTCAAATCGAAGAAGCCGCCCTCCAAATAGCCTTGAAATATGACTTGATCTATGCTCAGTCTGGTTATGTTTATACCGTCCTTCCTGACCTCCCCAGGCCCGGCGGCGCTAACGCCCCGGGGGAATCTCATTCCGCTGATGGTATCGTTGGAGCCCTTTCTCATCCGTATGCTCAACCTCCTATGGGCTATGGTCTCCCTCAGGGAGGGGCCAGCACCTCTAGCACTTTCCCCCCTCCAGGTATCATGTATCCAGGATACGGCATGCCTCATCCTTTTGCCCAACCTCCTGCTTACGTCAATGTTGCCCAACCTAACCATTACCCTTATCTGCAGCCTGGTGCGCCAGCTCCTCTAGCATATGCGCTTTTGTCTCCCTTGCATCCTCCAACCCCACAACAACACCTATAGACCCCTCCAGGGCAAGTATTTGCACAGCAGGGCGCGGCTAATCCTCCTTCTTCTCAAAGAAGGCAGAGAGGCAATTCAAACCAATCTTCCCCTGGTACTCGTGGGCCCAATCCTCAAGGTATTGACCCTAACACTGCTAACCAGCAACAGGGCACTCAGCCCAAGCCGGACAGGCCTCTTCGCACAAATAAGCCTTGTTCATGTTGCGGTGTTTATGGTCATTACACCCACGATTGTCCCCTCTTACCACAGATGCGGCAGATGTGGGAGTATCAAGCCACATTGCGCGGACAACATGCCTCCCCTAATGCTCCCCCTAATGTGGCCACTACTCAACCAACTGTGTTTATTGATCCTTTCCCTTAGCAAGGATTCGTGGCTACCCAACCACCTGAAGGACAGGTCGCCACTCCACCTTCCATTTCTGGTTCCTTTGATTACCAGATCCTTATGATGAAATCTGATCCATCCCCTCCCGTCGACCTTCACCTTCAAACTTGGTCTCGCCAGTACCCCAAGCCTCCCGCTCAGTCTGCCCCCGAGTCCCCTTCTTCCGGTTCTACAGAGCCTCTTTCGACATCCAATGGTCCCTTACACATCCCTCAACCCAAATTTGAGGTCCATACAAAAATTCCTAGAGGACCGTTACGTCGAAATGCCGCTTCTAGTCGCGCTGCCCATTCGTATAGCATAGTAGATGATTTGGCGCAATCTCCTGCTGCCATTTCCACACTGGAACTCCTCCAGTCGTGCCCTTCCCAAAAGAAGGCTCTACTATCTTCCATGGGTGTTGTAGATCCTGCTGATGACCAAATGATTGTTTTCGATGCCCATCAATCAGAACATCCTCCTATTCATGCTTCCGTCGCCTTCCAAATCCCAGTCAAGATCCGGAATGCCAACGTTTCTCAGTGTATAATTGATGAGGGGGCATCCACTTGTGTGATGTTCGCTTCGGTTTGGAAGAAACTCGGATCTCCTAAGTTGGCCCCTTCCACGATCACCCTTTGAGCGTGGGACGGCCATGCCTCCCAGCCCATTGGCCTTTTCCGTAATTGTCCTATCACCCTTGCCGGTAAGACCGTTTGCGTTGACGTCGAAGTCATTGATGCCCCTCTAGACTAGAACATTCTATTGGGGCGAAGCTACACCTATGCCATGTCTGCTGTCCCATCCGCGGTTTTTCGCAAGATGTCTTTTCCTCACAATGGAAAGATAGTCACCATTGACCAGTTGACTTACCATGAGCCACCGTCTCAGACCTCCCCGGAGACAACCATCTCTTCTGTAGCCAATAAGAAAACCGTCGATTCCTTGACCAGTGTCTCCCTCGGCGTCTACAAAGATTCCTCCCTACTTGGAACTTTTCCTGGTCTTCCCCCTCCTCATATCTCTGATCCTAGCTTATCAAATGTTTGCACGATGCAATCGTCTCGGGCTGCCCTTAAGCAACCCGCCTCGGCTAGTTAGCAACCTCAGACTCAACCTCACCCACCGCAACCCGCTCCTAGCCCTTCATCTCCGCCAGCCAGACCTCCTCCTTCTGGCCCTTCTCCTATAGCTGGTATCCCTGAACCCCTTTATCCCCCTGGATCGGTTCCCCCAGGCCTTAACCATCTCAGAGCCGTCCCTCCTGGTCATTATCCCGTTGGTCAGATACCTTTCCTAGCTCCCCCTCCCGGAGTCTATACGGTCCCCGTCATGGCCACCCTCTCTCTCCCTAACCTGACCCTGGGCATACCCGTTTGGTACCTTGACCCTCCAGCCGCTATCCCACCCGGTCACCCCAAACCCTACCTTGCTTTGACACCGGTTCAACCGGTCCCCCTCACTTCCTCCATTACCACCGGGTCCCCTGCACCTCCCCAGGACCCTGCCCCCATGGTGAAAGCCCTAGGAAAGAAAGGCAAAGCTCGTAAGGGGGCAACCAATCAAGACCAAGCCGCCCCGACAAACCCTACCCCTCCTAGACCGCTAAAGCCCGCTATCCAGTGCGCTTTGTGCGATATTGTTGGTCACGCCACCCACACATGTCCTGAATTGCCGTACCTCAAGATCCTAGTCAACGAGACGTTTCCTGACTCTGATATCCCTGAAGTATATGTCACTATCCCGGATTATATCCCGAAACTCAAAACCTTGCGCACAAATCACCCTTCTGCTTTGTATGATTTCCATGGCCATTACACCCACCTCTGTCCCCGCCTTGAGGAGTATCGTTCCTCCTTAGACACGTACCGCCAATTCAAGGCTACGCATGACAAGATACATTCTCACTTGTCTGCGAGCTCTACTTCTATAGGACCAGAGGATATTCCTACTCCCATTCACATTCCTCCTCCCGCTATCGAACCAACCACGTCTTTGATCACCATTTTGTACCTATCATCATCCTTGAGAGATAATTCACCTAACCTTCAACCTGCAGACACTCTCTATCCCCCCTCAGTCGACCTTGGATCTGTTGACATTGCGCATGTGATCCCTTCTCCACAAGATGACCAGTCACACATCACTACATCATCGGGTGATCCTCCTTCCTCCAGTCTTCCCATCTTCCAGTCTGATGAAGACATTATGGAAGCCATGACCAACCCTGACTTTCCATGGGATGATATGCACCATCGCGCATACTTCCTCCCACAGCAGTCCCATGACCAATATGCTATGAAAACCAAAGACTTCATTCCCAATGCAGTCGATTGGTTCAAAAATCCCATCCTTGCACCTGATGCTTTCGAAGAAGGAAACATGGCCAACATCTCTCCTACCATTAAAATTGACATTTCGGTCAAACCAGGAATCGAAGAATATATCACCTTGGGCGCCCAATGCACCCCGGAAGAAATCGAAGCTTACACTAAGCTTTTCAACACCATCATCGAGCATCATATCAACATGTGGCCCGATGCCAACCCAGTCTGACAAAAGTTGAGACCCATTAATCCTTCCAGACGTGATGCTACCAAAGCCGAAATCGATAAGCTCAAGCAAGATGGTTTCATTTATCCTATTGAATACACCACTTGGGTGTCCAACCCGGTTCCCGTCCTCAAGAAACAAGGCACCATCCGTGTCTGCACAGACTTTCGCGACTTGAACAAAGCTTGTCCCAAAGACAACTTCCCCACACCATTTATTGACCAAATGATTGATGAGTGTGCGGGGCATGAGGTTCTATCCTTTATGGATGGTTTCTCTGGATACAACCAAATCGTTATCCGTCCTGCTGATCAACTTAAAACTGCGTTCATCAGTTCGTGGGGAACTTTTGCTTACCAGGTCATGCCATTCGGCCTTAAAAATGCTGGCGCCACTTTTCAACGGGCCATGTATTATTGTTTCCATGACTTAGCTCATATTATCCTTGCTTATTTAGACGACCTCACTGTGCGTTCTAAGCATCGAGCGCAGCACCTCCACAATTTGCGTACCGTATTTCTCCGATGTCACAAGTATAATATCCGCCTTAACCCATTGAAATGCGTCTTTTGCGTGTTCGCCAACCGTCTCTTAGGCTTCATAGTGTTTAAGGATGGTATCACTCTTGACCCTTTGAAAGTTCAAGCCATCCTTGAACTTCCCATTCCACGTACCCTACGCCAGCTCCAAAGTCTCCAAGGCAAAGCTAATTTTCTTCATCGGTTCGTCCTTGACTATGCCACCACCGCACATGGGTTCCTTAGACTCCTCCGATCCAATATCCCATTCTTTTGGGATACCTATGCTCATGAGTCTTTCGATGCCCTCAAGCAGGCTCTCACATCTGCTCCCTTGATCCGCCCTCTCGACTTTGATAGGGACTTCATCCTGTACATCTCCGCTTCCACCTATTCGGTCACTGGAGCCCTTATCCAGGAAGATGACAATGGTATCGAGCATGTGATATACTACGTTAGTAAGAACCTAGTAGGACCTCCTTTTTCCTACTCACATGAAGAAAAATGAGTGCTGGCTATTGTGTTCTCAGTCCAAAAACTTCGTCATTACATCCTCATGCATTCCACCAAGGTTGTGACTACTTCCAACCCCATGGCTTTCCTATTGAGTTGCCGCATCCTCACTGGGAAGTACGCCCATTGGGTCATCATCCTTCAAGAATTCGACCTCGAATTTGTCACACCAAAAAGTAAGAAAGGTTTAGCCCTTGCTGAACTCATTTTTGAATTACCTGCAGGAACACAGGATCCTCCAGTTAATGATGATTTCCCTGATGAGCACTTATTCGCCATTACTCCGGACGATCCTTGGTACGGCAATATCCTCACTTACTTACGAGCCCAAAATTTCACTCTTCACCTTGATCGTGACGCTCGACGACGTATCCGACACCAGGCTCCTCGCTACCTTCTTATCGGTGACGACCTCTATCGTCGTGGTATAGATAATGTCCTTCGTCGTTGTCTCACGTACACTGAAGCTGAACAAGTCCTCAATGCCTGCCATAGCGGCACTTGTGGTGGCCACTTCTCTGGTCTTGCTACTGCCCAAAAAGTCATGTGCGCTGGGTATTTCTGGCCTTCCCTCTTCAGTGATTGCATTGAAGCAGTCAAACACTGTTCCAATTACCAACATTTCGCCCCTAAGGCGCGAGCTCCCCCAGCTCCCCTCCATCCGGTCATCTCAACTGGTCCCTTTTGAAAATGGGCCATCGACTTTATGGAGTGTTGCCCGCCATCCGCTGGTAACCATAAATATATCATCGTGGTGGTCGACTATTTCACAAAATGGGCCGAGGCTATGCCAACATTTAACAACACAGTAGCTACCGCAGCCCTCTTTTTCTTTAACCATGTTATCGTTCGATTCGGGGTTCCGAAAAAACTGGTCTCTGACCACGGCCGACATTTTGAAGATGAGATATGGTGTGAGCTATCATCACTATTGGGTTTTGAGCACCAATATTCCTCCTCCTATTACCCCCAAGGTAATGGCCAAGTTGAAGCAGTCAACAAAATCCTGAAGACTATGCTTCAACGAACGGTGAATAAGCATAAAACCAACTGGAATCTTATGCTTTTCCCTACTTTGTGGGCCTATCGAACTTCTGTTAAAACCGCCACCGGGTTTACTCCTTTCCACCTCGTTTTTGGAGAGGAGGCAGTCTTACCGATCGAGTGTGAAATTCCTTCCCTGCATCTAGCCGTTGAACTTCTCCCTGACACCCAACCTCTAGAACAATGACTTATCATGCTTGAGCACGCCTCCGAAGACCGTCGTGTTGCCTTGAAAACCATGGAAGCGGCCAAGAAACACACCAAAGCTCAGTATGACAGAAAAGTCCAGCCTCGTACTTTTCACGAAGGTGACCTTGTTCTAGTTTATGACCAGGCCCATGATGTCCTTGGTCATGGGAAGTTTGACTCATTATGGCTAGGCCCTTACATCATCAGTAAGGATCTCGGTAAGGGGGCATACCTATTAGAGGATCTCGAAGGCAATCCCCTTCCCAATCCTCGCAATGCACTCTATCTTAAGAAATATTACCCTTAGAATTTCCCTTCTGAAATGCATGTTTTATTTTATTTTATATAGCCAACATCTTTTTCATTTTTGGGATTTGATACTTCACTAGGACACATTTTGTCCAAGATGGGTCACTTCCCCTCTCATTAAAATCGCATTTCTTCACTTACAGCACTTGTACTTGGGGCACCACTTTGCCTCCCTACTTGTCTTTGTTCGTGTTGATTTTCGTCGTGAGTTACCATCTTGTACTCATGTTTTCATGGTCCCCCATTGGACCTTTACTGTGTGGCAACACCATCGAGTCGCACTTGTTTAGAGCATCCAAGTGGAGTCATCACTGCATTCATGGAATCTATTCCGAGTCCCTTTGTACCCCGCTATAGTCCTCCATCCCTCATTGCTTGGTTTCTCTCTTGTGTCGCACATTATGGCCTACAGTCCCACTATCCCTTATCCCTGATGATATTGTGTCAGTCGCTGCCATGTCATTCATGCCCTTTATTCTCTAGCAAGGGAAGTCATCTATTCGCTACTCAGTCCCCTCCATTCCACCATCATCATTGGTATTAGTCTGTCCGTCGCTCTACTATTTTCTCTCATGCCTTAGTTGAGGATCTCTCATTGCCTCACCTCTGGCAGACCTCCTTCTGTCGACATCAACTTCTTCATTCCAGAAGACAGGTCTAGAGGGCGGTGTACCTTGGTTCCAGCTTCCACTCTTGTTCGGTGTCTCAGATCAGGAAAAGGGATCTCTCATTTCCCTTTGACTTGATTGTTTCTCCACTCCATCTCCTTTCAGCATGATCGAGATCCGTATACTTGATGGTTCAGTGATGCAGCAGCAGCTCTTGGTGATTCCCGGGTGTGTGTGAGATGTCTCAGCCCTCCTGAGGGGGTGGCCCTGCAGGTAGCCCCCCACATGCCCGGATGACCTCTTCATTGCAGCCCTTGATGTAGCTCCATATATTTGATGATGTCGGCCTTAGCCACTTGCAGCGCCTCTTTGATTTGCATGTATCAGTCAGATTTTGTGAGCCCTTCCCCATTTATAGGGGGCATTTGGGTTGTATTTGTATCTCATGTACTCAGATATTATTGTATAAGTCCTGGCTGTTATCCCAGGCACAACATGTATGTGGGATTCTTCATTGTATTTTTATCTGGCTCATGATTATGTCGGCTGTACTTTATGGTTCGGTCCCTTGGTTACTGGACACACTATTCTTTTGTACTTTGTCTCGGCGGGCATAGGTATGCCTCCCCCGCCGCCTTTAGCACAGGTACCCTCTCATAAAAAGAGACTTGTTGCACCTGTAAGTCTCGTCTCCTCAGGGTCTAGTTCTTCAACACCTTAGTCTACCTCACATTTCTCTCTCTGACTTCCCTCTTGATGTCTGGTGATTGAGTTCTTACAACGTACTTCGGTCATACGATTTGCTCCTAACACTTGCACGCTGGGGGGCAATCTGTTACACCATTTTTTGGTCATCTAACCTATTATCATTAGATGGACCCAAGTACACCATGTAAGACCAATTTTACCCTAAGTAAAATTTCTTTCACTATGTAAAATAACTTAATAAACCACACTTATTAGGTTGTTTATGGTCTAAACATGAAACCCCAAAAGGAAATATTAAACAAACCTATATTTGTTTGATTTTCCTCATGGAATAATTAATTAAACCATAATTTAATTATTATTCCTAATCATGTTTAACACAAAACAAAGAAATTAATTAGATAAACCTTTATTTATCTTATTATTTTCTAGGAATAATTATTTAAATCTTATTTAGATAATATTCCTTGTTAAATATGACCAAATCACCCACAAATAATTAAATAAATCATTATTTATTTGATTATCTTTCAACCACTTCATTAAAAAGATAAATAAATCATTTATTTATTTATTTTTGACAAATAAAGGGATTTGACCCAAGTCAAATACTTTTTCCCTCCAACAAATATAATAAAATATTACATAAAAGGTGGATCTAGATTTGGTTAACATTATTTTAATCATGCACCAAGATCTAGAATGACCCAATATTTTGTTATAAATAGGAGGGTTTTTCCTACCATTCTTCACCTTTTGTTGCCTATTAGATCACTCTGGATCTAAACTCTTGGTCTGACTTTGAGCCATTATCATTGTCATATTTTCCATTATTTTCTATGTGAGCTCCCTTTGAGTTCTATCTTTGTCTGGGTTTTCTACACCAACAGGAGAGAGAAATGCTAGATCTGAAGTGCTGAGGACTTCCAAGAACCCATCCCATTGAGGAGAATTGGAAACATCTTCTTGTTTTCCTCCCAGGTTCCCTTAATACAAAAATTCTTTCAAAAATTGTTCTTGTCTTGTCTATTGGATATATGAAGCAAACCCTTATTTTTACTCCTTAATGTCTTTCTATGCATATGTCTGGTTTTTTGCAGCTCTTGTCTTGATCAACTAACTGCAGATCTAAAGATATTGGCAGCCACTTTTGATGTTAGGGCTATTAGTTATGCATAGCTAAAGTGGTATTTTTTCGTACACATCGACAAAGGATTCATACTAACAGCAGGGCATGTCCAAAAATGCTAATTAGAGAGTGTCAATGCATGCTAAGGAGTGTTAGGTAGTACTAGGACAACATATGGGAGAACTAGGTCAAAATGCATGGAAGTGAATGAATATGAGGGTGTGTCAGGGAGTGGAAATGAGTTCTAGTTGTCATACCAAGGAGGGAGTGAGAAGGTATTCTAATCATTCACACACCATATTGACCACTCACTTCTTACCATTCCCACACCATACAAAAAAAACCCCTAAAAATGTCATTCTTAAAATATCTTGTGTAGTTTCCTAATGTCATTCAAGTAGAATCTCACAATTACTTATGTTAGTAGCGATGCGATCATTTTTTTATTCTCTTATAGGAAATATTTCTACACATACACCCCATCAAACATAAATCATCGAGTGAAAATGAATGGAAATGAATGAATAAGAGGGTGTGTTGGGGAGTGTCAGCGAGTGTCAGGCGTGCCAAGGGGGTAGTGAGAAGGCATGTTAGGGAATGCTATGGCATTTAAATAAGTGTTAGGTTATCCTAACATGTGCCAGATAATTCCAAGGCATTCCAATTCATGTCATGAATTCCAAGACAAGTCATGTGTTAAGGCATGACAATATGTGCCAGGTGTTAGGGTATGCAAATGCGTGTCAAGGGGTGTAAGGCGAAAAAATGGAACACCAAGTTAAAATGAAAATAAATGAACACATATGAGGATTAATAATTCAGGACCTTACCTTTTCAAGAGGGGCATTCTAGGAAGACCAACACTAGTGCCAATACATTCCAAGGGCTAAGTTTTAGTGTGTCTTAAGTGCCAAATCATTCTCTATTACTTCTCTATTAATTGTGAATAATTGATCTCAAATAAATTTTATCTTAAACCATGCCAATGAATTCCAGGACATCCAAACACATGCCAAGAATTTTCAAGTGCGACTAAGTGCCAAGAGCCAATATGTGTCAGGGATTTATAGGGCATGCTATGGAGTTCCAGGTTTGCTAAGGAGGGAGTGACAAGATATGATAGATATTTCCAAGGCATGCTAGAGTGCTAGGCAAGCATACCAATATGTGCCAAGTGCCAATGTGTGTTGAGTGTTAGCGAGTTGTAGGGAAACATAAGGGAGAAATATGTAAAAATGCATGGAAATGAATGAATAAGAGTGTGTGATAGGGGGTGTTAGCGAGTTCCAAGGGTGTTAAGGAGGGAGTGACATGGTATGCTTGGAAGTGCTAATTCATGTTAGTGTGCCAGAGTGGCATGTGGCCAAGATGTGCTAGGTGCCAGGGTGTGCCAACACATGCTAGGATGTGTTAGGGAGTGGCATAGGGACACATAAGGGAGCACTAGGTGAAAATGTTGCTTGCAAATGAAAAATTAAGAGAATGTGACAGGAAGTATCATTAACTTCCAAGTGTGCTAAGGAGGGAGTGAAAAGGTATTCTAGGTAGTGTTAAGGTATGTTAGAGGATAGGGAAACATTCCAAGATGTGCTAGGTGTTAGGGTGTGCCAATGCTGTCAGGGAGTGTTATAGAGTGTCAGGGAAAAACAAGGGAGAAATAGTTTTAAATGCATGGAAATGAATGAATAAGTGTGTGTGACAGGGATTGTTAGAAAATTATAGATGTACTAACGAGGGAGTGACAATGTATGTTAGGTAGTGCCAAGAAATTCTAGTGCTAGTGCGACATGCCAAGATGTGCCAAGTGCTAGGGTGTGCCAATGTGTGTCAAGGAGTTTTAGGGAGTGCCATGGAAACATAAGGGAGAACTAGTTCAAAATGCATGGAAATGAATGAATATAGAGTGTGTGATAGGGAGTGTTAGCGAGTTCCAACTGTGCTAAACATGGAATGACAAGGTTATATGCTAGGCAATGCCAAGGAATGATATAGTTCCAAGGCATGTGAAGGAATGGTAGGTTGTGTTAGGGAGTTCCAAATCATGTCAAGGAATTCAGGGGATGCTAACATGTGCCACATAGTGCCAAGGGATTGTTAGACGTTTGAGGTGTTATGGCATGTCAAGATGTAAACTATGTTGCTCAGTTGTTTTATGGCCACGATTGGATGTGAGCTTTGACTTGGTAACATGTTAAGTGGGATGAGTTAATATTGTCCATGAGTAGCCTAAGATTAGTTATAAGCCAGTCTTAGGTGAACAAGGCATAGTCTAGTTGTAGTAAATGAAACTTGGTCAAGTTGTTGTAGTCGAGGCAGGACTTGGTTGGGTTCCCAAGTCTAAAAACAATAAGGGTAGTTATGAGGAAATGATAGTTAAGGAGTTCCGGGGTGTCCCAAGGAATTAAAGGTGTGCTAACACATGACAGTTAGTGTTAATGCATGATGAGGAGTGTTTGGGAGTGTCAGGGCATCACAAGGGAGAACTAGTTCAAAGTGCATGGAACCGAATGAATAAGGGTGTTTGTGAGGGAATGTCAGTGAATTCCAGGAGTCCCATGGATGAATTTTGTTAGGATAATTTCATAACATTACTTTTAGGAGGAAAGCCTATGATTTCAATAAGGGGATGGATAAAACATTTTCAGAAAAAGGGAGACTTTATGCTAGATAGAACATTATTTTTTCAATGACTTGGATGGGTTCCCAAGTCACAAAAAAATTAAGGTTATCTATGAGGGCATGAATACTATGAAGTGCCAAGGTGTGAAGGGAATCTCAGGTAGTGTTAACACATGATATAAAGTTCCAAGGCATGTTAGGCATTCCAATATGTGCTAGGTGCTATGTTTTGGCACCAACACATGCTAGGGAGTGCCAGGGAGATAGAATGGAAGAATAGTTTCAATTTCATGGAAATGAATGAATAAGAGTGTGTGATAGGAAATTTTAGCAAGTTATAGGTGTGATAAGGAGGGAGTGAAAAGGTATGCTAGGAAATTACAAGGCATGATAGAGTGATAGGAAATCATGCCAAGATGTGCCAAGTTCCAGGTTGTGCCAATGTGTGCCAATGAGTGTTAGGGAGTGCTATAGAAACACAAAGGGATCACTATGTCATAATGCATGTAAATGAATTAATAAGAGTGTGTGAAAAGAATTTTTAAAGAGTTCAAATTGTGCTAAGGAGGAGTGACTAGGAATTCTTGGTAGTGATAAGGAATGCTAGAGTGTTAGGGTAGCATGCGGCCAAGATGTGCCAATGCATGCAAGGAAGTGTCAACTAGGAGTTACAGGGAAACACAAGGGAGCACTACATCAATATGCATGGAAATTATCAAATACGAGTTTTTTATTGGAAGTGTCAATGAGTTCCAGGTATGCTAAGGAGGGAGTGACAAGGTATGCTAGGCAGGGTTAATGCATGTTATAGGCCAAGGTGACATGCCAAGATTTCTTAGGTGCTAGGGTGTACCAACACGTGCGAAGGAGTGTTAAGTAATGTTATGGAAACACAAGGGAGAACTAGGTAAAAATGCATGGAAATGAATGAATAAGAGTTTTTGACTAGGAGTTTCTAGGTGTGCTAAGGAGAGAGTGACAAGGTATGCTAGGTAGTGCCAAGGAATACTAGAGTGCTAGGGTGGCATGCCAAGATGTGGCAGGTGTTAGGGTGTGCCAATGCATGTTAGGGAGTGTTATGGAGTGTCATGTAAACACAAGGAAGGACTAGATAAAAATGCATGGAAATAAACAAATAAGAGAGTGTGATAGGGAGTTTCAATGAGTTCTAGGTGTGTTAAGGAGGGAGTGACAGGGTTATATGCTAGGCAATGCCAAGGTATGTTAAACTACCAAGGCATGCCAGGAAGTGCTAGGGTGTGTTAGAGAGTGTAAAAGAATGTCAAGGAATGTAGGGGATGTTAACACATGCCACATAATGCCAAGGCATTTAAGACATGTCAAGTGTTATGGCATGTCAATATGCATACCGTGTTTCTTAGTAGTTTTACGACCATAGTTGGATGTGATGAGCCTTGTCTTTGTAACTTGTTAAGTGGGATCAGTTGAGATTGGACATGAGTAGTCTAAGATGAATTACATGTATTTCTTAGGTGAACAACGCATATGTTGAATTTCCACAACACATGAAAAGCTGGGTTTGGTCTTAGAATATTTGATGAAAACACACTCAAGTGCCACAACACATCTACTTTTCATAACAAAATCTACACACATCAGGGAATCAACTAGTGCACATGAAAATTTTCAAACCGTTCTTCGTTAAATTACCAACTATAATAGAATAGGCTAGAGCTCTTGTAATAGGGATCATGGCCCTTTACAATTAGGTCCTCTTGCCTCCCATTATGCAACTCCTTAATATACCTCTATCAATGAACTCAACTCATTTAGGTTACTGAACTTGGCTCAAAAAATTTTTCCCTCTATCTACCTCTTTTTTCCTTTAAGGTCTGCAACACTTAGGGTTTTAGTTTAGTTGTTCACAACTTCATTGTGAGCAACTCTTTGGTCTCCCCACTTTTTCCATACTACTACTCCAAGATGAAAAGTCTAGGGATATGGAGGTTTCCATTTTTCTCAATGATGCAATCCTCTACAATATAGTGAAATAGAGCTAGTTGGCTAGCCCACTTGACTGCTATTTTAGTCCTTCAAAGTCTACACATCCTTAGGCTCAATACACCTACCCTTCTACCAGTCTTGTTTTCCTTCACAAGTATAGGACTTAGATCTATTATTTGATAGTCACCTAATAACCCTCCAATTGTACTTGGACTGCCATCAATTTTCCCAACAACAAAAAATTATTTTATTGATATAGTGCCCACAACACAACCCTCATCTAGGGCTCTTCAAATATGCCACCTAATAGTGATTTGAGTCCTCTCAAAATCAATATTATTGTGTACCAATTTATTTTTTGTCTAATCTATGAAAAAATATGAACTACCCATCTTTTCATCCTTCTAACAATTTGTAGATGAATGAACTAGGGTCACAAATCATCCATTAGCAGTCCATCGACTAAATTTTTATAGGTTGATTCATATCTCTATCCAAAACGCTGTGGAAAATCCATGAAAATAAACTCATCTTCATGACAATATATTCCTCATATGGCACATTTCTTCTGCTCCATATTCTACTCAGGTTCTACCTTCCTTTGGATTTACTATCTCCGCACATACTTTTGCAAACCATCTTCCAAATTTGTCGTATATATTGTAGAGATAAACCTCTCTCTAAGGGTAACAAACCCTCTCCTTCTATGCAGATCTATCACAATATTAATGGCATACCTTGTGGATTGTACATGCTAGGAAACCTCCCTAAATATGGAATGATACTTCTATTTTATTTTCTTTAGAACAAACCTTATCCACCCATAGAAAAAATGACAAATATTTCCTCCATAAGAGACTCAGCCTAGCACATATGGATCCATAGATTCTAGATATTTCTTTGACTGAATCTTGACCTGAAATTTAGATCTCTACGACCTTCAAACTATAGTTACCTCAGTCAATATTACACCTGTAACTACTTCTGTTCTGGCCCTAAATTCTAGTGTATACCCTCTTCCATTTGTGTTGGTATTTATCATAGACCTTGCAACCTAATAACCACCACAATGTATGGCCTCAACCCTCTCTACTATTTCAAAATTTGATGTGGCCTTCACACAGAAACACTACTGAAATCACATGCCCAAATCCTCATTAGCTACCTCTCTTGATCTTGATCTTCCATAAGAGAACCAACAATATTCCATCCTACTTCATATCTCGAACCCATTAAGGTATGTGAAATTATTGTGAGCCCTCACATGATGATCTCACTCTTGGTGGATGATCATGGCCTCCATTTAGCAATGCTTACTCAGACCTCTAACTCAACCTACTTTAGGAATACATCTCTCTTGGCCTCCTTGATCAAATGACCTCCTTCTAACTTGATGTTCTTGCCTTCATACTAAGGCCTCCTTAAATATCTTTTTCTAGCCAGGCCTCTTAAGAATGCTTTATAACTTACAAAATTTATCCACTTAGAACTTACGAAATATTATTTTTTTCTTTTTGTTTTTCTTTCAGATCTTAAACCCCATCTCAGGTCCAAAGCCCCTATGCTTGGGTTATTTTCTGAAAAATCCTTTTGTGGCCAAACTAACACAAACCCATCTCACTAGGAATGTGGAGTACCTCCCAAGATACACAACTCAACAACATAGTCTATTTGTAGTAATCGTAAGTTGGTCAAGCTCCTATAGTCAAGTGAGGACTTCATTGGGTTCCCAAGTTGAAAATTAAGTAAGGGTAGTTGTGAGGGCATGATAACTAGGGAGGGTTTGGGAATGCCAAGTATTATAGGTCAATTTGGGCAAAATTCCCAATGACCTGGTTAACTGGACATCATCCCCAGAACCAATGAATAGGGTCTATCCTCCCCTATCATTTCAGTTGCTACATGCCCTAAGACAAAGAACAAGACAAATCAACTATGAATTCCATTGCAAAGGTTTCCAAGATTTGAAGTTTATATTATATCATATGTGAGCTCACCAACACTACCTCTCAAGGGACTAAGTGCATTGCATATGCAGGTAACCCCACTCAAGGGTGCTCTACAAAGCACTTCCTGACACTCATAGGTGTGTTGGTCACATTGGGAGAAAAATTATCATTGTTTCAGAATCTCCACTTGGCCAATGCCTTCTAGAAGAGTTCACATGTGTCAAACTTTGAATCCATGTGTCCATTTGACATGTCTAATATTTGGAACATTTCTTGCCAATTATTAGAAAGTCATTGATTGTAAAAATACCTTCAGCTCATCTATAAATTGAGCATAGATCCTAGTGCCTGAGAAGGAAAAATTTGAGTAGAGAAATGTTGGTGGAATCTCAATTGAGGAATTGGTTTGAGTGACATGCTGCTAGAGAGATGTGCATTGTGATGAGGATGGGGTGCTGCTAGAGATGGTGACATCAAATCAATCACTGGGTTGTAACCTCCCCTTCTATCCATTCATAAATATTGTTGCTTACTTTCCCACATATGTATCTCTATAAGCTTATGTCTTTCATATTATGAATTATTATTTGATGTATATGGTTTATGTTTCATTGATTTAACTAAATAACTTGAATAGGCATTTATATTATTGCTATCTTTTGTTGTTTAGTGTTCATTTTTGCACGAAATATCTTGGCGATCTAGCTCGGATTTGAAGCTACAACAAAAGTGACAGAAGGAGAATAGGAAGCACTTGGACTCCAAGTAAGTACTTTGATTTTTTGTGTGTGTATATTTACAGTTAGGAAAAGTAGTTGCAAATTCTTTAACCTGTTGTTCTAGATGAGCACCACATCTAGGGAAGAATGTTTTATCTGTAATCCATAATTCCACATAACATCAAGGAATGAAAAGGTGTGCTGACACAAGTTGGAAAATTTCAATGCATGTTGAGGAGTGTTAAGTAGTGCTGAGGCATCACAAGGGAGAACTAGGTCAAAATGCATGGAAATGAACAAATAAGAGTGTGTGCTAGGGAGTGTTAGTGAATTCAAGTGTGCCAAGGATGAAGTGTGTTAGAAGAAGTTCATAATAGGATTTGCAAGAGGCAAGCCTACGATTGCGATAAGGGGCTGGACAAAGAAGTTTTAGAAAAAGGGAGACTTTGTGTTGGGCACAATGCTATTTTTATTTTATTTATTATTTTTATATGAAATGTGGCACACTTTGGCCAAATGCTCATGTTTTAAACTGTTTTAGACAATTTCATATTGTACATTGTTGTGTATAAGTTTGGGGGCACTCCTCTTGTGCCAACTTATATCTTTTATTTCTTATGTATCTTATGGTTCTTGCAAACTCTCAGTTAATTCTCTATTGTTTATATGAACTGGACATACATGTCAAATATTTCCTATTTAAGCTATGTTTCTTAGTTTTTTAAAGGCCGTGGCTAGATGTGATCCTTGTATTAGTAAGTTCTTAAGTGGGAAAAGTTCAACTTGGAAATGGGTGGCCTAAGATTAGGTATAGGAAGTTCTTAGGTGAACAAGGCACAATCTACTTGTAGTAGGTGCAATTGATCAAGTTGTTACGGATAAAGCCGACCAATATTGTGACATGAACTGTTATAGTAGCTAAGGAATTTATCGGGTTCCCAAGTCGTGAAAAAATGTAAGGCTAGTTGTGAGGGCATGAGTGCCATGGCATGCTAGGGAATGCTAACATGTTCCAGATAGTTCGAAGGCATGTCAAATATGCTTAGATATGTCAAGTGATAAGGCATGGAAAAATGTGAAAGGGTGTGACAATACATGCCAGGGACTATCAAGGCAACAAAAAGGATAAAGAAGTTAAACTAAAAGGAAATGAACACTTCATAGGCTTAATAAGTCATCAATTTACATTTTCCAGGAGGGACAGGCTATGCACACCAACACTAGGTGGAAATAAGTGTCAAGTGCCAAGTGTTAGTGCATTCTAAGTGCCAAATCATCCTCTGTTACTTCTCTTCTACTTTCCAATAATTGATCTCAAATAAATTTAATATTAAACCATGCCAAAGCATACCGAGGCATCTTAATGAATTCTAGACATGCTAATGATCATGGTCTCTCTAGGACTACATCTCTCTTCGCCCCCTTGATCAAATGATCTCCTTTCCACTCGATGTTATTTTCTTCATCCTAAGGCCTCCTTAAATAGTTTTTCCTAGACCTTTTAAGAACACTCTAGAACTTACGGGTTTTATCCACTTAGATCTTAGGAAATATTAATTTTCCTTTTTAATTTTCTTCTTGAATTTAAACCCCATCTTGGGTCCAAAATCCCTTTGCTTGGATTCCTTTCCCACAAATCCTTTTGTGACCAAAATCACGCAAAC
This sequence comes from Pinus albicaulis, assembly GCA_034641835.2. Taxonomy (NCBI): domain Eukaryota; kingdom Viridiplantae; phylum Streptophyta; class Pinopsida; order Pinales; family Pinaceae; genus Pinus; species Pinus albicaulis. Next base: position 919,101,860 of record CM076573.1, on the reverse strand, counting down.
CCATCTCACTAGGCTTGTGGAGTACCTCCCAAACTACACAATTCAAGAACATAGTCTAGTTTTAGTAACTGTAACTTTTTCAAGCTTTTATAGTCAAGCAAGGGTTTGGTTGGGTTCCCAAGTTGAAAATTAAGAAAGAGTAGTTGTGAGGGAATGATAGCTAGGGAGTGTTAGGGCATGCAAGGAATGAAAAGGAATGCTAACACATGTCGTACAATATCAATGCATGTTGAACTAGAGTGTTAGGGAGTGTCGGGGCATATCAAGGGATAACTAGGTCAAAATGCATAGAAATGAACGAATAAGAGTGTGTGCCAGGGAGTGCCAGCAAATTAAAGTGTGCTAAGGACGAAGTGTGTTAGGAGAAGTTCAAAATAATATTTATAGGAGGCAAGCCTACAATTATTATACAGGCCTTGACATAGCTGTTTTATACAAAGGGAGATCACTTTGTGCTATGCACAACATTGTTTTTCCTTTAGCTATTTTTTTTATATGAGATGTGCCACACTTTGGCTACATGTTCATGATTTAAACTATTCTAGATAATTTCATATTGTACATTGTTGTGTATAAGTTTTGGGGCACTTGTCTTGTGTCAACTTATAGCTTGTGTGCCTTGTGCATCTTGTAGTTCTTGCAAATTCTTAGTTAATGTTCTATTGTTTATATGAACTGAACATACATGTGAAATATTTCCTGTGTAAGTTATGTTTCTTAGTTGTTTTATGCCATGGCAAGATCATGTGATCCTTGTCTTGGTAACTAGTTAAGTGGGACAAGTTGAGCATGGACATGAGTGGCATAAGATGAGTTATAGGCAGTTCTTAGGTGAAAAAGGCACAATATACTTGTAGTAGGTGAAATTGGTCAAGTTGTTGCGGTTGAAGTAGGTCAATATTGTCACATGAACTGTAGTATCCAAGGACTTGATTGGGTTCCCAAGAAGTGAAAAAATGTAATGGATAGTTGTGAGGACATGAGTGCCAAGGCATGCTAGGGAATGCTAAGATGTTCCAGATAGTGCGAAGGCATGTCAAACATCCTAATATGTGCCAAGTGATAAGGCATCCCAAGATGTGAAAGGGTGTGTCAATGCGTGACAGGGACTGTAATGGAAACAAAAGGGAGAAACAAGTAAAACTACAAGGAAATGAACACATAAGAGGGTTAATAATTCATCAATTTACCTTTTCCAAGAGGGGTATTCTAGGCATACCAATACTAGGCGCCAATAGGTGCCAAGTGCAAAGTCTCAGTGCATTCTAAGTACCATGTCTTCCTTTGTTTCTTCTCATATACTTTCCAACAATTGATCTAAAATAAATTTAATATTAAACTATGCCAAATCATACCAAGGCATATCAACGTATTCCATACATGCTAAGACTTTCCAGGTGCCAACACGTGCCAAGTGCCAATATGTCTCAGTGAGTGTTATGCATGCTATGAAGTGGAAGGGCATGTTTAAGAGTGGTAAGGTGTGCTAGAGAGGGCTAATGCATATTGAGGAGTGTGAAGGAGTACTAGGACAAAACATTAAGGGAGAACCAAGTCAAAATTCTTGGAATTTAATGAATATGAGGAACGTGTGCCAGGGAATAGTGTTAATGAGTTCTAGCTGTCATGCCAAGGAGGGAGTGACAATGTATAATAAGCATTGGTAAGACATGCTAGAGAATATCAATGCATGTGAATAAGTGCCAAAGTGTGCTAGGGAGTTCCATGGTGTGCTAATTATATGTGCCAAATAGTGCCAAGATATGCCAATACATTCCAGGTGCGAAGGATGTGCAAGGTGCCAAGGTATGTCAATATGTGTCAAGAATTGTCAAGGAAACAAAAGGAAGAAAAAAGCTAAAATGCAAGGAAATGAACATATAAGAGGGTTAATAAGTCGAGACTTTATCTTTTCCAAAATGGGCATGCTAGGCACACTAATAATAAGTCCCAATACATGCCAAGTGCATTGTGTGCCAAGTGCTAATGTATGTCAATGCATGCAACCAAGGTGTTCCAGGGAATGCTAGGGACTACATGCATGCCAACACATGCTAGTAGAGTTCTATGTTTTGCTAGCCCATGCCACCATGTGCTTGGGCGTCAATGTCATGACAAGATGTTCTCGGTACAAATATTTTCCAGGACATGCGAGATGCTAAGAAATGTTAGTGTGCCAAAGCATTAATTTAACGTGTGCCTAGTTTGTGGAGGAGTGTTAGCTCTTTCTCATTAATAGAATTGATAGATTTTGATTAATTATTAAATAATATATTTCCTACACACACTAGTGTAACTTTATCTAAAGGGAATTTTCTAGATAATAAACTTAATAGATATGAATCATGTGTTGACTCATAGGAAAACTCTATTCGACTAGTCATTACTTGAGGGAAATGATACACACTAATTACTTCGTAACAAATTGCTTGACTTTAACCACTAAGGCATTGGACATATTATAAAAAAGACTCCACAATAATGGTCTTAAATCGTTATATTTTGACAAAAAATATATTAAAAAGCACACAGCATCATCAAAAACTCATTGGAATGATGAATGTTGACGAACATTTTTTGATTGTCACCAAAAGTAACAAAAAGAGCATTGGTGAGGGTCATTAAAATTTCGTCACTAGAAGTGTCACCAAAGAGAGAATTAGTGATGGGCCTCTAACGACCCTCACCAAAAGTTTCATTGAAAATGGCTTTGGTGACAAACCTTAAAGGACCATCACGATATACACTTACAGTGACGCTCTTTTAAGGACCGTCACCATATGTGACATTGGTGACAGACCTTAAAGGTCTATCACAAGCATGACCCTCACCAATGTCCTTTTTTCTTGTAGTGAGAGGATGGTGTGCTTGAAGGCCATGGTAGGATTCAGATAATATCTCCACGTTTTGATTATTGTACGTGTCATTCATAATAAGAAGAGCCATCTTGTTCCTAAGATTTATGTGTTAATGATGTTTTATATATGTGTAATAATCGTTAATTGAAAATTTCATATTGTTTTCATGATATTACACATGGCTTTCACTAACATATAGGAACTATATATGCTTTAAAACTAAGTTTTTGTGTTCGTTCTTTGTGGATTTACAGGTTTCGGAGCACAAAGTGTGCAGGGGGTTTGCACCCCGCAGGATCTACATCAACCAAGGGACATTCAGGTAAGTTCTGCAACTAGTAGTATCTAGTTTTCAGTGTAGAAGTTGGTTAAAGTGAGTCCTTCTTGAATGGCATGCCCATGATCTGTGAAGGTTGTCAACCCAAAACATTTAGGGTATTAATTCCTGAAACAATAAGGGATGTCTTCAACGTTGTTTGAGGGCTGTTAGGTGCCCTTCTTCCACAAGGTCTTGGAGCATTTATTGCTAGACTAGATCTTTCATGAATATGACACTTAATTATATTTTATGCCTAGAAGACTCAAACCTAATAGAAATAAATAAGAAGTCTATATACATAATAAATCTTACTCATGAAACCCATGAAGAAATTACAAAAAAATACATTTTATTATCTTTGTCTTCTTCTTTACATAAATACACAATTACATAGTCAACATGAAGACTGACCTAGTTACACTTTTCAACAATTGAGATGATATATCATTAAATATGTGACATGGAAAAGAGAGGAGTTGTGAGACTTTGTCATTTTTCGACTGATGAGCATATTGAAGACTTACTCACCGATGTTTTTCTGAAAGGGAAGTTCTTGGTATTCAAGGAGCAACTTGGAATAATGGATGTGACCCTCCTAGGTAAGGGTCCCATCTGTTTGAGAACATTGAGCAATGATCTTCCCCCTTTTTTGAGCTCCCAAAGTGAGGAATTGAGCATGAGAGGTTTTGGGGTTAAGGGAACTCATGGATAATAGATGTGTCTAATACTTACCTCACGGTAAGTGTGTATCTCCCCTATTGTCATTTAAAGGTTGTGTCTGATCCTTATCTCATGGTAAGCATGTATTTCCCCCTACCCCCTCCTGAGTATACCCCAGTATGCATCTTGCCCACAAGTTGGGCTTGTTGGGATTGTTCCTCCCCATCTAGCCAATGGGTTGAGAGGTAACTTGGGTGTGTATGATACTTGCCTTAAAGGGTAGGTTTGTATCTCTCCGAAGTGCCTTGGGTTGTGTCTCATCCTTAACACTCATGGTAAGCGTGTATTCCTCCCATGGTGGTGGATGTAGGTCCTCTACCACTTGACTCTTTAGGATCTTGATGAGATGATCATCATACAATATGATAGTTGTAATCCTTACCTTCCATGGTAAGTCATGTCATGTCTATTATCCTTGGATAAAGAGTGGTGGATTGAGCTCCCCTTCGATATGAAATTATTCTTTTGCTAGGTTCGAGAGTGTTTAGTAGATGAGAAAAGAAGATAAATGACTTGATGGTGACAGGAAATTCAAGATGAGATTCTTGATGCAGTCATAAATTATCCCTATTTGAGAGGGAGTGTTAATTTGGGAGCCCGGGGTTAAATTACCTCCATTGGAAAGTCTTTCTAATCTAGAGAAGCCCCAAATTTCCCTTGGAATAATTTAATTTGGTCAAGGAAAAATTATTTTTTAATGTAAAAACCCAAAGTGCACAAAATTTCAGGTTGTCCTAAAAGAAAAATTGGGTCTCCAAGGAAGCATATAAATATAGGTCAAGTCACCCTCATTTGGATTCACATCTCACACATTCATTCTTCTTCTCTTGGAGGTTCATTATATTTGAAATTGTAGGTCTCACAGGAAGTGCGAAGCTATCAGGAAGTGTGAAGGTTTCACAGGAAGTGCAAAGCTCTCACAGGAAGTCTGGAGGTTTCACAGGAAGTACAAAGCTCTCACATGAAGTGCGAAGGTTTCACAAGAAGTGTGAAGCTATAACAGGAAGTAAGTAGGTCTCACATGAATTTTTCACATGAGGAACAAGGAGTGGGTGCGTATCTTTGACTGCTATTGACTTTGATGAGAATTGAATATTTGATAGTTTGACCAAATTTGACTTTTGGGCTCATCTATTGGACTTTGGATATCGATTTTTTTGGATGGTGAAATACTTTACTTTGACATTGTTGTTGATGAATGGAATCATTATTTCTCTCTGTTGAACACTTTATGACAATCTAATAAGTAGAAGAATTTGAAGGATTTTCCTCATTATGGTTTTTTCCCTGGTGTTTGACCAAATTTGGTGTCTCTTGTTATTGCTCTTGATTGTTTCATACTATTAATTTCATTTATTGTTCTATCTACAATTCATATTTATCATTGGAAGTTTAAATTGTTTTGAAAATATCGAAGAAAATATTGGGCTAAAGTGATTGTAACAACATAGAACGATGGAAATTTAACAAGTTGTAGGAAATATAACTTTTAAATCTCCATTATCTCAATTAACCTAATAATTTTGTCTAAGATTCTATTACTTCTACTGGTCTAGTTTCCCTAGTAGAAAACTAGTATCCGCAGTGTTGGAAAACACAAAAAGAAGGGATAATAATGTGATGCATTTCTCATTAGTATGATACAAATAAATGTGTCTTGTGACCATTAAATTCATCTTCTAAGGTCTATTGGACTCCTCGTGACTCTTCACATTCTCCTGAGACTCTTTGTGTTTTTTCTCAATAAAATAACACATTCACCATAATCCCTAAGGATTAGATTTCCAAAATCCCCCCCTAATTGAAAAGGGTGTAAGTGAGTCAGAAGAGAGCTAAAATATTGAAGTGGATAATAAAAAATTGTTGAATTTGCTCTCTAAATATGGGAATATAAGGAATAACTTAAATTGATTACGTATCAAAAATCAAAGTCTTCTACTAGATGGTGGTTTAAGGCTAAGCGCCCAGTCTAGAACCTCGCTCGAAGTAGTTCCCAAATTTTTTTTGAAGATAGCTAGAAGTTGATGTCTCTTGTGAAATGGAAGTGCTCTTTGATGGTGGTTTAAATATTACCACAAACTAATGAGCCGGTGGTTTAAATATGACCACAAATTATTGTCTATCAGAAGATGTAAGTATTTACTAAGTGGTGGTTTAAGGAGAGCCACAAACCAAATGGTGCTCATGGAACATGATATTTTCTCTTCCTACGACTCTAACTATAGGTTTTTCTAGCTCTGGCTCTATGCTATAGTTATAGCTATGGCTCAAGCTCATATGTTTCTATTTAATTGATATGACTTTGAAACTTGAAGCCTAACTATCAATTACTAATATTCCCCACACCCCTATCAAATATAAGTGAGAATATGAAAATATATCCATTACCAGATGTATCAATACTCATGAATTAATTCTTAATTATGATCGATATATTTTCTTGGCTATTAAAGATCATTTCCAAGAAAAAATCTATCCAAGGTGAATATTTACTCTTGCAAGTTTCTCATGACTATAACATCTCTTTGAATGATGGTTAAGTTTTCCACAATGCTCACAAGGATGAAGATCCAAACACTAATACTTCATATGGCAAATGCAATGAAAATGTTCACATTTGTAAATCTAATGTGGAAGAGGAGTAAGTAAAGAAAAACTTCTTGAAGAAACCCAACACTTTGAATTCGGATTGGTTTGGAATAGTATAGAACGTGAAAGGTCACTTCCTTTTTGTATGCAAGACTACTTCTGTGTTTGTTGTTGATGAATTATTCCCAAGGTCTGATGATGGTATTCGAAGTTGCAAGTGGAAATTTTTCATCTTCATTTGAGTCTATTTTTGAGCTAGCATCATGTGTTGGGTGTTGATAAGATTTCTTTATCAAAGTCAAAAAGAAAATTATTCTGAACAAATACTAATTTAGAATAATGACTCTTTTGTTGTAATTCATCTGATTGGAATTGTGATTCCAACTCCATATATTTTATTTTGTTGGATTGGATTTCTCAATTTTGGCCATATTAATAATATAAGGGAGTGCTAAAATATTTAGTAACTTTAATAAATAATCAATTTGAGCCATTTTGTCAATAGTGCAAGCTCAACAAATGAAGGGTAGCAACTTCAATTAAAAATGCACCTATTTATAATGTAATTTAATTGTTTTTTAAGAATTTACAAGGAAATTTATAAAAAATCTATTTGCAAGATAAAATTACTCTAGAGTTGAATTGATCTTTAGGATTGATTCTGTCATCAATGCTTTGAGTCCATTGATTATTATATTTTATCTAGTGTTTTCTTTAAAACTATGTTACACAATAAATACTAGGATTCAAGCACTCTAGAGTTTAAACCCACTAGTGTTCTCACTAATGTTTGAATCCATAGTAGTAACTAGTATATTGTCCATCAACACATTTTATATCTTAACCGAAAATATTTACACTAAGCACCTCGAATGTAAACCCTAATTCATATGTGAAAATAAATATACTAAGAAACCTTATACATTTACGACCCTAGTATTCTCATAGTTGAGAACAATATACATGTAAGTGAAAGTAAATATGTAAACATTTAGTTCAATATCCAACAATCATTATAACGCTTGCTCACACTTTCTCTAGGTTTATATTGTTTGGTATATTAGTGTGATTAACAGTTGGGGTTTGAAATATAAGCATTTTTCTCTTTTGATACAACCATTTCCTTCCCATTCTAATGCAATATCTTCTCTTTCAAACCCAATTTACAGAAACAAAAAAGAATAACCAATTGAATCTCTTACATTATAAATCAATTCTTGAGATTGAAACCAAAAACATATCAAGCTTTAATTGAGAGCAAAACATATAGAGCTTGGGGTTTCGTTGGTTGTTGGTGTAACCTCATGCTAAAATTCCTCCAACTTTTTGAAAAGCCCTACAATATTCCTTACACTCTTGTTGATTTCACCTGCTCTTACATTCAATCATAAGAGCATTTTACATCGAAAAAATCCAAGGATGAGTAATACCTTAACAAAATAGTAGGCAGTTGCAAAAAAATGAAATTTCAATTCTATTGGTTTGAAGTTGGTGATCTTCGAGGTGTTATTTTTCATGATTTTAGGTTTGACGTGAGTTCAATGGTTAGAACAAGAATCTATGGTTGAAAAATTAGCATTGAATACTAAACAGCGAGGGTGTGACCATTGTTAGAACAAACAAATAAATATAACTAGAAATTGTCCCTAAAGGTGCAAAGGTACATCGAAGGAACAAAAGATTTGAGAAGATTGTTTTGAAAAGTAAATCACTAAATATATAAACTCTTATTTTGAGTAGAATAAATATTAGATAAAATATTATTTGAAAAAAAATTCAAAAAATTATATTATGAAGATAAACCTTCAACTTTAGATATTGCTTACATGATGATGGAAAGTTTCTATTCCAACATTTGGTTATGCTCGGAGTAAGAGGATCGATGGAAATTTATAAAACTATTAGAAGAAAACATTCTTTCTCAGATTTAATAAAATCAACATATTTACAATGATGCATTGTTAATGTTGTGTCAAGGTAACAATAATTTAAACAACTTGCAATGTTTCTTTTCACTATTCAAATCATGGAGAGAGCCTCCTCATTTCACAGACATCCTGAACAATATGATGTAAATTTTCTTGAGAAAATAGTCCATTATAAGTCCCCTTCAAATCAATTGCATCCAATTGTGTAAATAAATTATGCTAGAAGCTTAATAAGAAATAGACTACCAAAAATTCATAACAAATATGCCACACGATGCCCGCATTGGAAGTTACCATATACAAATATTCATGTCCTTTCTTTGGAGAGCCTTCCGGTATTTTATGTCCTTTGAGGCCTTTGTGGGAGAATCCAATTCAAAAATATTACCCAAAAGACGCAAAATATCAAGGATGAAGTTGTCCAAATCCTCAACATAGAGTAAATAAACTACCACTAAACCTTATGTCCAGCCCTCTAGAAAGACATATCCCGCTCCATCCAAATCCAAGGCACCCATTATGACACAATTATGGATAAGCTTTGAAATATTTACTACTCCTTCACTCAAAAATCCCATACACCAACTTCAAGGGAATAACTTATATTATAATATTGAACACACTCCTCCCAAGTAAATATTGGAAGAGAAAGTAGACAAGGTAGTCAAAAATCATAAAAACTCCCTTCTTACTAGGAGGCCACTAAAGACAATGGTAAGGAGCCCCTAAAATTAATAAAATAACTACACAATGAGAATATAGGAAGAAAATGATGAGATAAAATATGAAAACTCTCCATATTCATGGAGGGAATTATAATCTCCTAACAACATTTGAAGGCAACTCCATAACAAGAAATAAGAAATTGTAGCATCATCTCCCAAAGGAAGACACTAGACCACAAAGATAGCACCGACCAATAAAATAATTGTAGCATAATTATCTTTTCTATTCTCCTTATAAAAGGAAACAACATCACCAACACACCACTCGGATGAACTACTCTTAGCATAGACATAGAAACCCTCCAATACAAGATCTTAGCCGATACTACAATCCTAAAAAATTCTAAGGTTCAAAACTACTTGTTGGTTGTGAACTAGTGAGTAAGAATGCCATATTCATTACCACCCTCCATCACTATTTCTTCTTTGTGTCCTATATGTATATAAAATCAGTAAATTGAAAACATGAAATTTTATTTAGTGATCCCTTCTCTTCCTTGATGGTTTGAAATAAGTAACATGTAGATCAGTCGTGCGTGACTTTGAACATGCTTGATGTGAATTTTTTGAACCTCTCCTTGAGTATGCCCATAATTTCCTCCATTAAATTCAGCCCTACTAGACTGATATTTTCTCTAAATAATCGAGCATATAAGTCCAACATTTAATGTGTTGACCCTACCTCAAATTCCACACCCCCACTCCTTGAAACATGGGAATGTACTTGCCTCAAAATTCTCATTGAAGCTATTGTTGAATCTCAGGTTTTGTACCACCAATATCTACCTTTAACTTGGGCTACTTTCCACTTTGATTCCTGGATTTTCAAACCTCATCTCTCCATAGAAAATGTGCAATTGTTACCTTGAACTCAGAGTTGGAATAACTCCATTTTCCTTGGAGTGTGTGTTTCTCCTCAAGCCTTGAAACTTAGCATGATATCCTTCTCTTGTTGTGTGTTCTCTTCTTTTGCAATTGTCTTCTCAACTATCACAACCTCCTCCTCCTTCTCAACTAGCATAGCCTCTTCCTTCTTCTCAGCTATAAAAACCTTCTCTTGAAGTCATCTTAGCCTCCTACTAAAGCTCTCTCAACCTCCTCTTGAAGCTATATCAACCTAATATTCTTTTATTCTCCTTCTCAAACTCTACACTTGAAGAATGAGAGTTGTCCTTCACTTATTCTCCCATTTTAGTATTTCTAAATGAAGTGAAGCCCTAACCATATGATCAAGGGTTGAGATTATATATCAACTCTCCTTAACCAAGGGTGTAGATCTAATCTCCCATTGACCTCATTTTCATGTCCCCCCTTCATTAATGACTTCCTTGGTCCTTTTATAACTTTAAGTTGTAGCATGAAAATTTTCTCATAAAGTCACTTTAAAAATATAAAGTCACTTTAATATTATAAACTAACTTTAATATAATAAAGTACTAAGTACTTTTTGAACTTTATAAAGTGTCTAAAAGTCACATGACTTCAATAAATTATAAAATCACAGACTAAAAAGGTATCTCATGTGTTTTCCTAGGACAAAGGAAAAAAAAACACTAGGAAACACTTCATTTGTACACTTTTTCTCAACACTCCCTCTTACCGAGGAAGTTGTTTATCACCACTCTAGAATTTGGTGATCCTCCTGATCCCTATGCACCTCTTGAAGATCATACAACTTGTGGTCTGGCCCCCTATTGAGGAGCCTACTTCTCTACTCTATTATCCTCCTGAGACCTCCTCAAGGCCCTCTCCTCCTTAAAATCTCACTTCCCTCCTCAGGACAACTTTTTTCTATGCAAAAAAGTATACCCGTAGGCCTTGGAATTATCACTATAACCCAGAAGAATACCCTTCTATATGGTGGGTTCCAACATCATCCTCTTCTCCTCGGGGACATGTGAGAAAAGGCACCCAAAAATCATGATGTGTCCAATATCAAGCTTCTTCCTAGAAAAATACTCCTCGAGAGTCTTACTCCCCAAGAATCTATGTGGAATCTTGTTTTGCAAGTATATTGCAATGTTACATGCATCAGCCCATAAGAAGAAAGGTAGCCTATAATCATATAACATAGATATTTTTGCTACAATTTGGCCTTGTTCTTCCTCTCTACCACCCCATTCTGCTATGGGCTATATGGCACTATGTACTCCCTTCTGATGCCCAAAATCCTACAAAATTCCATCCCATTGGAGGTATACTCACCCCCATTATTTGTCCTCAAAACCTTGATCCTCTTCCAACTTGGTTCTCCAAGAGAGCATTAAACTCTCAGAACCCCTTAAATACCTTAACCTTTATTCTCATAAAGAAAATCCAGGTATTCTTAGAGTAGTCATTAGTGAAAGTAACATAGTTCTCAAATCCTCTCAATTATACATGACACATAGAACTCCACACATCAGAGTGTATTAAATCAAGAATACCTGCTACCCTGCTATCATTTCCCATGAAAGGTGTCTTGGTGTACTTTCCCAAAGCACACCACCTTCAGACATCATGATGCTTATTGTTGAACTCATTTAAATATGTAACCATCTCCCTTAACATCCTAAATTCTCCATGATGGTGCAAGTGGTCCATCCTCTTGTGTCATAACTCACACAAGTCACTGCAACTGGTGTGTGCCACTAAGGCTCCTGTAGGTTGAAACATAAACCTATAAAGTCTCCCACTGAAAGCTCCAATCACTCTCGTACAAGTGATGTTGGATCCCTTGGGATACATAAGCATCTATCCATCCTAAAATACCACTACATACATATAGGAAACAAGGATTTTTGACAGGATGAAGAACATGGATATGGATGAAATCACACTCTCAAATATTATTGAAGAATAGAAAGGTAAGGACCCAAGAAATATACTAGATCAACAAAAAAAATCGTTTAGACAAACATATTTTCTACTAAAAAAATGGAATGTGACTTCGAAGGGATTAATATCATCACTAGAAAGTCTTGGAATCCAAGCACAAAGATTCCAAGATACTCCCAAGCATGTGAAGGAAGACTAAAATAGAGGACAAAAAATAAAAAATATTTCATATAGGAGATGGGGGATATGCTTATCAATTCTAGACAAGTGGCTCTCTTATTAGAGTTTCTTTCATCTACCTAACATTATCCAATGAAGATAATTTCATGGAATGTAAGAGGCCTTAATTGTCGATGAAAGCAAAGGATTCTCAAATAGAGAACCTATAGGGAGATCTCTACAATAGTAATGTTACATGAGACTAAATGTAATAGTGATAAATTCAAATCAATAGACTCTCATTGTTCAAGAGGATGTCAAACCATAACATTAGATGTCACGGGGAGATAAAGGGGATTGGTTATCTTATGGAATCCAAATTAAGTGGAATTTATAAATTGGATCGATACGTATAGGATAATATTTAATATATTCCACTACTTAGGATAAAAATAAATGGAATGCATAGCACTATTCTATGGGCCAAATATGGTGAATGAAAAATCAGGCTTTCATCGAAACTTTTCTAGCATCAGAGAGCTTCAAGATAGTCTATGGATTCTATGAGGAGAATTCAACATGGTGACACCACTAGAGGGAAAAATTGAGGTATTTATTTCTTGGACACATTCTTCCAATGGGTCAAAGAGCTAATGAAATAAATGAAGTTGGGTGACATGGAAACAATTAATAGAGTATTCACCTAGAAAAAACATCACATAAATAAGAACCAAATAGCCTCATATTCAAATAGATTTTTAATATTATAATATCTATTAGAAATTGATGTATTCCTAGAAGAATTTATCCTTCCCTGTATAGGTTCATATCACTGGCCAATATGTTTAGAAATAGATATCAAAACTACCCCTAAAAATGAGCCTTTAAGTTTTGAGAGTTTCTACCTTAAGTATCCATCCTTCCTTGAGAAGGAAAATGAGTGGTGAGAATATATTCAAGTCTAGGGTCCCTCAAATATGTCCAAGTTTCAACAAAAGCTCAATATTCTTAAGTCAAAAAATTAAAAATGGAACAAAGAGGATTTTGGAAACATTTTCCAAGGAAAACAAGAGCTAGAGGTACAAATGCAAGAGGTTTAACAAAAACTAATTTTGGAGGGAATAATTAAGGTTATAGCTACAAAACAAGGGAAAATGATCACAAAAATAGGACAAAAGGAAATAGGAGGAAATATTATGGAGGAAAAAATCAATAATTCATTAGCTTCAAGAAGAGGAGAAAAATGCAAAGTTTTTTCATAAATCAATGATCAAACACCAACACCATAACATGATCTTTTCACTTAAAGATGAAGTAGGGTGAAAAATCACATATTAGAAAGAGATGGAGCAACAAAAAAGGATATTATGGAATTATTTTAGCTAAAACGTCCCTGTATTGGTTCAACCAGATCATAATGTTGCCTTGATGCAAGAGGTATCCTATGCCAAAGTCAAAGAGGTGGTAATGTCCATACCAGAAAATAAAGTGTTTGGTCTGAATAGGTTCATCACATATTCTTTCTAGACTTGTTGGCACTTCCTTACTGATCAGAAAATGGGTTGGATAACTTGTTATTCTTTTCAAGAACCTCCCACTCAGTTAAACAAATAAAATATCTAGCTTATACTTGACTTTTAAAGAAATTTTTACTTGAAACAAGTGTATGTTTTTTTAACTGTTTAAGTGCTTTAAGTCCATTTTCTTTTTCTTATATTAAGAATATTCAACAGCCACATAATGTAGCAAATAAAAATCAACACATAACAGCAAATTTAATCCAGGAGTTCACCTGAATATCATGGGCTACGTCTCCTTGAGCTCTTGTCATCTTGACTTGGCTCTTTTGGATAATGGTAAAATTTATTTTACAAGTTAAAAAATCAATTCCAATGGTTAAATGAACTGAACCAATGGGTTTATAATACCATTTATATCCCTGTCATGGTTGTTATCACTCTGAAAACAGATCTAGGCTTCCTTAGACTTCATTCCTTTTGTCGGTGCTCTTGAGCTACATTAAGCTTCTCTATGGCACTAACTCCTTTAGAATTATTTTTCTATCCCTAAAAACTAACCTAATATCTCCAGCACATATCAGACCTTCAAAATGGACTGGTCATTTGCTCCAAAAGAGCACTGCATCCCCAATCTAGGCCTCCCTCCACAGTTGGCCCTGGGCTGCCCAAAACTTACCTATGGCTCTCAACCTTAAGAAGTCTTCAAATGGCTCTAAAAATCCCTTAAATGGATTCATAATTCCAAAAATAGTCAAATTAGACTATTGGTTCGTTGAAATTGTCCTCCGGTTGCTCCAGTTTCGCCTCCGACACTTGGTGGCACTCACTGGCTCTAGGGTCAAATAAACCTTATCTGTGGGTTATCGACCTCTATAATTCCTCAAAATATTCTAAAAAATCCTCCAATGGATTCAAAAGTATCAAAACAATCAGAAATTACTATTGTTTTACTGAATAACGCATCTAGCTGACCTGGCTAGGCCTCAAATTGCTGCTAGCACTTACTGGCCCTAGTGGCCCCTGGAACTTCTCTGAAGCATATCTGCCTTCAAAATTCCTCTAAAGGATCTAAAACCCATGCCATTAGGTCCATAAAATCTAAAACATCCAAAATTTACTATTTGATTACTAAGAAATACCTCTAGTTGCATTGGCTAGGCCTGAAACTACTACTGACCCATGGTGGCACTCGTGGCTTCTAGAACTTCTCTGAAGAAAAAACCTGCTCCAAAGTCCTATGATGGCTCTGAAACCTTAACCAATGAGTCTGGAATGTTTGAGAAAGTCAAAATTGACTATTTTCACTCCTAAATTGGTCGAATCTAGCTCAAGATAGAGCCTAAACTCATTTTTCCCATTGTCCCCTAAAAATCCTCCACTAAATTTGGAGAACTGAAGTTAAACTCTAGTTATAACGGAATCCCTGCCATTTTTGGGGTGCGCTAGAAAAAATTAATACCATACCTAACTGCAGTAATAAATTTAACCACTGATTTGGGCACATGTCACATAAACTAATAACCGCACATTTAATGTCAAGTAGAACCGTCAGGCGGAGGTTAAACCTTCCGCAGAGTTAGTCGTCGAAGAAGGCATGTGAATTTTTTTCATTGACTGTTTTATGCTGACGGATAAAATTTTGTGTGTCAGCTGTTAGGGCCTTGCAGTGTGGTCATGGGTCACATTCGTGTGGGGAGGGGATCGCGCTCGAGGCTGGCCCCTCCAACCCCCAATTAAAAAACCATTAAACTTTAAATAAAACCAAAGACCTTATATGGTTAAGAATGATAGAAGAGTCGGTAAGGTGCTATGTGTGTGAACAACAGGTCTCAAAGTCGAGCCCCGGGGACCCCAAAAAAAATTTGCAGCATGAAACTGGGCCACGTGGTGGCCTCCGTGCTTGCCACGTGGCAGCCTCCCATTGGCCCTTAAAAAACACGTGCTGCTCATCCAACGAACCACAATGTGCCACTTGGCATGATTTGATTGGTCTGAATGGAATATTCTATGGAATATTTCGAGGAATGTTCCCTTTTTGAATTTCCAAAAACCCAGTCAAACTTGGTCAAAAGCCAGAAATTGAAGTTTACTAGACTTTTCAAATTGCGATAACTTATTCATACAGTGTTGGTTTTTCGAACCGTTTACGGTGCCAGAATCAAGAAGATGAGATATATCCAGTCACTTAGGTTTAGCACACTTCTGAACACTTTGAAATTTGATCTATCACTTAGTTCCATTATCCAAATCTAATCACACCTCCCCATTGGTAATCTTTTGGACACCAAAAGACTGATTACCCGATCTGTCCAGTAGATGAGAGTACAACACCCTCACTTTTTAGCCTCCATACACTTACCTTGGATGGCTTAGTGACTTTGAACCACAACTCGAAGGTAGTCAACACTTCTATTCCTGAATGCTCTTGTCCTCCTGTCAAGAATTGTCTTCCTTGCACTCACTCAAAAATTTCTGGTGAGAAATTGATAGAAGGTAGCTGAACATCTTGTCCTTGATCATCGATCCAAGGTGGCTAAAATAAACGTGAGATTACAACAGAAAACATGCATACATAACTGAAATTTTCATATGTACAAATGAGTGTATGTATTATTGTGTTAAGAAGTCACACCACTTCTTACCAAGCCACTTCCATGGTGACTTTTGCTGCTGAAAATCTTCTTCATGTGAAACATTTGTTCTCACATCAATGATGGAGTCCTTGGTTCCAATTTCGCCCATATTTATGTCCTCTTTCTTCAAATTCTTGGGACGATTAGTTGGATGCAATGTCCAACATTGGGTAACAACATGTCCCCTCTTCTAGCAATGTGTGAAATTCTTATGCTTCTTCTTTGCAGGTTTCCTTTGCCTCAACCGCTTCATGTATGCCTTCATCCTCTTCTAGATGGTTAAACATACCACAATATTCACAACAAATATTTCTTTCATTCAAGCATGTAGATTTGACATGCTTATCAGAAACATAATCAACTTGACTATGGGAAGAATTATACCTCACATGTTGTTTTGCATGCCCATCTTTTTTACCTTCATGAGGAGATGAACTTGTAGAGGCTCCAACTTTTCTTTGAAGACTAACATCAGTGTTCATGTCTTGATAACTGTCTGAAATCTCATGCTCGCCATAAGTTGCATGTATACACACATCTTGCTGCAACATAGGCTTTAAACAATGGCAATCAACTTGAAAACAAACTTGACATGTTTGTGGTTTAGAACTTGCGACAAAAGTTCTTCTTGAATTTTTCTCACATGCCTTCATGGCTTTGAAGTTTTCACCATAAGATTGAACATAGCCTAGACCAAAATTCTTAGGTCTCTCCTCAACCAAAATAGGATCAATCATGCCTTGTGCATGTTTTCCTAAACCGTTGCCTTCATAGCCCATTTTAAACATTAACTTGGACCCCATACCTCTAGTGTGCTTTTCAAATGAACCAATACATCTTTCTGAAGAGGAAATGGAAGACAAATTAGAGTGAATTACCTCTTCTTCAAGCATGTTCTTGGTTAAGGCCTCTTGGGCTTGATGGAGCTGCATCTCCATCTCATGCAATCTTTGAAGAATTTCTTCCTTCTCTTTCTTCATAGCAACCTATTTCTCATGAAGTCTAGTTTTTTCTCTTCTATCTTCAAACAGAATTTGCACCATATCCTTCAAGATGTCCAAGCCTCGCTTCATGTCATCATCGAAGAATATTGTGAAGGAGGAGGATTTTGAAACCTCACTTGAAGAAGTCTTCATCATAATCTCAATGAAAAAAATAACTTCAATAAAAAATCCACAAAGCTTTCAAAAATAATTGACAAATATTCTAAACAAAATGGTTGTAGAGTCAAGCTCCTCTTCAAGCAGCCTTTTTGCAAATAAACCCTTTTTTGCTTCAATGGTTTCCTTGAGGTCCTTTGGGTAAGGAAGATTCTTTCAAACTCTTCCTTCTTGTCCTCTTCTAGAATTAGATAACAATAGCTTTTCCTTCACCTTTAGCAAACTCAAGAAATAGTCAGTTTGCAAACATTAAAATTATTTGCATTGTTTAAACACCTTTCAAGTCAAACAAGAAACCTTGTGCTCTGTCAAGAAAGAAACTAGTGCTCTGATACCACCTAATCTGAAAATGGGTTAGACAACTTGTTATTCTTTTCAAGAACCTCCCACTCAGTTAAAAAAATTAAAGATCTAGCTTATACTTGACTTTTGCAGAAATTTTTACTTGAAACAGGTGTTTGTTTTTTTAACTGTTTAAGTTCTTTAAGTCCATTTATTTTTGCTGATATTAAACATATGAAATGGCCATATAATGCAGCAAATAAAATCAACACATAACATAAAATTTAATCTACGATTTCACCCGAATATCATTGGTACATCTCCTTGAGCTCTTATCATCTTGACATGGCTCTTTGGGATTATGGTAAAATTTATTTTACAAGTTACAAAATCAAATCCAATGGTTAAATGAACATAACCAATGGGTTTATAATACCATTTCTATCTCTTTCATGGTTGTCATCACTTTGAAAATAGATCTAGGCTTCCTTAGACTTGATTCCTTCTTTCGGTGCTCTTGAGCTACACTAAGCTTCTCTATGGAAATAAATCCTTGAGAATTATTTTTTTTTCCCTAAAACCTAACCTACTATCTCCAGCACATATCAGAACTCCAAAATGGACTGATCATTTGATCCAAAAGAGCACTGCATCCCCAATCTAGGCCTCCCTCCACGGTTGGCCCTAGGCTGCCCAAAACTTCCCTGTGGCTCTTCGACCTTAAGAAGTCTTCAAATGACTCTAAAAATCCATTAAATGGATTCATAATGCCAAAAATAATTATAATAGACTATTTTTTCGTTGAAATTGGCCTCTGGCTACTCCGGTTTCGCCTCCGACACCTGGTGGCACTCCCTGGCTCTAGGGTCAAAGAAAAATTATCTGTGGGTTCTAGACCTCTATAAGTCCTCAAAAGCTTCTGAAAACTCCTGCAATGGATTCATAAGTATCGAAACAGTAAAAAATGACTATTGGTTTGCTGAATAAGGCCTCTAGTTGCCCTGGCTAGGCCTTAAACTACTGCTGGCACTTACTGGCCCTAGTGGCCACTGGAACTTATATGAAGAATATCGGCCTTTAAAAGTCCTATAAAGGCTCTAAAAACAACACCATTAGTTCCAGAACATCTGAAACATCCAAAATTGACTATTGGATTACTGAGAAATGCCTCTAGTTGCACTAGTTAGGCCTCAAACTGTTGCTGGCCCATGGTGGCCCCTAGAAATTCTCTGAAAAGTCCTTTGATGGCTTTGAAACCCTCACCAATGAGTTTGGAGTGTAATAGATAGTTGAAATTTACTATTGGCACTCCTAAATTGGTCGAATCTAGCTCAAGATAGAGCCTAAACTCATTTTGCCCAGTGTCCCCTAAAAATCCTCTACTAAATTTGGAGAACATACGTCAAATTCTAGTTAGAATGGAATCTTCGCCATTTTTGGGGTGCGCTGGACACAATTACTACCATACCTGACTGCAATAATAAATTTAACCGCTGCTTTGGGCACATGTCACAAAAACTCATAACCGCGCATTTAATGTCAAGCAGAACCGTCGAGTGGAGGTTAAACCTTCCAAGGAGTTAGTTGTCAGAGAAGGCATGTGAACATTTTTCATTGACTATTTTATGCTAATGGATAAAAAAATTTCTATCGACGAATAGGGCCTTGGGGTCTGGTCACGGGTCGTGGTCGTGTGGGGAGGGGCTGGCCCCTACAACCCTCAATTCGAAAACCATTAAACTTTAAGTAAAACCAAAGTCCTTATATGGTAAAGAATCAATGGTAGATGAGTCGGTAAGGCACTGTGTGTGGGCAGCAGGTCTTGGGATTCGAGCCTCGGGGACCCCCAACAAAATTTTGCAGCATGAAATTGGGCCATGTGGCAGCCTCTAGGCTTGCCATGTGGCAGCCTCCCATTGGCCCTTAAAAAACACGTGTTTCTCATCCAACGAACCACAACATGCCACTTGGCATGATTTTATTAGTTCGAATGGAATATTTTGTGGAATATTTCAAGGAATATTCCATGAATATTCTAGGAATATTCTCCTTTTCAATTTCCAAAAACCCAGTCAAACTTGGTAAAAAAACACATATTTCATTAGATTTGGAAAAACATTATTACAAGGACATCACTAGAATTGAGTTTTATGGTTATTTTTAAATTCTAGATTGACAATTTAATTCCAAATTTAATGAAATATGTGTTAAAAGCCAGAAATTACAGTTTACTAGACTTTTCAAATCGCGATAACTTATTCATACAGTGTTGGTTTTTCGAACCGTTCGTGGCGCCAAAATCAAGAAGACGAGATCTATCTAGTCACTCAGGTTCGACACACTTCTGAGCACTTTGAAATTTGAGCTATCACTTAGGTCCATGATCCAAATCTGATCACACCTCCCCATTGGGAATCTTTTGGACCCCAAAAGACTGATTACCTGATATGTTCAATAGATGAGATTAAAACACACACACTTTTTAGCCCCCACACACTTACCTTGCATGGATTAGTGCCTTTGAACCACAACTCAAAGGTAGTCGACACTTCCCTTCCTAAACGCTCTTGTCCTCATGTAAAGAATTGTCTTCCTTGCACTCACTCAGAAATTTCTGGCAAAAAATTGATAGAAGGTAGCTAAACATCTTTTCATTGATCATCGATCCAAGGTGGCTCAAACAAACGTGAGATTACAACAGGAAACATGCATACATAACTAAAATTTTCATATGTACAAATGAGTGTATGTATTAGTGTGTTAAGAAGTCACACCACTTCTTACCAAGCCACTTCCATGGTGAATTTTGCTGTTGAAAATATTCTTCATGTCAACATCTATTCTCACATCAATGATGGAATTCTTGGTTACAATTTCACTAGTCTTTATCTCCTCTTTCTTCAAATTCTTGGGACAATTAGTTGGATGCAATGTCCAACATGGGGTAACAACATGTCCCCTCTTCTAGAAATGTGTTAAAGTCTTATGCACCTTATCTGCAAGTTTCCTTTGGCTCAACTGCTTCTTGTATGCCTTCATCCTCTTCCAGCATTTTGAAACAACATGGTTAAACATACCACAATATTCACAACAACTCTTTCTTCCATTCAAGAATGTAGATTTGACATGCTTATCAGAAACATAATCAACTTGACTATGGGAAGAATTATACCTCGCATGTTGTTTTGCATGTCCATCTTTTTAACCTTCATGAGGAGATGAACTTGTAGAGGCTCCAACTTTTCTTTAAAGACTAACATCAATTTTCATGTCTTGATAGTTGTTTGAACTCTCATGCTCGCCATAAGCTACATGTCTACACACATCTTGCTACAACATAGGCTTTAAACAATGGCAATCAACTTGAAAATAAACTTGACATGTTTGTGGTTTAGAAATTGCGACAAAATTTCTTCTTGAAGCTGTCTCACATGCCTTCATGGCTTTGGAGTTTTCACCATAAGATTGAACATAGCCTAGACCAAAATTCTTAGGTCTCTCCTCAACCAAAATAGGATCAGTCATGCCTTTTGCATGTTTTCCTAAACCCTTGCCTTCATAGCCCATTTTAAACATTAAATTGGACCCTATACCTCTAGTGTGCTTTTCAAATGAACCAACACATCTTTCTGAAGAAGAAATTGAAGACAAATTAGAGTGCATTACCTCTGCTTCAAGCATGTTCTTGGTTAAGGCCTCTTGGGCTTGATGGAGTTGCATCTCCATCTCATGCAATCTTTGAAGAATTTTTTCCTTCTCTTGCTTCATAGCAACAAATTCCTAATGAAGTCCAGTGATTTCTCTTCTATCTTCAAACATAATTTGCACCATATCCTTCAAGATGTAGAAGTATTGCTTCATGTCTTCATCGAAGAATCCTATGAAGGAGGAGGATTTTGAAACCTCACTTGAAGAAGTTGTCATCATAATTTCAATGAAAAAAATAACTTTAATAAAAAATTCACAAAGCTTTCAAAAACAATTGACAAAGCTTCTGAACAAAATGGTTGTAGAGTCAAGCTCTTCTTCAAGCAGCCTTTTTTCAAACAAACCCTTTTGTGCTTCAAGGGTTGCCTTGAGGTCCTTTGGGTAAGGGAGATGCTTCCAAACTCTTCCTTCTTGTCCTCTTCTGGACTTACCTAACAATAGCTTTCCCTTCACCTCTAGCAAACTTAAGCAATAGTCAGTTTGCAAACAATGAAATTCTTTGCACTATTTAAACACCTTTCAAGTCAAACAAGCAACCTTGTGCTCTATCAAGCAAGAAAATAGTGCTATGATACCACCTGATCTGAAAATGGGTTGGATAAATTTTTATTCTTTTCAAGAAACTCCCACTCGATTAAACAAATAAAATATCTAGCTTATACTTGACTTTTGTAGAAATTTTTACTTGAAACGCGTGTATTCTTTTTTAACTGTTTAAGTGATTTAAGTCCATTTATTTTTGCTGATATTAAACATATGAAACAGCCATATAATGCATCAAATAAAATCAACACATAACATCAAATTTAATCTAGGATTTCACCTGAATATCGTGGGCTATGTCTCCTTGAGCTCTTATCATCTTGACTTGGCTCTTTGGGATTATGGTAAAATTTCTTTTACAAGTTACAAAATCAACTCCAATGGTTAGCTGAACTGAAACAATGGGTTTATAATACCATTTATATCCTTTTCATGGTTGTCATCACTTCGAAAATAGATCTAGGCTTCCTTAGACTTGATTCCTTCTCTCGGTTCTCTTGAGCTACACTGAGCTTCTCTTGGCACTAAATCCTTCAAAATTATTTTTTTGTCCCTAAAAACTCACCTAATGTCTCCAGCACATATCATACCTCTAAAATGGATTGATCATTTGCTCCAAAAGAGCACTTCATCCCCAATTTATGCCTCCCTCCACGGTTGGCCCTGGGCTGCCCAAAACTTCCCAATGCCTCTTAAACCTTCATAAGTCTTAAAATGGCTCTAAAAATATATTCAATGGATTTATAATGCCAAAAAATAGCTATAATATACTATTGGTTCACTGAAATTGGTCTCCGGCTGCTCTGGTTTTGCCTCTGACACCTAGTGGCACTCCCTGGCTCTAGGGTGAAAGAAAAATTATATGTGGGCTCTCAATCTCTAGAAGTCCTCAAAATATTCTGAAAACTCCTTCAATGGATTCATAATGATCAAATAATTTATAAATGACTATTTTTTTGCTGAATAAGGCCTCTAGTAGCCTTGGCTAGGCCTCAAATTGTTGCTGGCACTTACTGGCCCTAGTGGCCCCTGGAACTTCTCTGAAGAATCTCGGCCTTTAAAATTATTTTACAGGATCTAAAACCCACACCATTAGTTCAGTAACATCTAAAACATCCAAAATTTACTATTGGATTACTTAGAAAGGCCTCTAGCTGCACTAACTAGGCCTTAAACGGTTGCTGGCCCATGGTGGCCCTAGTGGCCCGTAGAACTTCTATGAAGAAAAAACCTACTCAAAAGTCCTATGATGGCTCTGAAACCCTTACCAATGAGTCTGTAATGTCTAAGATAGTAAAAATTGACTATTTTCACTCCTAAATTGGTCGAATCTAGCTCAAGATAGAGCCTAAACTCATTTTTCCCAGTGTCCCCTAAAAATCCTACACTAAATTTGGAGAACTGAAGTTAAACTCTAGTTAGAATGGAATCTCCGCCATTTTGGGGGTTGGCCAAAATTACCACCATACCTAACCGCAGTAATAAATTTAACCGCTGCTTTGAGCACATGTCACAAAAACTCATAACTTCACATTTAATGTCAAGCAGAACCATCGAGCGGAGGTTAAAACTTCCGCGGAGTTAGCCGTTGGAGAAGGAATGTGAACGTTTTGCATTGAAAGTTTTATGCTGACGAATAAAGTTTTGTGTGTCGGCATTTAGGACCCTGGGGTATGGTCATGGTTCGCGTTCGTGTGGGGAAGGGTTGTCCCTCAGGGTTGGCCCCTCCAACCCCCAATTCGAAAACCATTAAATTTTAAATAAAACCAAAGTCCTTATATGGTTAAGAATCAATGGTAGATGAGTTGATAAAGCGTTGTGTGTGCGAGCAGCATGTCTCGGGGTCGAGCCCTGGGGACGCCCAAAAAAAAAATTTAGCACGAAACTGGGCCACGTGGCGGCCTTTGGGCTTACCACATGGCAGCCTCCCATTGGCCCTTAAAAACATGTGCTGCTCATCCAACGAAACAAAACATGCCACTTGGAATGATTTGATTGGTCCGAATGGAATATTCTGGGAAATATTCTAAGGAATATTCTAGGAATATTTTGAGGAATATTCCAAGAATACTCCCTAAAATATTCTCTTTTTGAATTTCCAAAAATCCAGTCAAACTTCGTCAAAAGCCAAAAATCACAGTTTACTGGACTTTTCAAAACGTGACAACTTCTTCATACGATGTCGGTTTTTTGAACCATTCATGGCACCAGAATCATGAAGACGAGATCTATCTAGTTGCTCAAGGTCAACACACTTCCAAACACTTTGAAATTTGAGCTATCACTTAGGTCCATGATCCAAATCTGATCACTTAGAAAATAAATCCATGAACTGGTGGAGGAATCCCACAATATGTGTTCTTTAATTCTAGCCTTGAATGTCATGCTAATAGCACTAGAACCCAAGTATGATAAGGTCTAGGATCCTCCCCTGATGCCGGTGTCCTCTAGAGATCCAGCTAGCAGCCACCTGAGAGAGCCGTCGCCTGGAAACTATCCTTGTCATGAGGAGGTACATGGCCATGACATGGTTATTAATAACTGCAGCATGGGTGATATTTACTTTACCAGCCTTGAACCGTCTGTCGAGTCCTCTTTGCACCAGGTGAGAATTTACTCCCTTTTTTGTGCCTCCTACACCAATTTCACTCCTGCCGAGGCCCTAAATCATTCCTCATCCCATTTGTGCTGAAATTTCCTCTATCACGCAGCCTGTCCTCCTCCTCTACTTACTTCGAATTCCTACATCTCTGCTTCTGCCATGCCACGACGCCACCACATGCAGTTATGCAGAGGTGGAGGTTGTGGCTCCCCTTCCCATCCACCCATTCATGCCATGGCTGAAAGAACTGTGGAATTGTCTTTAAATATGGTTACGCCTGAGCTCACGGATCCACACAACCTCTCTTCTCATTTATCCATGCACCTTCCTGAAGCCTCACCCGGGCCCTCTAGCTCATGCTCCAGGAAACGGATGCGCAATTCCACCATGTCTCCTTCCTCCCTCAACCTTCCGCGCAAAATGGTGTCTTTGCCAATTAATTTAGCTAAGGATGCCTCGAACAGTGATGGAAGTTGCAGCTCTGACGAAGATGACAAGGATTCTAAGATAGGTGCCTGCTCGACCTACTCTCCGTTGTTGGACACCCAGCTGTCCAAGCTCGAGGACAACATCTCTGAGTACAAGTGCCTTATTGATAAAGAGTCACCTCAACATCCATTGCAGGATGATAAGAAGCAACAAGATTAGCCTCATGGTTCCCACTTGTCACTATTCTCTGCTATGGTATAGTTATGGTCTAGTTTTCTTGAATTTTTATTTTCCACACCGTATAACGATATTTAAAGTTGGTTTCCTTATAAGGGAAGCATTTTTTTTGATGCAGGGACAGGTTTCTTGGGTTGGTTTTCCCTCCTCGGGCAGCCCCTCTTTTGAATTTTTGAACTTGCTATTTCCTACCGGAATTAGCTAACGCAACAATTCTGGTGGATGATGAATGTATCTCTATGCTTTGTATTTTATAATAGAAGTATCCATATTTAGAAAAAAATTAAAAGGTCTAGGATCCTACTAGATTTAGAACAATACCCTTATGTAATGTTATATATAATATTATTTTGAAAGTAATTACAAATTATCTAAAGTTACTCCTGCAAATATCATTTCAATTGAGCAAACCATTTGTGTGGAGCATATATAACTCCTAGATGGAATAGTATTATTCCATGAGGTCCTACATTAGCTAAAAAATATAAAAAATAAGTGATGTTAATTAAGCTTAGCTTATCTAAGACCTTCAAAAAAATGATTTGGGCTTAATTTTCTCATAACCATTTAACTTTTCAATTAGTTGGATTAACTAGGTAGTAGTTTGGATGCAACCCCCTTCTTCTTAGTGATGCTCAATGGATCTCCTTTCTCAACATTCAATTCTTCACATGGAATTCGAAAAGGTGAACCTATCTCACCATTCTTATTTATTATTGTTGAAGAAGGGTTGGGATGCACATAAAGGAAGCAATAACATAATGAAAGAAAAAGGGATTGAGACTCTATGGAGATGATCTTCCCATATCCCATCAACACTTTGTTGTTGATACGATACTAATGGGAATTCATATAGTAAGAGAATTTAGAACTCTAAATAAAAATCTTGAGGACTTCATGGTGGCCTTAGGTACATCCATTAACACACATAAATATCACATTTATTTATTTAATACTAAATTAGCAATGTATGGGCACCTATAAAAACTATTCACTGGAAGGAATTAGTCCAAAAAATTGGATTTTTGGACATTTAGATCTCTCAATTTTGTTGGAATTTTAGTCTTGTTAAAATCATTATTTCAATCCCTTCTATTTTATGTCCTCTATGCAGTAGTGCTGCCCAAAGGAATCCTCAGATCCATCAAGATTATCTAAAAACCTTTTCTCTAGTGAGGGGCTATGTGAAGAAAGAAAATGGGCCCTTAAATCCTAGGATAAATTATTTCTTCCCAAAATGGAAATAGGTCTTGATATTTGTGATCCATAAATTCTAAATAATATTTTGGGGGGGAATTTATGGTGGATGTATATACAAGGTATCCAAGAGTTATGGAGGCACCTTTGGAATATGAAATACAATCCCTCTTAATCATGGTAATAGTGATTTAGAGCTAAAACCCGTATTCAAGGATCTTCAATATAGAATTTAGCAGGTGCTAATAAATTCATCATACATCAACATTGTTTATGGGAAGTTTGAGAGGGAAAGTATACCTTATTTTGGATGGAATCATGGAAGCAATAACTAATTCTTAGCAACAAGGTGGAATTTCTTGCTATAGAAAATCTTGTGAAATATTTAGGTCTCTTAACAACAACTGATTATTGGAACAAAACAACGGAGCGCACTTTGTGTATAGAATGCAAAAATAATGAAAGTTGGCCTCAAGATCTCGACCAAGCCAATCTATACATATTAATGGAATAAATTTACAAATGAAATAACCCACTCTTCGAGGGACATGAAAAACTCCAATGGGGCTATAACCATAAGAGCATGTTTATATTCAAAGAGGCATGTAAACTAGTTGCAAGTCACACCAATATTCCTCATCATCCAATCTGGAAACAAGTTTGGGCTCAAAACTTATGGCCCAAAGATGCCCATTTTCTTCTGTTGTTAGTACATAAAATAACCATTTCACGGGATAAAATCATCCATATGAGATTTGAAGGCCATTTCCTTTTTTTCCTATGTATATTAGGCACAAAGGAAATGGAGCACTTATTCAATAAATATGATTTTTCTAAAAATCTATGGTCTCAACTCTTCATCTTATTTGGACATTCAAACAGGAATAGGAATGGCATCATAGAAATGATTTAGGGTTGGATATCCTCTATAACAAATTACCTTATCATAAATCGAGCTTGGGCCTTCATTCTAGAGTTTTTTCTATGGAACATATGGAAGGAGAGGAAAAATTGCATATTTAATAATCCATCATCGGAAGGGGAGGTAATCTAGGAAAAACACATTCTATAGTTCCCATGAAACAATACTACTCCACCCTTGGTAATTTTTAGACTGGGAAGCTGAAGGTTTAGATGCCACAATTTTATATAATATATAGTTGTTTATGTCTCCTTCTATTGATCCTTTACCTATAAGTAACCCATATTCTACTCCTCCATCCTCCTATATTCCTCCTCCCCCTAGATTCCTTAAAATTAATTTTGAATGGGAATTTAAGGCAATCCATGTTCTACTAATATTGGAGGATTATTCCATGAAAATTATGGGAAATGATTGTTTTTCTATTCGTATATAGTATGTGACATTAAAATAATAATTCACGTAAACTTGCAGCTCTAGATATGGTCTTGTTATTGCATCATCGCAAGTCTTCTCTAGGTTGATTGTGGAGGGTTTATTCTCAACTGATCATCTCAAGAGTAAATAAACTCATCAATGGAGCTTCCCCAAAAAATAAATTCCACAAATGGAGTTTGAAAAAATATATCACACATATTAACTATTTGATCCATATGATTCCAATCATTACTCCCTTTCATGTCAGGAGAATAGGAAATAAGGTAGCGAACCTTCTGGCTAAATTGGGATGTAATGACATTCACCTTCATCTTTCAGTAATATGGAAAAGACCCTTATGGAAGGATTTGAGACTGGGACTTTTCATTCTAATAAAAAAATATCGAAAAATCTCGTTGGGTGTGAAATAACATGAAGAAATGACTTGCATTGACGAATAACTCCACAAAAAATGAAATCTTGCACCTCTAGTTAGTCCATCCATCCTGTGCACCACTGATATATCC
Organism: Pinus albicaulis; assembly: GCA_034641835.2. Lineage (NCBI taxonomy): Eukaryota > Viridiplantae > Streptophyta > Pinopsida > Pinales > Pinaceae > Pinus > Pinus albicaulis. The sequence continues at coordinate 919,073,568 of CM076573.1, read as the reverse complement.
AAATCCTCTTGATGGTTTCAATTAAATTTTGGTTTTTCTACTTCACTTGGAATTTACCAATATTGTGGCATAATGCATTGCATAATGAAGTCTTGGTAAATATACCTTTTTGTATGTATTTGGTCAGTATATGTACATTTGGGACAAAATACTAACTTCTTTTGTTTATTTGATTTCAAATCTGGTAGGCCTTGGATAATGATTTTGAATTATTTAATATGGTATTAGTTTAATAGAAAGAAGCTTATTTACCAAAAAAAAATAAAAAAAAAATTATTATTAGTATTTAAGATTAATTATACTACTATTTAAGGTATTCTCTTTATGGATTTATATTCAATAAATGCTTATATTTGTTATTTCCTATAGATTAAATTAACCTTTTTTAGCACGTCATCTTTCTTTTATTTGTAGGGCCAAGGTTTACACCTAGTGGAAAGTGGTTTTATGATGCTCTTCATTGCCCATGAAACATTGTGTATTATGTTTTAAAAGGATGAGTTCATAAGAAGGTTTATGATTTTTCTCACAGTGTTTTTGAATGGTGGATTCACATTTTTATAATAGTGGTCCTTCCCTTATAATTCATGTCACTTCTTAGGTATCTAAAATACATGGTTAGAATATGGCTTTTCTTATGAATTACTTGTATCCCAATTTGTTATTCTTATCACTCTTTTTAAATAGACTTGATTATTTGTAGGGTTTTCATATTTATTTTATTGCAAGGCTAATGCTTACACTCATCTTTGCTCTTGTATATGTATATGTTTTCATGAATTTGAGGGGCCTTTTGTTGAAAATGGCAACAAGAAAAAGTGAAGGAGGCCTCCTGAAACATCTTTCCTGATCCTAGTTGGAAAGTGATCACCTAAACTAGGTGGGGACCACACATGTGATTTTTGTCGAAAAATCTATTTTTAGACTATGTCTATTTTTAGACATACGGAGCATGATTCAGAGATTCCAGTTGGAGATTCTTGAAGCATGCGACATGTTGGTAAAAATAGATGAGACTCCTATTTTTAGGTCCCAGGCTATTTTTAGACTGTATCTCCTAAAAATATGGAAGTCAAATATTATTTACCCTTAATAATATTTTGACTATAAACAGCAGTTTACTCTCTTGGAGCACTTCAGTTTGACCCCCAGAGGTGGGGCATGCAGCTGACATAAAGAAATTCGAATTTCCTATGAGTTAAGTGAGCTATTGCATGTTAGACTTCAGTTAGACTCATGTGGCAGAGTTTTGGTGGAGTTGATTGAGGAGTTAATGGAGGTGGTGTTCTGGTTAACTAGTTGAACTAGTTGTATTTAGTTTAACTGGCTAATACACTAGAGATAAGTTGTGTGAATTAAATATTATTTAATTCACTAATTATTAACTCATTATTCAACTAAAGAACACATCAGTTTAACTCAGTGCATGGACAGTTCAGTGGAGACCAGTGAAAGAGGTAGATGAAAGGGTGAGTATAGCTATCAGTTGGAGGATCAGTTTTGCATGGGATTTGCATAACACTTGGAGAAAATTACCAATGACAATTGCGCAGTTGAAGCCAGTGAGATTCGAACCTGGATCTCTATTTAGACCAGCCTTGATTGCGCAATAGAGGAAGAGAAGTAGTGGGTGTGTTTTGAACCTATGACTTGTTCAAAACCAAGCTAGTTTTTGTGTAGCTTTGGGAGATAGTACTGAGTACTTGTGAGGAGTTTGTACTATGTATTTGCTGCATGTTCTCTCCATGTATAATATACTATAGCTGGGGGTTTTCAGCTATAAGCTTTCCCCATACATACTGTGTTAATGTGTGTGATGATTTGATGTGAGATTGCTTCTATTCTTTCCGCATGTGACAATTAATTGTAGAAGAAGGTTATGTGTTATGCATGCAATTCGAAATTGATGTATGATCGGGTTAATCTTCATTGAATAAGTGATTTATTCAGCTAATTTCTACACCTTTGAGCCAAGATAAAATTACTTTTAATAGGATGTCACATATTGAATTATCATTACATAAAGCTAATCTTTTCTTAGATGAAAATTTTAGCCTCGCTCTCTACAAAAAATAGTCACGGTTCCAGTTGTTTAAATCTTGGAAGCTTCCTTCTTGAATCACCACATGTAGGATCTAGGGAATCATTATCATTGTTATACACATATTTCCAATGTAAGACCATAGTGGATATCTTCATATTTAACCTTGGTTGGTGTTGTTATACCCTCACTATGGTGAGCTCCTAACCACTGCTCTTATGGCCACCATTTTAGAAAATGGTTTTAGGTGAGAATTTTATTCCAAACATAATGTTAGTTTCCATGGCAATGGTGTCTTAATTTTTTTACTTTACATTTAATATTTTATCTCACTGTTTTTTTTTGTAAACATACTTGGTTATACTATTAAAGCGTCAAGGAAGAATACATGGACACAATGGGTTCATGAATATTATTATGCAAGCTCATTAGTAGACATCTGATATTATCATGGGAAATATAAAAAAACAAACCCAAATATTGATTTTGCTTCCAGGGATGTCTTTTAGTGATAGCTGCTTATAAGGATGATGATATTCAAGACTTATTTCTTTAGACTTTGATAGAAAGAGATATAAATACTGCAAGAATATTTTCAAGTGTAATTGTTGCAATAATGTGCCAACAAGATGTGATATTTAAGCTATATTCCTTTCACCTTAGCTCTGAAACCATGTTGAGAAACCAAGATGCTAGTAGATTAGGGTAGATTTATCTTAACTTGACAATTACTTGTGAATGTTTGTTGGCTTCTTATTAAATTTATACTCTTTTTATCAAACAATTATCAAAATGTACAAAACATGAATATCACAAGAGACAAAGAACACAAGAAATTAGGCTCCAAGCCAGGGCAAAACCTTACAAGGGGGGAAACCCAAGAAAATCCTCTTCTTATAGAATTAGATCAAAGTGAGATATCCAAGAGCTAAGGCCAAGACTAATGCTGCCAAAAATATCCAAATAAACCCTCCTTCAATCCATCTCTAACATGTCATATCCAGTAGAAGTCAACGTTGGTCAAATATTAGAAATTTGCTCATCTCCTAAAATTTTGGCCCTCGAAATTTTGGGCCTGTAGAAGTGTAAAAATTGCCTTAAAAAACTCACATGTGTGAACATAAACTAGGGCGGAAACATAAATTTCTCTCTTCTTTGACTTTTCTCTCTCTCCTTTGTCTTTCATTGACGTTCTCCTTCTTCTTGCACAAAAATCGAAGTTATGTATGGATGATCAAATGAGGTCAAACTATCTTGTATTTATACAAGTGCAGGAGGTTGAATGGTTGCATCTTTAGGCCAACTTGTTCAAGAAGGATGAATTTGTCTTTGTGGTGGCATTTTTTACTGTTTGACTTGAAAAATATTTGTTCTTTTTCTTTTACAAGAAATCCATATGGGACTTTGACTCAATTACATTTCATTGGCTCATGATACATTTTATTTTGACTCAGTTGACCCTAAAATCATGAAGACCATGTTTTGACTCTAAATAAAATAAAAATAATGAATACAATAAATTAATATAATAAGTACATCAATGATACATTGGAATTACATTATGAAAACCGACACTAGTTACATTTCCAACAACCCACATCATTGAAATTTCTTGCTATGGAACTAAGGGTTGTCTCTAAAAATCTTATCTTGAGCTAGAATAATAAGGAGTTAAACCCTTTTACATAGTAATAGTTGTTGTTTGTTCATTACATTAGAGGGTGTGGGATAATATTTAACTAAAAGATGCCACTTATGCCTTTATAGCATGGTATGTATGTTTTGCACTCAGTAAGACTTCCCTATATTTAGGTAACTTAAAAACTAAAAGCTTCAAACAAAACAAAAATTATTCAATATAAATGACATTGAGAGAGTTTTACAAAAAGAAATGAAAGGAAGTGTCTACGTGAGGATAAATATTATGTTATAATCAATGAATCCTATACACGGGTTCTTTTAATTTATGACGAAAGTCCCCTTCTCTGCTAATCATAAATTACAAGTGGTCTTTGGATTTTGACTTCAAGCCAGTTGAATGGGTGCACCTTATGTAAAACACAATCCATTTAGAAATTATATCGAAACAAAATTGCCATTGATAATTTTTTTTTATCAAAGTTGGTGGTATTTGTAATTTTTTCCATATGTTAAAGAAGTGTCTTTAGTCTAAAACACCACTATCTAGAATGATATTTAATTTCCCCTCAAGAAAACACTATTGTCAAATTTGCTTGAGAGGGGGTTGTTAGTATTTGTAATGTCTTCTCTATGCTTGGAAAGGTATGATCTTTAAGAAAGCTTTTACCAAACAATTTTTTTAAAGAGTATATTGGCATTCTAAGTGTATAGATAATATATTATATATTTTTTCTAATTCTATTTAAGTGTTGAATACAAAAACTACTTCAATGGTAGTTCGTTGGGATTTTAACGCATGGTACTAAAGCTGATCGAGTATTTTTTGTCAGGAAACTTCTTGGAGCATTATTCTCAATTTTTTTCTCTATAGAAGACATCATGTATGTTTGTAGAATATTGATTGCATGTAACTAGTTCACGAGTTGTGTGTGAGAAATAGCCAAGTTTTTGATGACTTATATGTGAGTGAGTATGGGTTAGTATCCTCCTTGAACGCTCCAAAGGAATGTATTATAAGGCTATCAATTTCCAATATTTTACAATAGTCTCATGATTCTTTGCAATGGATTTACTTATTTCAATTTAAATTTTTACAAAATCAATGTTAACGCTGAATTTGTTTATGGGCCCTCCTATTCGAAGAATCTATAATTGTGATAAGCTAAGGTCTTTAGAACTACCCCTTTGACAAGTTATTATGTTAATATTGTTTTTATTTTAAGTTTATCATTTTGAGGTAACATTCAATAGTTAAACAAAATGCTATAGTTGAAAGATGCAACTTTAAAGTTATGGGGAACCCATGGACAATGCAGACCCTATGTGGTATCCAAATTTACTATGTGAGATGTACAGAACTAGAATTTGAATATAATTAGTTTTATGCATTGGCAAGTTTGTTAACTTTTAATGCACCCAAACAATATTATCATCTTTGTAAGAAAAACCAGTGCATAACTCTCATATTTTTGACAAATATACTATCTTCCATACACGATTGCTAAACATAAAAACAATAATTTTATTAATAAACAATAATTTAAAAAAATATATCTATTTTTTAATTGAAAGAATAGTTAATAATATTTTTAATATTAAGATAATCATTATACCATTATTAAAATAGATTATATTTTATGAAAAAAAAAATCTTTCACTTATTAAACTAAATAAAATAAAATTTTTTATTAATATAAACATAATTATTAAAATATTATTAAAATGAATATTTGTGTGAAAAAAATATTCTTCCACTTATTAAAATAAATAAAATAGATCTTTAAATGAAATAAAATTTTATTTCGTATTTTTATTATTATTATTTATACAAATTCTAAAATTTCTATATAATAAAAACAAACATCACACCTTAATATTAATATTATCATTATTATTCAAAATATTAAAATTATTATTATATAAATGACTTTAACATTATAAATGTATGATTAAATAAAATTTGAAAAAAAATTATCTTATTTTTAAAATTATTATTATATAAATTACTTTAACATTATAATTTTTTAATCATATATATATTAAATAAAATTTAAAAAAATAACTATCTTACTTTAATAATTATCCATTAACACAAACCAAAGAAAACGACATTAATATCGGTTAATAAGGATGTTATTTATTCCCTGTAGTGCACTATCCTCTACAAAATCTAATGCTTATCATGATAGTCGAATCCATTTGGAAGTACCCTACACATTCACCATCACACCGTAGTTTGACCTTAATGCAGAATTAATATTAATATTGAAAAAGATAATATTGCAGGTTGTTGCACCTAGCCTAGATTTATAGTGCTAGCCAGTAGGATTTGATCCTGGGCCTTGTTCAGGATAACTCTCACCAGTTACCGATTATCCTAGATGAAAAAAAGAAAAGAAAGGATAATATAGGTTTTTGAAATATATATATATATATATATATATATATATATATATATATATATATATATATATATATATATATATATATATATATATATATATATATATATTTCAATGAGTATTTAAAATATTTAAAAATATGTTAGTAATTATAAATTAATAATTTAATGTAAATAATGTGAATCATAATTAAAATATTTTAATGTCAATTATATATAATTAGAAATTTAAAAACTTATGTATTTAAAAATATATTAATAATTAAAAAATAATAATTTAATGTATATAATGTATATCATAACTAAAATATTTCAATGTTTATTGATTAATATATATATATATGTATATTTAAAAATTTGTGTATTTAAAAATATGTTAATAATCAAACAATAATAATTTAATGTATATAATGTGGATCATAACTAAAATATATCAATGTCAACTATGTATATATTATACAATTTATTTACTTTGTTAATAGTAATGAGTACATTCCACTTAGTAAAACCAATATTTCATAAATGCTACAAGGGTCAATATGTCTTCGGAGACTTGAACCCACATTGCTTGGACACAAATCGTTAACCATGCCACTTGAGCTAATTTCCTTTGACAATTGTTATATTAAAATATTGGGAATCAAAGAGATGTGTAATTTCTTCCATGTTCATAATAAAGGTTATATATGGTTGGTGCACACAAACATATAAAGAGCCAACATAGATCCATCCTAATGCTAGATGTATCAATAAAATATCTTGAGGTACAAACTTTTCTTCAAGTTTGTTATGCAACCAACTCACAAAATAGAAGAAAATATAGTTCAACGACTTAGAAATCAACCTCTTCGAGGGGGAAACCTCCTTTACATTACATAAATGAACAATTATTGGATGATACAAATGAAAAAACCTCCTTTCTATATATAGGAGTCCAATGGTTCACAATATAATCCTAGCCAACAAAACAATAAAAATGTAAGGGCACAACAGTAACAATAGTGGACTTCTATGGGGCACAATAATAACAATATGGGGACTATATGGGCATAAAAATAACAATAAGGGGCTATAGTAACAATAAAAATAAGGAGATACACTAGTATTATAGGTACCTAACATGCCCCTCTCCTTCAAACAAGTGTTTTCCTCAACACTTGAGTAGTTATGGATGTTTATGTATAAAATTCTCACTCTCCCATGTCGAATCTTCAGCAGGTAAGTTCTTCCACTTGATGAGATACTCTGAAATTGATCGATTTCATAGCTATCGAGTTCTTGTTTCTGTGACTGCTTCAGGTTCCAATATAATTTTTCCTTCTTCATCAAGTTCTAGCAATATTTTTTGAACTGGGAGCTTGTCACCTATAACCTTCTTTAAACATGAAACATGGAAAACTGGGTGCACTGGGGAAGATGCATGAAGCTCCAATTTGTATGTCACAGTACCAATCTTTTGCAACACCTTGTAAGGACCATAATACTTTGGTGATAATTTATTATCCTTCTTAGCTTGCTTGAGGGACATTTTTTTGTATGGATGTAGCCGTAAAACTACCCAGTCGGCTACATCAAAACTTATTTCATTGCAATGTTGATCTGCTTGTTGTTTCATTCTATTTTGCGCCAAAGTGAGTTTATCCTTTAAGAGTTGGAGAACTTGTTGTTGATGCTCGATGTGATCTTCCAATGCTTGAACCTTAGAATTTTCTCTTAAAGATGATGTGATGGACAGTGGATGATATCCATAAAGTGCCATAAATGGGGTCATTTTTGCAATAGTATGGAAGTTTTATACCAGCATTCAACCATAGGTAACCACTTGACCCATTGTGTCTGTTTATCAAATACAAAGCAATGAAGATATCCTTCCAAACATTTTTTCACTATATAAGTTTGCCCATCAGATTGAGGACGATATCATGAGCTATGAGCTAATTGAGTTCCCAAATAAGAAAATAATTCCGTCCAAAAACTTTTTCTGTAAAAATGGGATCTTTGTCACTTACAATGATCTTTGGGTTTCCATGTAGCTTTTGAATTGTTTCTCTAAATGTTGTAGCAACTGTACTGGCTTTAAATATATAAGATAATGCAAAAAAGTGTGCATACTTGGTAAGTATGTCAACTAACCCCATGATGACAGTATTTCCTTTGGACTTGGGAAAACCTGTGATAAAATCCATTGAAACATCCTCCCAATGTTGACATAGAATGGATAAAATTTTTAACAGACCTGGGGTCTTAATTGTATCAAATTTATTCTGTTGGAAAACCAAACATTTTGCCACAAAATTTTGAGTATCAGATTTAAGGCCATCACAAAAAAATTCCTTCTTGACCCTATGGTATTTTTTAAAAAATTATGAGTGCCCTCCTAAGGGAGATGTGTGCAATTCCAAAAGAATATTTTGTTTGAGTTTGGAATTATTACAAAGATACAAGCAATATTTGTACCATAATGAATCATTTTTCTATCTAAATGTTTCAGATGTACTAGGATCTTGCTGCAATTTTTTTATGAGTGTCCACACCTCTTCATCATTCTTCAATTCATCCCTTGCTTCGGTTATCCACTTAGATTGGATAATAGAAATGACACAAAGTAATGCTTCCATAATCTCATCCTTTCTTGAGAGTGCATCTGCAACAACATTTTGCTTCCTTTTTTTGTTGATGATTTCAAATTCATAACCCGACATCTTTGTGACCCATTTTTTTTGCTCTTCTAAAGATAATATTTGTTCCAAAAAGTACTTAAGACTATCATGATATGTTTTTACCTTGAAGTGTATTCCCATTAGGTAAGGTCGCCATTGCTTTAGTGCATGTAGTATTTCCAACATTTCCTTCTCATAAATGGGTTGTTGTAAATACTTTCATTTGATTGGACGACTTTCAAAAGCAATGGGTCTTCCTTCTTGCATTAAAATCACACCAATTCCATTTCTCGAGGCATCACATTCCATGATAATTTTTTTTTGTAATTTTTGTGTAGCTAAGACTGATGCTTGGAACATTTCCTCTTTAAGATGTTCAAAGGCCTTAGTTGCTTATGGAGTCCAAGAAAATGCATCTTTCTTCAGTAATGATGTTAGAGGTTCTGATATTCTCCCATAATTCTTAACAAACATGTGATAATACCTTGTTAACCCCATAGATCCTCAAAGATGCTTTATGGTTGTGAGGATTTTCCATTCCTTCATGGATTAAATTTTGTTAGGGTCTACCTTAGCACCCTCATGAGATACAATATGACCCAAATATTCCACCTCCTGTACTCCAAAGAAACATTTGGAGGTTTCTGCATATATTTGTTTCTCCTCCAATAGTTTGAGAACCCTGTCAACATGTTGAACATGATCCTTCCAAGGCTTGTTGTAGATGAGTATATCATCAAAAAATACTAACACAATTTTTCTAAGGAGGAGTTTGAAAATGGAATTCATCAAACCTTGAAAGGTGGAAGGTGCATTAGTAAGGCCAAAAGACATGACTAAAAATTCATAATGACCCTCCATTAGAGGAATTTTGAGTTCTAAAATGGGCCTCCAAAGGAAATTATAAACTAATAGTGGAAATAATAAAATAAGATTTGATTACATCATCAAATTTTAGAGGGAAAAAGGAAAAAACTATTTTTTCAACTCGTATTTTCAACTTATCTCCCTATGGGTTTACTCAAATTTTAAGCAGGAACACTTGTTGGATGCATAATTTCATTCATTGTCCAAAGATTACCCATGTTGCATACTTTCGATGGACCCTTCTACATGAAAAATGAGAAAAACATGAAAAACATGATTGAAATCACATTGTTTCATGTATTTTTCATTTTTCGTGTAGTGGGATCCATCGAAAGTATACAACATGGGTTCTCCATAGATGATAAATTAAAATTTTCATCCAACAAGTATTCCCGCTCAAAATTTGAGTTAAAACTTAGGGAAATAAGTTGAAAAAATCACTTTTATTATTTTATTATTTTTTAATCTTTTTACTTTTTTACCCCAAAGATGGTGAATCATCCCCCATGGTTAACATCATCATCTTGAATCCTATTGGTTCTTATAAATTTTATTTTGGTTGTACATTTTTCATAGGAGGGTCATTTTAGACCTCAAAATTTTTCTAATGCGTGAGTTTTGAATGTTGTTTTCGAAATGTCTTCAATATTCATTCTAATTTGATGATATCCAGAATGAAGATCCAACTTGGTGAAGTAAAGTGCTCCATGTAATTCATCCAATAATTCATCAATGACGAGGATGAGAAATTTATCTTTAACAGTGAGCTTTTTGAGCTCCCTATAATCCAGAGATATACGCCATGATCCATCCTTATTGTGCACCAACAATACTAGACCAGAGAAAGAGCTTTGACTAGGCTGAATTATACTAGCCTCTAGAATTTTTGCAACCATACATTCAATCTTACCCTTTTGGGTATAAGGATATCTATGAGGCCTGATGTTTGCAAGAAAACTTCCTAGGATCAAATGAATAGCATGATCATGATGATGAATAGGTGGGAGTCCTTTGGGAGTCTCAAGCACCTTGGTATGATTGTCCAATACTTTTTGGAGATCTGGAGAAATAGATGATCTTGATGTTTTAACCTCTAGTAAGCACAATTGTGCAATTGCGCCTTGTTGTTATTTCTTCAGAAGATTTTTCGTGACATTAGAGTTAATTATCTTTGATGGATTCCCAGTGATACCTCGTAATTCAACTTCATTTCCTTTCAAAAAATATTTCAAGAAAATTTCTTGAAAATTAAAAGCCATCATCCCCAAAGATTTAACCATTGTACTACTAGCACAACATCAACACCACCCATTGGAATGGAGAGCATTGGACTATTCAATAGATATTCCCTCATGGTTAGCTTGATATTATGGCACTTTCCAGAGTAATTTATAGTTCCTCCATTTGAAACCATCACTTGACACTCTAGTGCTGGGTATAGGAAGAAATTCAACTCCTTGGCTACCTTACAATTAATAAAATTATGGTTCCAAATCAATCAGCACCATTACACTTTTCTTCTTGATATCTCCTTCTATATTGAGAGTTTGAGGAGTGACAATTCTTGTCAATGCATTACAAGATATGACCAGATTCATTTCTTCTTCATATAGGGTTGGTTCCTTGTGCATATTTTCTTCTTTTGAAGTTTCTTATTCCTTTTATTCCTTTTCTTCACAATCTATGTAAAATAATTTATCCTCAGCACACTTATGACCTTTAGTGTATTTTTTATCACAACTATAGCAAAGCCCTTTTTCTCCTTTTTCTTCAAATTTGTGTGGTGTCAAACTTGTAGGTTGTGGAAGTCTAGGAGTAGCAACACTTCCATCTTTATAGATGTGAGTGGTAGGCTTCCTTGTCTCCATAATTTTTCTTTCAATTTTTCTTTCCAACCTAAATGCCTTCTCCAATGAGTCAGGTTCCCAAAGGAGAACCTCATGTTGGATGTTATCCTTTAAATTACCTATGAACACATCAATCCTGCGCTCCTCTATAATATCCTTTACCCTTATATTCAATTTTTGGAATTCCTCAATGTGCTCCACCATTGAACCATTTTGTTTGAGATATATCAATTGGCTAAAGAAGTTGTTTCTCTGTGTATCCTCACAATGTGTTATCATTTTCTCCATAAAAATTGACCAAGTGAAAATTTGTTTACGAGATCAAAGACATAGATACCATACAAATTTATTGGGTTCTAAATATAAAGTTTCAATGCATACCTTTTGCGCATTTTGCACATTGTGGAGATCAAAGTATTGCTCCATTTGTAGTATCCATGTTACGAGATCCTTTACATCAAACTTCCTCATATCGATCTTTGGAATATGGTGGGTCATCAATCCAACATTAGAGTCTATGAAATCACAATTAAGATTTATTTTTTTCTCATCATGAGTTTCCTCGACTACCTTATCACCATTAGGAATCATTTCTTGTAGCAACTTTGTCAAACTTTCCTTCAAACCTTCCATGTCTGCTTTTAGATCATTCTTCATTTCTGCCATGTTTCCTTTCATTTTTTCTTCTATACCATCGATCTTAGCTTCCATGCCATACATATTAGATTCAATTTCATTCATCTTAGCTTCCATTCCTTTATTCAAACCATCCATTTTATCTTCCATTTCATTTTTGGTTACTTTTTGCGAGAGAGAAATTTGTTGCACTTGGTCTCGTAATTTTGATATATCATGTTGCACTTATTCCTATTCATGCGTCATAGTAGAGATTTATGAGGGATTAATGGGTGTGGAATTATTTTTGGGAGGCATTATAGGACCCAATACTGATAACAACGCTTCAATATGACCTTGGAATCACTTCAACTGATTTTTCAAACAAAAGTTATGCAATTAAAAAAAAAATTTACACACATTTTTCTTACTTTTAGGAGATGGATATTGAAACAGTTGTAACTATGTAATTTCAGATCTCCAAGATATAAACTTCAATCCTATGGTAGCCCTCTAAGTCTTATTTCCAATTCCATAGTTCGAATGTAATTTTAATTCTCCAAGAAAAATTTATGCCCTGTCTCCCACAATGACCTAATTATGGATTCGTTCAACAGAACGGAATTGCACGACATGCCACATGTCATTGTTTTGAATTTTTACTCTGAACTCGATACACAAAAAACTACATTCCATGTAATTTCGACCACTTTTTACATAATTCCAATCTGATGTCAAAAACGAAATTTATGATGATTTTCCCTAGATCACATGTTTGAGATGAAATTCTGGATCCTACAAAAACCCTAAATTCCTCAGATCATATCTCTGAAAATATAGAGAACAAATATCTGAAATGTTTACACGAAGTTCCTTAGGATTTCTGCTCAAATGGGTTTTTTTATTATCTTATGAACCTTCTTAGAAAAAAATTTATAGCGAAAATTCCAAGATGACCTATTTACAGCAGTGAAACCCTAATATCCAAAGCTCTGAAACCAAATGTTATGCAACCAACTCACAAAGTAGAACAAAATATAGTTCAACGACTTAGAAATCAAACTTTTTGAGGGTTAGCCTCCTTTACATTACATAAATGAACAATTATTTGATGATACAAATGACAAAACCTCCTTTCTATATATAGGAGTCCAATGGGTCACAATATAATCTTAGCCGACATAACAATAAAAATGTAAGGGCACAACAATAACAATAGTGGGCTTCTATGGGGCAATAATAACAATATGGGAACTACATGGGTACAAAAATAACAATAAGGGGGCTATACTAACAATAACAATAAGGGGGCTATACTAACAATAACAATAAGGGGATGCACTAGTATTATAGGGACCTAGCAAAGTTTTTAACTTTAAAAGAGGTTTGCATTTCAAGAAACTTGTTCCCTCTCAATACTTGACAACTTTGAGTTAAAATGAATCTATGCTAATACTATTATTAATAATAATTAAAATCACTATTAAAATATTTTAATTCCTATCTTTTCGATATACCAATAATTAACAAATATGATAATAGTTATATATTTTATGGATATATAAATTATTATTATACTTGTTATAGGCACAAGTAAATAGCAATCAATATGACATTGACATGATATTAATCTCTTTGACTTTTTTCATATCCCTCGTTTAGCCAATATTTTCATAAAATTTATATTAAAAATTATTTAATTTTTCCCTAACCTATTATATTGGTTATTATTGGTCCATAACATTTTGGGTCTCACTAGACACTTTATTCCTTCTAGAGTATTATATTTGGTTATAAAGCTTAGGATAAGCTAAGTTTACAAATATTAATATGATGGCATCTAGATTCATGGGGATGCTTGACTTATTTTCATATATGAAAATAAGCAATCTTTTGATGAAATATTATATTTTACATTATTTTTAATTCAAATGGACGGTGTCTATAACATAAGCTTTTCAAATCCCACTACCTCTATTGCCACACCACATCTCACCCTTTCACTACTTTTTTAGTGTTTAAAATATAATACTTTCAAATCCTACCACCTCTGCTGCTACACCACATCTCACTACATCACTAATTTTTTTCTGTATCATTAGTATTAATTCAACCACTATGAGGATGGTTATTCGACCTCCATATTTGATTAAAAAATATTTCCAAAATGAAGAAATGAATAACTAAGAACCACAATTGTATTAGTGCCTACCTTTCAATATCACTCATACCAACACACTTATTCTTTGAATTGCAATCCTATATTAGACTTACTCATAGAATTAGATCTCAGGAACTTTGTGTCATACGTATATTAATGATATCGGGGTAGCCATGGTCTATAGAAATGACAACACTTGCTACACACTTACAATAGATAGTTCTATCACTTCTCTCCAAATACAAGTAGACTCCAATGCATCCAGGGCTTACATTTGTGTCCTCTATTTTAACTCAGTGTTGCTTATGAGTTGGTGGAGCTATAGAGTGGAGATATTGTGGGTTGCACCATTAGAACCTTCCTATAAATCTTAGGTAGAATTGTCACTAGAACTCTACTTGATTGCTTGAAGCAATTGATTCTGGGAGATCCAAGTGTCTTTGTATTTGATACTATATTGTTGACACCTAATCCTTAAGGATTGGGAAAATATTTTGTAGATATGTACATACAAAATGAGAATAAAAAGCCTGATCTTGGTATATGAATAATAAAAGTCTCTCCTCTTTGTATATATTAAAGTTATTCTTAATAGAAATCACAATTTGTTGGAGTTACCAAACTTGGTCTGACATGGTACCAAAGCCAAGTTATCCCTATCTTGGCCTGACATGGTATAAGAGCACAGGTTTTCCAGTCCAAATTTAGCATTCTTTTTCCACTATAACTCCTATCAGTTTTTCCCTATTCTTTCCATGTGCATGTGAGAACTTGAGAATTCTCTATATGCTAGACCTTTGAGCTTAAATTTTTTTGTTTCCTCTCTATGCAACTAAGATAGGGATAATTGAATCTATTTTTGGGTGGTGTACATGCTCAATCCTTATTCTCTATGCATATATTATTCTTTGTGTATATTATGGACCTCTTTACTTGAGATTTGTTCAATTTATGTGTGCTTTGAGGGCCAAATTATTTATATACATGTGTTAAACTATTGTTGGTGATTCCAAATCATTTGTGAATTGAGTACATTGATATAGCATATGTGTGAAGCAGTGAATTATATGTGTATTGTAGAGCAGTTAGTGGTATGTTGAAATGAATTTTTTTAATATGGAAGTTGGTTATGGTTACATGGTTGTGAAATTATATTCAATATTGTGGGATTGTATTTAATATTGTGTGCGGGATGAGGGAAGACATTTCTATTGGATACCTTAAAATCCATTTCACACTAGTTATTGATTTTAATATTGGTTTAGTAGTTCTTTCTCTTATTTCAATTCTTGTGTTAGTGTCAGTATTTGCATCCTTCCACTTATGATCAAATAAACTCTTTCATGTCATGTTAAGGGTCCCATTCTGAATTTTTTTTCATTCCATTAGGTCATCATGCAATTTTTTTTTCACTTGGTGCAGGTTTAGGTTAGATATCACTCCTTTCAAAATGTTATAACTTGTTGGCTCATTTCACGACTTTGTTAAGCGTACCATCAGTCATTATTTGTCATCATCATCTCAGTCATTTTATTCATGATTTCATTCAGTCAAAGTCTCCATTAGGTATTAGGGTTTCCAAGGTCATCAAATCACCATTTCATGCATAAAGCCCAAGAAATGAAGGAGTGCCAATAAGCAAGTATCATCAGTAAGTTTGATTTGTAAATATGATGTCAAAGAAAATGTAATTTTATTTTTCCTTAATTTGTAACAAATTCTCAAAATTCCAAGTAGTTGCACACTCAAAGTTCCATCATCAGATAGCCAAAGTTCCAAAAAGTCAAATAGTGTCCTAAGCCATCAAAAGATGAAGTTCAATGATCTAGTTTAGAAATTAAAAGATAAAGAGCAATGAAAAGTCAATTTCAAGAAAGGAAAGGTGGGGCCCAAGGTTGCTTAATGACATTTCTCCAAGTATAAATGCTCCCAAAGACCAAGAAAACATTCATTTGCATATTCAAAACATCGATCTCTCAGTCTCCCAAGAAAAAATCTGATTTTGCCTTCAAAAAATTGAATTTTGGGAAATTTTTTGCGCTTTTTCCAAAGGCATTGTGCTTTTTCCAATTTCACGTTGCACTTTTTCTAGTTTTTCGCTGCGTTTTTTCTATACATGTTGTGCTTTTTACAGAAGGGAGAAACAGTCCCAAAGCTTCTCTATAGAGGTTCTCATCATCAATTCATGGTTTATACAGTTGTTTGCAAGTAATTGGCATCTCCATAGCCCCTCCTTTCAGCTTGTGGTGTCAATTGCATGGTGTATACCCTCCATTACATTTTATGCTATGTTTTAAGCAATTGAAACCTTAGTTCCTAATTTACAAAATTAATCACTCTCCCAAGGACATATACACCTTCCCTACACCCTAATTTACTCCCCACTACCCATACACTCACTCATTTCCCATTCCTAAGCCCTATTTCCTACTCCCTAACACCCTAGATGTGCTTTCCTAGGCAGCTAGATACCTCCCTGTAATATAATTTCCTACCCTGTTTCCTTAACTATTTCACTCTCCCATTACTTCCCTAAGCTCACTAATCCCTTCCTAAATTCCCTCAAATTTTCCCTTACCCATCACAATCACCTAACCCCACTATCCTACTCCCTTTCCCTTCCATTTGTTCCCTAGGGTTTTGAAACAAAAAATAAGCATAATGGAGGAAGAAAGAAACCAAATGGAGGAAGAAATAAATGCCACAGATGAAGACAAGAAAACATATAACAAAGGAGGAAGTATTTTGAGATTAGATCCAATAGAAACAAGAGAACTAATGGCATCACCCTTAGCTGTCAGATTTTTCCAGCAAGTGGGCTACATTGAATTCTATGAGATGGTACAAAGAGTTCAAAGTCACCCTACTTTTACCAGGGTTTTCATCAGCAACCTCCAAAACAACCAAGTGACTATAGCAGGGGTGATCTTCACTATTTCCATTGATATCGTAGCAACGGCAACATGGATACCCAATGTGGGTGAAAAGTGGTTTAAGACCAAGGATTTGGATGCCCAGTTGTATGAGCCTTATCTCAAGGCACCTTACAAAAAAAAAATCAAAGAGGTCTTTCCTTTTGGTCAATTGTTCAACAAGTTTTCCCCCATGATGAAAATAATCATGAAATACTTCACTTGTGAGGGCAGATTCTCTAGATTATACGACTATCACATCAGTTTTCTCATGCATTTCAGTAGGGTGAAATTGCTCAACCTTCCCTACTACTTGTACAGAAGCATTGATAAAATGGCCTACATTATGCAAAACAGATATTTTGAGCTTCAAATGAACATCCTCTTCCATCACTCTCTAATAAAAATTATTTCCCTTCACCAGCTTAATCAGCTAAACATATCATGGGATAATTTCATAGAGGATGATGTCTTCACTGCAGGTCCAAGTCAAACTACTAGACCTAGTATTCCACCAACAGCTTCAGTTCCTCACAGGAAGACTAAGCAAACTAGTAGGGCTACAATGCAAGAGGTAAAAGAGGTCAAAGAAGCCAAAAGGGTCAAAAACTACCAGAGGGGACCTAGGCAAGTGTTTTCTCCATAGATTTTGGAAGGGGCCTTTCCTTCTTCATCAACAAAGCAGGGAAATCAAAAGCAGAAAGAGGCAGTTGTCCATGAGGAGGAAGACCTTCATGAGGAAGAAAGAGAATTTGAGTTGGTGGACTTGGATTTCTAAGATGATCATGAGGCCTAAAATTAGATCATAAAAGAGAAGGATTCCATAATTGAAGAATTGCAGGACAACATGGCAAGAGCCCAATTTTTCATATCATTCCTTTAAAAAGAGAGCAAATAGTTGAAAGACAAGTAGGTACTCATGGAGTTAGAGATGCTAAAGGAAAAGAGACAAGACATCAAAGGTAAAATAGCGATGAAACCTGATGAGTCTGACTATGGTAAGACTCAAACCATCAAGACAAGGCCAAAAAATAGAAGTATTAAGAGAGCTTTAGAGCAGGAAAAACATGAGGTAGAGCAACTCAGTTTTGAGGAAATGATTGCAAGGGAAATTGATGATGACAGAGAGGTGTGGCTTGACAGAGTTAAAATTAACCTTGATAAGCTCCTCCATAAGACCAACAAGGACAATGAGATGCTCAGACACATGGCCAATAAATACATCACTAGAAACAAGATTTACAACATCAATATAGAGCAGTTGAAGGAAAAACATAAGCAAACCCTAATCAAGCATAAGGAGGAGGATAAACTTGAGATTATTTTTGATGCTTCCCTGATTGCTTGAGACAACTCATCAGCACTTCATCTACTAATTTTGAATAATATTGGGCAATTTTTCAAGTTTTTGGCATTTATGCAAATTTTGACACACTTTTTGCATAATCAGCCTGCAAAACGCGCAGCATGGGCCACATTGCGATTTTTGTGGAGGCTTACAAATGAAAAATGAGCTGCATGTTTAGATTCAAAGTGATGTCTGCATGCAATTTTGACTATTGGCACTCAGAAAATAGAGCTTTTGACAGGTGGAAATGGCCAAAAAAAAACTAAAAAATCACCTTTCTGCCTCATTTTCCAGACCTTCGTTGCGCTTTTGGAGCAGTATTGGGAGATTGAATTTTTGAGGAACTTCACTCAATCATTTCTAATTCTTGTAGAAATTTTTTAAAACTAGATTGGAAGAGCTTTCCAATGAGCGATCTTGGGCCCAATTTGGACTTCAGGAAGGTAGTCAAAGCTCAATTTTAAGGCCCACGTAACGATTTTTCCCAACCACGCTGCAGTTTTTGCAGTTTCATGTTTTCTTCAAAAAATTTCAGTTTGCTCAGTTGATGGATGAATTCGTTGGATTTTTACTGATGTATGAAATGTAAATGTAATTATTTCCTAAATAGTTAACAGGGGTAGATACATTATGTAAAAAATTAATTTTGGTAAAAGTGAATCAGTTTCATGAATGATAGGGCTGAGTTGGCTAACCTCCCTAATCAATAGGATTCCAGTTGAGCACTTAGTGGATCAGCTCCATAAGTCACAGATTCAACCCCTAAGAGTGGGAGAAGTAGTTTTTGGTCTATGTATTTCATTTTGTTTCTCCTTGCAATGGTTGGATGCTATAGAATTTGATGATTGAACATTATTGCAATTAGAATTTTGGCAAGAAATAACAGGCTGAGTTGCAGCTATTTTGATGGGATACCTGTCGTAATGTGATTTTACATTATTTCTTCTTATGTTTTGCAAATGTGTGAATGTATTATGATTTTATATTCATGCCATCCTTGTATGTAATTAATTCCTAAGTTAGAAAGACAGAATACATTAGCTTATGCTCTGTTTTGGAGGAATAGTTACAATTTTGTTCATATTTCTTCTAACTAAAAATAAGTCATGTTGCCATGCTCTTTTCTGAAACCCTAGCAATCTAAACCACTTCATCAGATTCCTTATTGTGTTAAGCTACTTACCTACCTTTCCCCATCAAATCTTTTCAGTTATGATCCTTTTTTTCCCTGACCTAGTGCTTCCTTGACTTATTCACCATCCAACACCTCAATTTTATCAACCAAACGTAGTGCTACTATACCTAGCCTAAAATCCTTTTTATCCAGTCATTTTGGCTGTGATCTTGTGGAGAGAGCCCTCTCCTACCTAGTAGGGCCAACTACTTGGCAACAGATTGGTATGTGGTTACCTCTGCTGGTCTCTTCCCAACCTCGGAGATCCGGTGAAGTGATAAAAACTTGGAGTGTTCTCATTGGAAACAAGAACTACCATGAATGATCCAGAAAGATTAAACATGCCCTCATTTTCAATGAACTATGGAAATGTTTTTGTGAAGGAGAAAATGGGAATCCTCCTAAAAAGCCTACGCCATACAAATAGCTCACTATATGGTAAAATAAGAGCAGCAAGGCCTATGCCTTGATTGTTGCATCAGTAAATGAAGAGGTGAGTTTTCACGTTGCACCATTTAACAATGGCTTTAGTGCCATAAAGAAGTTGAAATAATTATATGACTCACACTCAAAGCTTGAAGTAGTCCAACTAATGATCAAAAGATTCAATCTTGAATTGAAAGATGATGATCCCCTTTCACTAGCCTCTAAAATCAAAGCTATTATACAGTATTTAGAAGACATCGGGGTTAAAATGGATGTTCCTCTCCCATGTTTTTTCAAGGCATTATATCCCATATATTGTCACTATATTGAATCATTACAAGCTAGTGGAAAACTTAGAGAAATTACTTTTTACTTCTCTTGTGGAGAAGTTTTCATAAAGAGAGAAAGATTTTGGGAAGAGGAAATTAATTTTGACTCTCTTGTGGAGAAGTTTTCATAAAGAGAGAAATATTTTGGGAAGAGGAAGATAGTTTATTGGTCTTCTGAAGAAGTTGTGTGCCTTGAGCATAAAGAAAAGAATCAAGCACAAGGTTCTTCTAGAAGAATAGATGGTATAAGAGGATGTGAAAATAAGAATAAAAAAGGCGGGAGTGAAAAAATTACCAAGGAGGAAGACCTAATATTCATATATATGTTGCAATATAAATGGAGATGGTGCATCCACATGTAAGATCTCCTGGGATAGAATCAAGCAAGAAATAAATGCATAAAAAGGAAAATCACTAGATCCAGGGAAAGGTAAAGCACCTAAATCCATTCATTATATTATGGCACATTGCAATATTTGAGTAGTTGAAGACTTGTTTAATACTTCACTTTCTTCATGGAAATATGCATGGTTTCTTGATATAGGAGAAACTCACCACATGAACTTTCAGAAGGACTTCTTTGAATATTTTAGTGACAATGTAGATCGAGCAATCTACTTTTCATACAATTCAAAACTCAAGCCATCCATGCTTGGAACCATCATGCTCAAAATTCCTAGACTCACAAAATTTATTCTGCATGATGTTCTCTACCTCTCAAATTTGTGAAGAAACTTCCTGTCCTTGGTTCACATCTGCCAAAAAGGACACTCCATTCACATTTTTGACGGAAAAATTGAGGTGAGAAAAGCATTAGACAATTCACTTTTCATGATCGAGTTAGAAGAATAAATACTCTTGAAGCTACAAGGAACCTTTGCTTGTTCCCATAACTATGCATACAACTCCCAGTATGAAGAAGGTATATTACCATCTAGTCCCTTATGTCATGCTAAATTTGTACATTTGAACGATGAAAGTATTTTTTTATTGAAGAGAAATGATGTTACTGATTTACCAACCATTCCTATGAAACTGAAGTAATGTGATGCTTGTATCTTAGGAATACATAGCAAATAACCATTTCATGGTTCTCTTTCCAGAGCATGTAGAAAGCTTGAACTAATTCATTATGAATTGTGTGTACCTATTCTTGTTACTTTTACAAATGGAAATAAATACATGATGGCTTTTATTGATGACAACTCTAGAATGTGTTGGGTATATCTGTTGAACAACAAATCTAAAGCTTTTAAAACCATCAAAAAATTTCATGCATGGACTTTAAAGAATACACAATCTCATATTGGCTTTATTCGTACTCATAATGGAAAAGAATATACTTAAAATGAACTCAAAAACTATCTTTGCAAACATGGGATTCAACATCAAACAATTGCGCCTTATAACCCTCAACAGAATGGTGTGGCTAAAAGAGTGAAAATGACAATCTTAAATATGGTTCATTCAATGATGTTTTTCAAAAATGTAAAGTTGATGTTCTAGGCTAATGTAGTTATATATGAAATGTACTTTAAGAACATATGTCCATCTCATGCTCTCAAAAACAAGACTCCTTATGAAATGTGGTATGAACACATTCCTTCAATGTGCATCTCGTGGATTTTGGTTCTACCTTGTATGCCTTGATTTTTAATGAACAGATAACAAAATTTGGTGCAAGGATTCGAAAGTGTATCTTCTTTGGGTACTAAAGGTGCTCAGATACCTCAAAAGCATATCGTCTCTACAATGAAGTAAATAAGAAATTTATATTGACTAGAGATGCAGTTTTAATTCTTGAATCTTCCAAGACTGACAATGTTGTTAAGTGACAACATGATCACTTATATAGATTCGAGAATGCATTATATTTTTAGGAATTTGATAATAAGATTCCACATATTGAAGGGGGGATCCCTATGCTGGTCTGACATATATTTAGGATCATCTACAAGGAAACTGCACAAAGAGCAAGTGGATCAAATTGTTCCTACGATTATTCTAATAAAAAAATATAATGATTTCTATTAAATTTGAATAATTTGGTATAAATTTCACTCTTGAGATGTATCCCTCTATATTGAATGTAATGATTGTGAGAATAGTCATTAAGGGGTTCTAATTAGAGATCAATATTGATACCTTGCATTTTAAATTCATTTTTCAAAATTTTCAATGAAAATTATTTCTTCACAATTCACAAGGCAATTTAAAAGCATTACAATTCTTTGAGCTTTAATTTTTCAAAAAAATTAATCAAATTTATTTCTTCAAAATATAGTAAATAACTTAAATCATTACAAATATTTGAGTTTTCCTTGCCATTAATTTGATGAAGATTGATGTTATTTTCAAAAAAATTCTTTGGAATTCAGAATATTAGCTAAAATTCTCAGTATTCCCTTCCATTCTTGTTATCATTGGGGTTTCCTTAGAATTTTAGAAAACACATTGACACATTCTAACCCTTCAAGCATTATTTACTAAAAAAATTACAAATATTTCCACTTTGGAAGAATCTCACATAGGAATTCAATAAAATAACTCAAATTATCACCAGATCCCTCCATTATTAGTGTTGCAGGATTGAATAAGAAAAGAAAACATGTAAAGAAGAAAATGACTAGCTTTGAGATTATTCCAGGAATAGTGAGGAATTAAAGTGAACATGGGATACTTACAACAATCTTTGAATCCATCTTTGGTGAGGGTAGTTCACCAATCCTTCTTAGGGATTCTACATAGGAGATAAAATTGGGTCTATTCTATAGAATTTTTGTCAAACTCATACACAAAAATATCTTTGATGGAAGAGCTCAACATTTTCTCTTGGTATCTGTTGGCCATTTAACTCCTATCATTTTCCATTCCTAAAGCTTCCAATGCCTCATAAGGGGGATTATATTCCCTCTCCACTAGTGTGTGCTCTAATACTAGTGGAATTTCCTCTACCAAACTCCCACCATTCATATATAAGTTCTCTCAAGTCAGGACTATGTTTCATAATGATCGGGAGAGTGAAATATCCCACAAACCAAACAGTAAGAGTAGGATCATTATCTCCTTTTATATTGTGTAAGCAAGCATGTGAGTATGTGTACAATATTATGAAGTTTTATACATGTAAAATTTTACAATGTTATAAGAAATTAGCATGAAAATTAATGTTTAACTATACTAAATCAACCCAAAGTAGTTAATTAATTATGTTTGTTTAATGGTTACTACGTATACACACATAATGCCACTAATATGGTTTCTCTTGCATGTATGACGTGTGTTATCAACAAAAGGCTCTAGAAAGTACTAGCTTGGGATTATCCTAGGCTTAGATATTACTCTAGCTTGGGATTTACAACAAGATATTAAGATCAATAAGTTGGTATAGGCATAGAAATTTGACTTAGTATCAGCATCCATACGTATTCCCATAAGTAGGAGAAGCACCAATTGAAGTTTTACCACAAATAACAAAGGAAAAGGAACCTAAATCAAACATGGCAACATTTGTTATAGGTGCATATCAAGTTTCATCTCTAGGTCCACAACCCATTTTAGAAACAAAAGCACACAAGATACTCAAATGGCCAGCTTAGTAAGATATGAAATTCCAGCTAGAAGGCATCAAGGGGTTACAAAGTTTTGAGCGGACCACTTGTTTAGTGGCAAAGGTAACTGATGTTGATACCTACATAGATTTAAACATGGAATTTACTTTTGTTTCATCATTCTATTTGTTAGGTTTTGTGCTTAATTATGAGCGTTATGAGCAATATAGGAATAATTTTTTGGTTTCCAGCTTGAACCACATTGTGCAATGGTTTCTTTATTCTTTGATCATGTTATTTAGTTCTATTTCTCTTACAATTTCATTATTTTTCACTTTATTTGATTGGAAAATAGTTATTTACAACATATATTACACTAAAAATTAATATACATGTACACAAAAAGCTACATGGCCATGTGCTAGAAAGTGGCCACATCATGCCTGTTAGGTCCCTAAATTACTAGTATAGTCCCTTATTGTTGTTAGTGTAACCCCCTTATTGTTATTATTGTACCCCTGTAACCCCCATATTGTTATTATTTTGCCCTTAAATTATTATTGTTAGGTCGGCTAGGATTACATTGTGGCCCCACTAAGATTACATTATGGCCCCATGGACTCCTATATATAGAAAGGAAGTTTTGTAATTTGTATCATACAATAATTGTTCATTCATGTAATGTATTGGAGGTTTCCCCCTCGAAGTGGCTTATTTATAAGGTGTTGATATCTATTTTCTTCTATTTTTGGAGCTGGTTTCACAACATTTGGTATCATAGCTTTGGATTCTAGGGTTTCGCTGCTCCAAACAGGTCATCGTGGAAGTTTTAGAAGCTAAACGTTTTAGAGTGTGAAGCTGAAATCCTAAGGAACATCGTCACAAAATTTGAGAGCTTGGTGCGCAACATTTTCGGAGATATGATCTGTTGAAGTTAGGGCTTTTTGCAGGCTCCTGAATTACACTTAAAAAGGTCATTGCATACTTTTCGCTATAAATTTTTTCCTTCAAAGGTTCAGATGCTGAAATGTTTAGAGAGCAAATTCGAAATATGGAGGAACAACATCGCAAAATTTCAGAGCTTGGTTCACAATATTTTCGGAGATATGGTCTGTTGAAGTTAGGTATTTTTTACGCTCCCGAATTTCATCTCAAAGAGGTGATCGTGGGAAAATCTTCATAACTCTCTCTCTGAGCATCGGATTGGAATTATGTAAAAAAGTGACTGAAAATACATGACTGTAGTTTCCTTTCTATAAATTTTAGAGCCAAAGGAGAAAACAGTGACACATGGCAAGTCGTACAAGTTCACTCTACTGAACCAGTCCATAATTAGGTCATTGTGGGAGATTGGACATAATGTTGCCTTGAAGAATCCAAATCAATTCAGACCTATGGCATTTGAAAAAAGCTTCAGAGGACTACTACAGGGCCCAATTTCAGATATTGAGGATATGAAAGTATAGAGATAAGTCAATTTCAATATCGAGCTCCTCAAAAGCAAGTAAAAGGTGTGTATTTTTTTCCGAATTGCATAAGTCTTGTTTGAAGAATCAAGTTGAATTGATTCCAAGGGCATATTGTAGAATATATGTCAGTATTGGGTTCTAAAATGCCTCCTAAAAAGAATTCAACACCCATTAAGCCTTTAGAAGGCTCTACTATGACTCATGAAGACCAAGAATGACAACATGACATATCAAATTTACAAGAGAAAGTGCAAAAAATTTCACTGTCGCAAAGAGCAACAAAAAATGACATGGAAGTTTTGAAGAAAGGCATGGAAAATAAGATGGAAGGTTTGAAGAAAGACGTGGAATCTAAGATGGATGGTTTGAAGAATGGCATGGAAGATAAGATAGATGGTATGGAAGCTGGCATGGAATATAAGATGGATGACATGAAGCTAAGATCGATGAAAAAATGGAAAACATGAAGAATGATCTAAAAGCAGACATGGAAGGTTTGACAAAGTTGATACAACAAATGTTTCCTAATGGTGAAAAGATAGTAGATGAAACTCATGATGAGAAAAAAATAAATGTTAATCGTGATTTCATAAACTCTAATGTTGGCGGGAAGAACCATCATATTCCAAAAATGGATATGAGGAAGTTTGATGGAAAGGATCCTGTAACACGGATACTATATATGGAGCAATATTTCAATCTCAATAATGTGCAAAACAAACAAAAGGTACGCATTGCAACTTTACATTTAGATCAAAATACATTTGTATGGTATCGATGGCTTTGCTCCAGTAAAAAAATTGTCACTTGGTCAATTTTTACGGAGGAAATGATAGCACATTATGAGGATACAAAGAGAAAAAATTTCTTTAGCCAATTGATAAATCTCAAACAAAAGGGTTTAGTGGGGGAACACGTTGAGGACTTCCAAAATTTCAATATAAGGGTAACTGATATTCCAGAGGAACACAATATTGATCTCTTCATAGGTACTTTAAAGGATAACATCCAACATGAAGTTCACATTTTGGAACCTGATTCATTGGAGAAGGCATTCAGGTTGGCAAGAAAAATTAAATGTAAAATTATGGCGGCAAGGAAGCCTACCACTCACTTCTATAAAGAGGGAAGTGTTGCTACTCCTAGATTTCCACAACCTACAAGGTTGACACCACAACAATTGGAAGAAAAAAGAGCAAAAGGGCTTTGCTATAGTTGTGATAGCAAATACACTAAAGGTCATAAGTGTGTTGAGAATAATTTTTTTTACATAGATTGTGAAGAGGAAGAAGAAAATGAACAAGAAGAGGATATACACTAGGAACCAACCCTAGAAGAGGAATAAATGATTCCGACCAGATCGTGTAATGCATTGGCAGGAATTACCACTCCTCAAACTCTCAAGATAGAAGGACATATCAAGAAGAAAAAGGTAATAGTGTTGATTGATTCAGGTAGTACCCATAATTTTTCATTGTAAGGTAGCCAAGGAATTAAATTGTTTCCAATACCAAGCACCAATATGTCAAGTGATGGTTGCAAATGGAGGAACTATAAATTGCTCTGGAAAATTCCATAATATCAAGCTAACCATGGGGGAATATGTACTGAATAGTCCAAGGCTTTCCATTCCTATGGGAGGTGCTGATGTTGTACTAGGAGTACAATGGTTACAATCTTTGGGGACGGTAGCTTTTAATTTTCAAGAACGTTTCTTGAATTTTTTTTCAGAAGGAAAGGAAGTCGAATTACGAGGTATTGTAGGGAAGCCGGGAAAGATAATAAGCTCTAATTTCATGAAAAATCTTCTAAATAAAGAACAACGAGGTGTAATTGCACAATTATGCTCACTAGAAGTTCCAACATCAAAATCATATATTTCTGCAGATCTCCAAAAAGTCTTGGACAATCATTCCAAGATTTTTGAAACTCCCAAAGGACTCCCACCTATTCGTGATCATGATCATGCTATTCATTTGATTCCATGAATTGTTCCTCCAAAAATTAGGCCTTATAGATATCCTTATGTCCAAAAGAGGGAAATTGAAAGTATGATTGCAGAAATGTTAGAGCCTAGTATAGTTCAACCTAGTCAAAGTTCTTTCTCTGATCCTATAGTATTGGTACACAAGAAGGATGGATCATGGCGCATGTGTCCAGATTATAGGGAGCTCAATAAGCTCACCATTAAAGATAAATTTCCCATTCCTGTGATTGATGAATTATTGGATGAATTACATGGAGCAATTTATTTTACCAAGTTGGATCTTCGTTCAAGATATCATCAAATTAGAATGAAGACTGAAGATATTGTGAAAACAACATTTCAAACTCGTGAGGGTCATTATGAATTTTTTTCATGCCTTTTGGCCTTACCAATGGACCTTCTACATTTCAAGGCTTGATAAATTCCATTTTCAAACCCTTCCTTAGAAAATTTGTGCTAGTATTTTTTGATGATATACTAATCTACAGCAAGTCTTGGAAGGATCATGTTCAACATGTTGACAGGGTGCTCAAATTATTGCAGGAGAAACAATTATATGCAAAAACATCCAAATGTTTCTTTTGAGTACAAGAGGTGGAATATTTGGGTCATATTGTATCTCACGAGGGTGTTAAGGTAGACCCTAAAAAAATTAAAGCCATTAAAGAATGGAAAGTCCCTGCAACCATAAAGCAGTTGCATGTATTTCTCGGGTTAACAGGGTATTATCACAAGTTTGTTAAGAATTATGGGAGAATAGCAGCACCTCTAACAACATTATTGAAGAAAGATGGATTTTCATGGATTCCTGAAGCAACTAAAGCCTTTAAACATCTTAAAGAGTCAATGTGCCTAGCACCAGTCTTAGCAATGAAAACTTCACAAAAACCTTTATTATGGAATGTGATGCCTCAAGAAATAGAATTGGTGTTGTTTTAATGCAAGACGGAAGACACATTGCTTTTGAAAGTCGTCCAATCAAAGGAAAGTATTTACATAAAGCTATTTATGAGAAATAAATGTTAGCAATACTGCATGCACTAAAGAAATGAAAAACTTACCTAATGGGAAGACACTTCAAGGTAAAAACTGATCATGATAGTCTTAAACACTTTTGGGAATAAATACTATCTTTAGAAGAGCAGCAAAAATGGGTCACAAAGATGTTGGGTTATGACTTTGAAATAATCTACAAAAAAGGGAAGCTAAATGTTGTTGCAGATGCACTCTCAAGAAAGAATGAAGAGATGGAAGAATTTCTTTGTGTCATTTCTATTATCTAACCAGATTGGATAAAAGAAGCAATGGATGAATGGAAGAAGGACAAAGAAGTGTAGACACTCATTCAAAAGTTGCAGCAAGATCCTAGTACATATGATACATTTAGTTGGAAGAATGATTCCTTATGGTACAAAGATCGCTTATATATTTGTAAGAATTCCCAACTAAAACAAAATATTCTTTTGGAATTGCACACTTCTGCTTTAGGTGGACACTCAAGATTTTTAAAAACTTACCATAGGGTGAAGAAAGAATTTTTTTGGGATGGCCTTAAATCTGATATTCAAAAGTTTGTGGCAGAATGTTTGATTTTCCAGCAGAATAAAGTTGAGACAATTAAGACCCCGGGTCTTCTACAACCTTTATACATTCCAAGTCAACGTTGGGAGGAGATTTCAATGGATTTTATCACAGGTTTACCTAAGTCCAAAGGAAAGAGTGTCATCATGGTGGCAGTTGATAGACTTACCAAGTATGCACACTTTTGTGCATTATCTCCTCCATTTAAAGCAAGTACAGTTGCTAGTATATTTATGGACATAATTCAAAAGCTACATGGAAACCCAAGGGTTATTGTGAGCAACAGAGATCCCATTTTTACTAGAAATTTTTCGACGGAGTTATTTTCTTGTTTGGGTACTCAATTAGCTCATAGCTCATCATATCATCCTCAATCTGATGGTCAAACTGAGATAGTAAATAAATGTTTGGAAGGATATATTCGTTGTTCTGTATCTAATGAACAAACACAATGGGTCAAGTGGTTACCTATCGCTGAATGGTGGTATAACACTTCTTTCCATACTGCAACAAAAATGACCCCATTTATGGCACTTTATGAATATCATCCACCATCCATCACATCATCTTTAAGAGAAAATTTGAAGGTTAAAGCAGTGGAAGATCACATCGAGCATCAACAAGAAGTTCTCCAGCTATTAAAGGATAACCTAAATTTGGCACAAAATCGAATGAAACAACAGGTAGATCAACATCATAGTGAGAGAAGTTTTGATGTAGGAGACTGGGTATTTTTGTGGCTACAACCATACAAACAAATGTCCCTCAAGCAAGCTAAGAAGGATAATAAATTATCGCCAAAGTACTATGGTTTTTACAAG
Organism: Pinus albicaulis; assembly: GCA_034641835.2. Classification (NCBI taxonomy): domain Eukaryota; kingdom Viridiplantae; phylum Streptophyta; class Pinopsida; order Pinales; family Pinaceae; genus Pinus; species Pinus albicaulis. The sequence goes on along the minus strand of CM076573.1, from coordinate 919,043,737 downwards.
GTGTTGCAAAAGATTGGTACTATGGAATACAAATTGGAGCTTCCTGCTTCTTCACAAGTGCATCCAGTTTTCCATGTTTCATGCTTAAAGAAGGTTATAGGTGAAAATATTCTAGTTCAAACAATATTCCCAGAATTTGATGAGGAAGGAAAAATCATATTGGAACCTGAAGCGGTCATGGGAACAGGAACTCGACAACTACAAAATCAATCAATTTCAGAGTATCTCATCAAGTGGAAGAACTTACCCACTAAAGATTCTACATGGGAGGATGAGAATTTTATACAGAAGCACCCAGAGTTACTCAAGCGTTGAGGATAACACTTTTTTGAAGGAGAGGGGCATGTTAGGTCCCTATATTACTAGTATAGTCCCTTATTGTTGTTAGTGTAACCCCCTTATTGCTATTATTGTACCCCTGTAACACCCATATTGTTATCATTGTGCCCTTAAATTATTATTTTTAGGCCGGCTAGGATTACATTGTGGCCCCATGGACTCCTATATATAGAAAGGAGGTTTTGTAATTTGTATCATCCAAGAATTGTTAATTCATGTAATGTATTGGAGGTTTCCCCCTCGAAGTGGCTTATTTCTAAGGATTTGATATATCTTTTCTTCTATTTTTGGAGCTAGTTTCAAAACAATGCCGCCCTTCCCACATAAGCACATTATGCCCCTTCAAATCCCATTATTCGTCACCCTACCAACATAAGCATGTTATCCCCTTGCAATGCCCAATGTTTTTTCCCTTTTTCAAACTTTATTTTCAATTATATAGAATTATTTTCCTAATAGGATTGAATTTGACTTTGTATTCATATGTATTCCAAGCTCTAATTTTTTGTGCATTTCTCCTATATATCTAGTTGTATGTGAATACTTTTCTTGATATGACTTTTTCTTATGGACAATGATATATTTTGACTTTATGTTGTATGAGATCATATTTGCATAACTTAGAATGTAATGCTTTTGTTTGTGTTGAATAGTGGGTTTATTAAGTATTTGTTAACAATATTCTTGGATTTGTGACTCCTATAATATCTTATCATGGCATAGTTTGTTGATAAACATCTTGATAAATTTTATTATTGGTAGTAATTTTGGAAGAAAAAAAAATTTCGATTATTTGAGAGAAATATAAAATGGCTAGGAAGTGATGCAGGGAGATCAAATGTGGGTATCCTAATTTATTAAAAAAACCCTCAAAAGTAGGATTTTTGGATGCCATATACAGATATGTCCTTATTGTACACTAAAGAAAAATAAAAAAACTAATTATTAAAAAATTCATAATAAAGAGAATAATAACCAATATAGTAAAAATAATAATAAGCCAAAAGGTCAAAAGTCCATAAATGAGTAATAGATGTCAACAAGTGACAATTCCTTCTCTCCAATGTTGAAAAATACTTCCTTCTCATGAATAGTAGCTTCTCACTATCAAAATTTGTTCCCGTCATCACTTAAAATTATTGTTGTGGGACTAAGGTCTATTTATGAAAATCTTGTCTTGAGTTATTTTTTACTAGATTAGGAAGGAGTAAAACCATTTTACACAACAATATTCTTGTTGTGGAACCAAGGTATATTTATGAAAATCTTATATTGAGTTAATTTTTACTAAATTAGGATGGAGTAAAACCCTTTTACACAATAATAGTTTCTATGTGTTCATTGAAGAATAGTAGCTTCCCACTAATGAAACATAGTTCCCACCATCACGAAAATCCCTACTCTAGAACCAAGGGTTGCCTTCAAAAATATTGTCCTAGGCTACTTTGTGTTGGGCTAGGAAGGAATAACACCCTTTTGCACAGTAATAGTTGTTTTTTTCTAATTGATAATGAGTAGTTTCCTTTTGATGAATAGTATATTCCAACTAATGAAAGAAGGTTCCTACCATCGCATAAAATTCCTCTTGTGTATTTAAGGGTTATCTTCGAAAAAAATGTCTCCAATTAGAATGGGAAGGAGTAATACCTTTTCACAATAAAATTCCTCATGTATTTAAGGGTTGTGTGTGAAAAAATTGTCTCCAATTGGAATAGGAAGGAGTAAGATCTTTTCAAAATAATAATTGTTTTTTCTCATTAATAATGAGTAGTTTCCTATTAATGAATAATAAATTCCAACTAATGAAAGATGGTTCTTACCATCACATAAAATTCTTATTGTGTATTTAGAGGTTGTCTCTTAAAAAATTGTCTCCAATTAGAATAAGAAGGAGTAATAGGAAGGAGTAAGATTTTTCACATAGTAAGATTTGTTTTTTTTTCATTACATTAGATGGAATGGGCTAAGATTTAACAAAGGTGCCACTTTGGTTCATTTTCATACCATGGTAAATATGTTCAACACTCAGTTTGACTCCCCTACATTTAAGGAGCTTAAAAAATGAAAGGTTTAATCAAAATAACAATTACCAAATACAAATGAGAGTGAGAGTTTTACGGGAAGAAATGAAAGTAAGTTTCATGGTAAGGAAATAGCTTGAGTTATAATCAATGAATTATGTACACGAGTTCTTTTAATTCGATTTGGAAGTCCCCTTCTCAACAAATCATGATTTGCAGGTGGTCTTTGGCTTTTGACTTCAAGCCAATTAAATCATTGTACCTAGTGTAAAATACAATCCTTTCATAATTGGTATCTGAACAAAAATTCTATTTTCAATTTTGTTGATGGAGGTTAGTGGTATTTATAAAGTCTACCATTTGTTAAAGTAGTATCTTTAGCCTAATAGTGTATAGCTTTTTTCAGCTTTTTTCCATTTTAATAGTCGATTTCATTCACCTAAATTTTAAGCAAAGTTTTTGGTCGAAATACATTGGACATTTTATTACACCCATCACATGGCCCGATGCAAGAATATTGGTACAATTCCATTTTATCCAAAGTCTACTACTGCGAAGATTGTGCCAATGCCATTTTATCCAAAGTTTTCTACTGGTTGAGGCAATGGTGCAACGATTTTTTATACCCCAATTTCATTATATCCAAATATGTATATCAAGGCCTTTCCACATGTCCAACTTTCTCTTTCCACATGTCTATGAGTATGCAACCAAGAAACTCGCCCTATCCACATAATGTCTATGAGTATGCAACTCTGGCATAAGGCTGAAGGCTCAAGCAGGAATCAGGATTAGGCAACTCTGGCAGAAAGAATCAGGATCAAGTAACTCTGGCAGAAAGCTAAAGGCTCAAGCAAGAATCAGGCAACTCTGGCATAAGGCTGAAGGCTCAAGCAGGAATCAGGAATCACTGAAGCTGAAGCCAAATTAGTCAATCCATCGTTGTATTTCCAGAGAGATAGATTGCTTCTGAACCTAAGATTCCAGACTCTTGCAGACAAAGAACAATTCAGAAAAATTCGAAAAGAATAACAAATTGACCGGTAGGGGTTTCGAGTACCTCCGAAAAGGAGGTCCGGTGGTGCATGTTGGGTTTCCTTGCAGGGGGTGTATAAGGCCAATAGAACGTCCCCTACTGAAGGTGCATTCTCCCAGTTAGATTGTATATTTTTTTATCTGAAGCAGTGAGATTGCTGAGCTTTTTGCCCATGTCAATAACAAGATTCCAAAATATTTTTCCCCTCCCTTCAAGGTAGGTGCAACCACTTGGAACACACTTGAGATCCCACAAACGCTATCCAGTTGCATGCTCGGTGGTGGAAAGACTAGCTAGTCATTCCTGTAACTGCATCCCTGTCAACTGTTTCAAATTTGTGTGTCGTTGTTACGGGAGTATCCAAACTTGTGTGTTGTTGTTACGTGAGAATCCTAATCGCCAATACACATGCATACCTTCACGCGAGTCTACTACTCGGTATAATGACCATTCGAGGCAATCCAGCATAGTCCAGCTCATAGTCCGCATAGTCCAACTCGAATACAGCAACCCCTGTGCTCGCAATATTATGTTCCTACTTGAAGAATGAGGTGTTTTTATGCAGAGCACCTCTACATACATGCTTGAGTCTATTTGGAAGTGTGATCTTAGGGGAACACGGTGGCCATTAGGGTAAGAAACGAAAAGATAAAGTTTTGGGATTTTGAATGCCTAGGGTTCACCTTAGTTCTAGGGTTTACAAATCGACTAGGGTTCACCTCAATCACCACCTTCGACCTCCTCTAGCAATTCTGCTTCATCGCTTTCCAATTTCAGGTTTTCCCTCCTTGGAAATCCTAATCTCTACATATTCAAATAAATCACAGACGACATAATATAGTTCACTTTTGGAAGGCTAGGGAAGTTGTTAATTTGGAGGTGTTGCCTCAGGGGAGAGATGGTGATCGTCACGACAATAAACTAGAAGAGGAAATTTAGGGATTTTGAATGCCTATGGTTCACCTCAGCCGTCGCTTGCATTAATATATCTTTACTTCCCATGGATCCTTAGATTTGTGGTGGGAAATATCGTGTATTGTGTTGTTTCGTTTTAACCAGTAGTCCATTGGTTAAAGGCCATCTAAAGTTCAGGTCAGGCGCAGCAAAGATTGAGTGCACAACACCGTATAATAAAGAGGAATGGAGGAGAATTAAATTTTGATGGGCCGCAGCCAAGTATGACCGCAGAGGAATTAATTTTTTTATGGGCGAGAAGTCACTTCAGCAGAATAAATGAAGATTTTGTCTACGGAGGAGCAGATTCATTTAAAAATAGTCAAGTCGAGCGTAAAAGCCCTCAACAGCCAAATTCAAGAAAAATTGATTAAAACAGGCGGAAGTCACTTATGAAGCGGAAGGACAAGTGGTCCCTACCACTTGAGCGCAAAAGCGCAAGATCACAAGTTCAGAAGTGTTAAATGTCTTGTGGATATGGAAATCTGCGATGTGTGATGTGCGATCATCGCAACATCGCAACATCGCAATATCGCATTTTCATTATATGTGTTACCGCCCATAACATGTGTCATCGCAAAAGTTGAAATTGCGATGTGCGATCGTCGCGTCATCGCACAATCGCATATCGCATATTACAAAGTTGTCATCGCCCTCCGCCATCGCAAGTTTTGTTTTTGCGATGTGTGATCGTCGCACCATCGTGTGATCGCAAAATCACATTTCCATTGTTTGTTCCGCCATTTGCACCATCGCAAATCGCAATTTGGCCGACTGCGATGTGGACCCCACTCGTACGTCGCGCCATATTCAAATTTTTATGTTTTGCAAGGTTTTCCTTTGTAATTTTTTTTATTTGTTTGTTTTGGGTTTTGTTCAGCCGCGCTATATAAAAAGGGAAAACGGCCTGTGAGGCAATAGAATGAATGTATTGTTATTGTAACCGCTGTGTGTGAGCCCGCAGGCGAAGAAAAGCACAGTAAGAAGAACTGAGCACTGCTTGTGCATTCTTAAGAGACAGAGAGAGAAGATTTGTTTTGTGGAGCACTGCATCTGTAGCAATCCCAGTCTTACTTTGGGGAATCCCTCCGTTGAGGAAGAAATCTGTAATAATTTTTTTCAGTTTGTTTAAAGAAATAAGAAAGCATATTTCATGCCATCTCTGTCCAGAAGCGAATTATAGTTTTTTTTAACTTCTCTGTGTTGTAGAGGGGAGTTTATTCTCTCCACTGTTTGCTTGGAATTTCCAATAACTCCAACAAGTCGCACTCTTCGATTTTACCACTTTGACAGGGATGAGGTAGTTTCGAGTTGGTTCTTATCATATTCGGGTTGAAATGACCACCACATCATCATATATAGCAGAATCTACCAATTCTCCTATCTTAATGAATCCATATGGAGGAACACTTCATTTTTAGGTGCCCCATATATTAAGATATTAGTGGACTGTTTCATTGCCCTCCTTTCTTCCTCAGTAACCCACAACCAAACCTAAGGATTTTGCATGTCCTAGATGTAGCTTAATTTACTGTAACATACTAGTTGTTAAGAGTATAAGGTAAGAAAGCATCAAGGGAATAACAGGTAAATATTAAATATTCAAGGTTCTAAGTGTTAACATCCATCCATTCTACGGATGCTGGATGATCTGCATCATTTCATTGATCACCTGTGAGGTAGCTCAAGCCTCTCCTTTCGAATCGTCATCACTACTACTGCAATGGTGATGTATAGGTACATCGTGGGCCTCTTAGTTGGAATATAGTTGCAGTCAATGAAATTGAGTTGCCTACATTTATTATTAAAGGTAATGTACAAAAAAAACACTTCGACTTTTTTTTCTTTTAAATATTTTATCAAAATATAAATTATTAAAAGATTCATATGTGGCAGGGACTACCACTGCTGCAACTCTTGTTTAGAATTGGTACTTAATCTCCCATAGGGTAATGCTATTTTCAAATTCTCTTGAGAACTATTTTCAAATTCGCTTGAGAGAGAGTTCTTGATATTTGCAAAGTTTGCTCTATTTTTAGAAAGGTATCATATTTGAGAGAGCCTTTACCAATCAAAATTTTTAAAGAGTATATTGGCATTCTAAGTGAAAAGATAAAAATCATTCAAATTTTATTGGATTATATTTGAGTTTTGAATGAAAAACTACTTCAATGGCATTTTTTTGGGCTTTTAAGGAGTTGATTGAGTTGACAACATTGCTAGTTGTTTCTCTATAGAAGCATCATGTAAGTTTGTAGAATATTGATTACATGTAGCTTCACAATATTGCTAGTTGTTTCTCTATAAAATATATCATGTAAGTTTGTAGAGTATTGATTACATGTAGCTAATTCATAGTTTCTATGTGAAGGATTACTCGGTTTTGCGATGACTTATATGTGAGTGAATATAGGTGAATATTAATTGTCAATTTTGTCCGGGATTTTACAACATTGATTCACCAATATTATTTGTGACTTTTGTCCCGGGTACAGTTGATTCAGGTACCAGGGTACAAAAGATGGTGAATCATAGATTTAAATTGTTTTAAATATTAATTAAACAAAATACAAAATTTTATAGATAAAATTGAAAATAAATTGTTATGTTGATAGATGTGTCTATTTCAAAATAGGGTTTCTGTTATTTTTTCCCTTTTAATTAAATTGATTAATTAAAAAGAAAACGTCGTGAGTTATCATTTTTTTTTGTGTATTATTGATAATTCATGGTATTAACTCTTGGTATTGAGTTATGATCTTTTGGGTAGGTGGTATTGATAATTCATGGTATTAACCCTTGGTATTGTAACAAAGCCTATATATATTAAGAATCTCCATAATAAAGTTAGAGTAAATCTCTATGGTTAAAAATATTGTTGCATATTTTTTAAATGTATACATGTTTTGCAAAACTAACCTTCCTAGCCTTTTAAGATGTCAAAATTATAGTGAGCTCGGGAGGCTTCTCTCCAAGCTTTTTGAGCATAGGAATAAAATCTTGAATCAAACTAAATAATCCATTTCTTTAGGTCTAGCCTTTTAAGATGTCAAAATTATAGTGAGTTCGGGAGGCTTCTCTCCAAGCTTTTTGAGCATAGGAATAAAATCTTGAATCAAACTAAATAATCCGTTTCTTTAGGTCTGACAGACCAAATTTTGGTCACTGTAGACGTTAACCATCATCATCATCATCATTAAATGTTTTGATATTTTTGATGGATGTGATTTATTTTATATAGTTATGCTTATTTAAAAATATATATTATTTTAAAATAAAAAATAAATTAAATTGCATATATAATATGTGAACATTAATAATAAATTGAATTGAAGAAATTATATATCTGGTATTGAAAAATATATATTATCTAAAAATAAAATTAAAATTAAGAACATTAATTAAAAAATTATCTAAAAATAAAATTAAAACTAGAGTGTGTGTATTTCCACACTCAAGAACATGTGACTTTTAGGGTGAACACTTCACCCATTTTTAAGAGAAAAAGACCATATGATATAGAGTAGAAGAGAGGTCTAGGTGGTAGCTAGGGGAAGAGTAAATGAAAGTTAAGAGAGATCAATGAAATTATCCGTTTAGAGAAATTAAATAATTTAAATAAGTCATCTTCTAGTTAAATGAAATTATGAAAATAAAATTATTAAAATTATTAAAATTATTAAAAAATATTAAAATTAAATAATTAAATTAATTAAATTAAAATTAATTAAATAAATTTAACCAAATATATTAGATGAATCAAATAAATTTAATTAATTAAATGAAACTAGTCATTAGCTAGTAGGAAGATATTGAAATAAATGTAAAATTAAAGAAGAATAAATTAAATTAAAGGATTAACATGAAATATTTTAACCAAGATTAATATAAAGTTAGGACAGAAAATATAAATAGGAAATTAAGTTGAATAAAGGATAAACTATGAAGGTGAAAATAATAATATAGTTATAGAAGGGGATTAATTGTTAAATAACTAATCAAGAAATAAATAAATCTAGAACTTAATGATGGAGGTTAGGCCAAGATAGATTAAAATTCAAGGAAAGGTTAAGGATTCTCTGAATCTGATTTAGAGGATAAACTCTTCCATGAAAGAAAATGGATGGTGGGTTTCCACAATTGACTTAGATGATACCCATCATCTCTGTTAAAGTTATTAGGATGTTTTTCAATCTAAAGGGCTTCCAGAATGACCCGACTTAAATGGAATGGCACAGGGGCTAAGATTTTGGATTTGTCAAAACAAATGAGGTGTTTAGTAGAATGAGAGTGCTCAGCTATGGCAGATTTAGAAACGTAGTTGTGGATGTTGTCAGCCATGTGTTCTTTCAGCCAAGTTTTGAAGGACCCCCAAGTTTGTCCTATGTAAGACTTCCCACATGAGAAGGGGATCTCATAGACTGCAGAACTCAACATGGGGTCATTTCGATCCTTGGCTGATCTGAAGAGCTGGCTGAGGGTTCTTTGAGGCTTAAAGAAGGTTTTAATGTTCTTTTTGGCAAGGATCCTGGCTAAGTGGTCAATAACCCCTTGAATGTAAGGAGGGGTTACTTTGGCTAGGGGGCGAGGAGAATTGGAAATGTTTTTAGGTCGGGGATGGAGGCAGGAGGAGAAGGGATTATTGATTTGGGACGAGGAGTAACCATTAGATTTAAGGGCGACAGTGAGATGGGATTTTTCAGCAGGAAAGGATTGGGAAGAGGAGATTCGAATGGCGCTAGAAACAAGAGTTTTGAGAACGACAGATTTATGAGAAGGATGGCGGTGGCAATTGGCATGAAGGTACCTGTCATATGAGTCTTCTTTCAATAGACTTGGTGGGTGAGAGAACCGTCAGAGAGGTGGGTCACAAGAACATAAAGAAAGGGAAGGGATTAGTTATGCTCCAGCTCCATAGTGAAGTGGATGTGGGGGGAATGCTATTGATATGGGATAGAAATTTGCGGAGGGCGAGGATACCATGTGACCAAATGAAAAAGGTATCATCAACTAAACGCTTCCAAAATTTCACTTTGAGGTAGAAGGTTTCAATGACCTTTGTTTCAAAGTGCTCCATAAAAATGTTAGCAACAACTGATGAAAGAGAAAATCCCATGGCTGAAAACTAATTCAAATTTATGAACATTAATTAAAAAAATAGACTTGTTGATAAATTATAGAGTGAGAAAAATAAAAATAAATAGTATACATAGTAGTGAGAAATATATGTAATTCAAAAATAATAACATTATAACAAATTAATTAAAAAAAAAAATTATAGATAAATTATATACCCAAAAAAAAATTATACCTGTTATGATATTAAAAATATATATATTATGTAAAAATAAATTCCATGTTTAATGTTGTGAAATTTAAAATAAATTACATACATGGTATTAATAAATATATCAAATAATACCATCTCTCACTGCAAATTCTTTTCACTTCCAACCATTGTACCGTATTTTCATCCCGAAATCGGGAATTTGGTTAGTCCTGTAAACTCGTAACTAGGCATGGTCAGAAAAAGGATAATGAGGAACTGCAAGAGATCAGATGTCGTATGCTCACAGAAAAAGGCATCTAAGGCTGGTTGTCTTTCTTCTTGATCCCGAGGTAACCCTACTGGCAGCCCTATTACAAACGACAGAGAGACCTACCACCTAGCCCATTACATTATCATTTCGACTGATTACCAATACAGACGTTCGTTCTGTGGAGCTCTGAGAAGTATAGTTTCCAACTTTCAGCCCAAATAGGATCTATCAGTAAGTCATTCTCATCCTTCCAGCCCTGTTCCCATATATTCATGGCTTTTGGCTTATTAACTTGACTAAGAAACACGATGTCTATGTCCACCAGATGGGCTCTGCATCCCTCCGGGAGAAGGAAGTCACCATTGCATCCTACCCAGGGGTCTGACCCTACTCTAATCTGCTCTTCGTTCCCTACTTTCCATATTAGACCTTCTTCAATCAATTCCATAGCCCCGAGAAATTCTCTCCATACCACTGATCACCCCCCTTAGATACTTGTTTGGGTTCCTTACCCATTTGACTACATCCCCTGGGTCATTGCACTTTCTTTTCATAACAGTGGATGAGAGGGAGTCCTTCGTTAAAAGTGCCCATCCCATTTTTGCAGCAATAGATTTGATAAATGATGGGAGTTCCTTTATTCCCCATCCTCCCCATTCTTTGGAGTGATCAATTTTTTCCCAGGCAACCCATGATAAGGAACGCTCCTCTTTGTTTCATGCCCACAGGAATTTATGGCAGATTTTCCTAATTCGCTCCAAAATTCCCCTCGAAATCCAAGAGAGAAGGGCCCATAAAACAGGGATTTCCATTAGTACAGATTTGATGAGGGTAATTCTCCCTGCCCTGGACAACCATCTGAAACTCCAGTTCTTGACCCGTTTTTCCAACCTGGCCACCATCCACAACTAGTCTTCTATTCTATAGGAGTCTGGCTTTAACAGGAATCCAAGATACTTGATAGGATCTGATAACTGTTTAATCGCGAAGGGAAATGAGTCCAAGGTAAACCCGGTTTCCTCCTCCATCAAGCCCGTCACCATAATAGTAGATTTTTGTTGATTAATACTCATACCTGTAGCTTTGAGAAAAAGGCCTAGAGATTCTTTCATATGGACAAAATCCCTGCGAGATCCGTTGCTAAAGAGGAGGATTTCATCTACAAAAAAAAGATGTGTAATCCTGAGGTTGGTAGTGACCTCTACACCCCTTATGTGCCCCCTTCTTTTAGCTTCCAGAATTACTTGGCTAAGACCTTCGGCTGCCAACAAAAATAGCAGGGGGGAGAGCGGACAACCTTGACACAAGCCCCTTTCATTTTTAAAAAAATGGGAGGTTGCTTCGTTTATCAAAATTGCAAAACTGATGTTGGTAATACATCCCATCACCCAACAGATGAAATTTTAGTGAAACCCAAGATAAGTGAGGAGAAGTCTGATATACATCTAGATGATTTTATCATATGCCTTGGAGAGGTCGATTTTGATTATCAATCCTTTCCATCCTTGTTTCTTCATACTGTGTAGGGCCTCCTGGGCCACCCCTATGGCTTCATGAATCTGCCTTCCTTCTAAAAAGCCAGATTGTTCCTTTAGTATGTGATCCGACAGGATGGGTTTAAGCATTTTAGCAATAATTTTGTATAAGCAGTTGCAAAGCACTATAGGCCAGAAGACATCGAAGGAAACCAGAGAATCCAATTTGGGAATGAGGGCTATGAACGTGGAATTTAGATATTCCAGAATAGAACCACTTTGTTTGGAAGCTTACACCACTTCAGTCAGGTCATCTCCCAACGTTTCAAAGAAATGTTGGAAGAACTCCATTGTCCAACCATCTGGCCCTGGGATTTTGTCTCTTTTCATTGCCTTGAAGATTCCCTCTACTTCTTCTTTCTTAACACAAGAATTGAGCATGTGCATCCGCTCTTCATCCATATATCCTGGGAAGAGTTAAGAAACCTTTACCACTTTAGCAATAGTGATCTCTCCTGGGGCTTTGTACAACTCCTTGAAGTGTTTCGTCCCTAGTTCATCCAATCCTTCAAAGGACGTAATTCTCCTTTATTCCTCATCTTTCATTTCCCAAATGGTGTTGGATATTTTCCTTCCCTTTGCGAAATTGTGAAAAAACTTGGTGTTTTCATCCCCCGCTATGAGCCAAATTGCTCTACTCTTAAGTCTCCACTCTTCCTCCCTTACTAACAATATCTTCCTTCGTTCCATTTCCAGGTTCTTGATCTTCTCTCTCTTTTCTAGAGTCTCATATCCATCGACTATTGGATCCTCCAGATTTTCCAATTCTTTCCCAATCCATATTAGTCGAGCCTCTTCATCCTCCTTCTTCTTCTTTACCCACACCCTAGTGGCCTTCTTCATATTGAAGAGATTGTTTAAGAACGAGGTCGTAATGAAGCGAGTATCCTCCGCGGTGGGTGGCACCCAGGTGGAGTTAAATAGGGAGATGAAAGATTCCTCCTGCAGCTAGCTAGGATTGAATTTGAATGGGGCTCCTGGCTTAGAAGAGTAGCCTCTGAGCTCCAGGAGAATCGGATGGTGGTCAGAGTCCCCTCCTTCCCCTATCCACTGTCTTAGCAATGGAACTAAGTCCACAAAGACATCCTTTAATAGGAAGCGATCCAATCACTTAGCCACCCTATCCTCCCCAATACACTTTTTTCTCCATGTAGGCTTTAATTTGACGGGGTCCAGGTCCAGCAGGTTGTTTTCACTGATCCAAAAGGAGAAAAAATTAGACAAAGGGTCTGGGCGAGCGTTCTTCCTCCAGGATTCTGAAAGTCTCAATGAAAAATTTAGATCTCCTCCCAAAATGAGTTTAGGAGTCGAGAGGAAAGTTCTTGTTTGAAGGTCCTTCCAAAATACTTCTCTGTCAAGGTAAGGTCCGTATATATTCAAAATATTGAAGGATTGGTCCAATTCAGGAGAGAAGAGTTCGAAGGAAAGAATTTGGTCCAACCCCCAAGCGTCTAACAATTTAACTTTGCCCATTCTGAATCCCATTGCGAGCCCCCCTGATCTACCTTTAGCATCAAGGCATAAAAAGGTCCAACCCAGGAAAAAATTTTCTAATGAGTATTTAACATCGTCTCCTGACCCCAAGGTCTCTTGTAGCATGATGGAATCTGGATCGTAAGAATCAACAAGGCCATGAGCGCTAGATTTTTGGGTTTATTAGCCAATCCTCTGTAATTAAGAGATAGTATGATCATGGGATACCCTCCCCTGGGGTTTCCATTGCTCTAAGAACCCCTATAAGTTTAAGTTGTTTTCCATCGGTGATATTCAGCTTTGCTTTCACCTGGGCTTTTGACAGATTACATTTCCTACCCCTCTATTTAGGCCCCAAAGGGGGGTCACCTGAAATTCCTAATCCCCCAAAGACTTCTAGTATGGAATCCTTTCGTTCACGGGGCCAAAGATTGTAAGGGCTGCTCTCACCAGGATGCGAGGGAAAAGAAAAGCGGAGGGATCAGATCAGGGATGATGAGGGGAGGGAAGTAATAGTACTATCCGCATGCATAACATGAAAAGTGGCTAAGGACTGAGTGCTCAGATGAGAAGAATGCCTGGAAGGACCAGGCTCGACAACAATATCTAAAATTTTAGAAACAATAACAGTAAAAGAGGAGGGGGTTATAGGAAGGGGACCCTCCATTTCTTTTGTTGCCGTTGAATCTGAGATCTTCTGTGCTGCCACTTACTTTGGTTTCGCTGCCTTTGTCATCTCCTCGAGGTATCCTAGCTCCATTTTTTCAGTCAGAGGCTCCTTCTCTTGCAGTAGATCATTGATTTGGTCCTTGATCCCTCTTCCCATTTCCTCCTCCATGCTCTTGGTTTGGAATATCTCTGTGGAAGACTGATGAGCGCCCAGAGGTTTCTTCTTTTTGAACCTTTTGCACATAGGGAGGGGGCAAGCTTTTGCCATATTCCCGTAGGAGTGGAAACTGTGGCATATGAAAGGTATCTTCTCATAATCTAGAGCTTGTATAATGGACCAATTCCTATAGTGTAGCTGAATGGCTTCGAAGAGTCCTTCCCTCGGGTCAAGTTGAACCAGTATTCTTGCCACTTCATATTTCCCTTTTTGTAGATGAGACATGTCTACCTCTAGAAATTCACGTAACTCATTCTTGATATCCCTAAAAATGTTCGAAGTCCACAGCTAATGGGGGAGACCTGAGAGTCTAACCCAAATAGGGAGATCTGAAACTTTCTCCCGATGAGCATCAAAGAGAGGTGACCAGGGTTTAAAGACTATCGGGGTACGCCCAAAACTCCATTGCTTCTCAAGAACCCACGTTGCAAATTCAAACGCTTTGAAGTTCATCATGAAAAAACCATTTGTGAGATTCAATATCCTATATGAAGGGTCTGGAGCCATCTCCCAAGCTTTTGATGCCCATTCCTTAATGTAATTAGCCAATAGTTTCTTACCGTTCGCCCTACCAACCAGGGTTAACTTGGACATCTCCATGGCTTCTTTCACCATCGCTTCCACTCCCAACCTAAGATTGGCGAGTTTGTCCTTCCCTCTCACAGCTTTGATCTTCTTATTGTGTTCATGGGAGGATTATGAATATTTTTCACTATCAGTCAGAGCGGACAAGTAGGCAGGCAGTGGGACTTCCTTGGTGCTATGGTGACCCGCTTGCGGCCCTTCCTTGTTTGTGCACGCGCCTACTAGAGCCACCTCCCCGCTGACCAACAGAGGGTGTGCTAACCCTTGTGAGGAGAATGGTTGAGAAATTTGCCTCTTAGAAATGAGCAAGGGGGGATCCAATCCTCCAGGCTATGTGGGAACGGGAGCCACCATCCCAGCTCGCCAGTCTGCCAAGATTTCTTCTGCAATCTAGGCCCTGCCTGAAACCCTAAGTAAGTGCTACAAATGGGTTTCCCTTGCCTTTTCAACCAACAAATGTGTCCTTGTGTCCACCTCTGAGTTCTTTATCAGACTGGATAAACCTCTTCAAAATACTACAGGGTTTCCTCCCGGAGAGTCCCCGGAATGATTTCTTAATAATTTATTGTATAATATGTCCTCCAGGCCTCCGATCTTGATGTATGGGTGCTGCAGGTAAAGGGTTCCATAAGGACCCCTGGTTATATGGGACTGATCTTTAATCTCTGAAAAATCCTCTGCATTCTCCAACTAACATCTGCTTCTTCCCCTTCACCGCCTTGCAGGGGAACCCTAGGCTGCAATCTAGCACTTCCCCTACCCTCCCACCCTTTCCCAGCCTCCTTTTAGGTAGCCTTCCTTCCCAAATGGACCTACGAAATCTAGCATATTTTGAGCATTGATCTCCTTACCCCACATGGCCAGCATATCCTCCGGCTCGGGGTCAAAATCCACCTTGTCCGAACCTCATCCCATTCCTCTACGTTTTTTTTTACCTTAGATTAACTGTAAAACTAGAAAAATCTCTCACCTTTGTCTTTCATCCTAATCAGAACGTGAAAACCTTTCGGTTAAAAACTTAACCCTGTTATGTTCAGACTCCCTTCTGTTTAAGAGAAACCCTAGCCGCCCACGCTTTTGGGAAGATAAGGCTATTACAGAGGTGATTAAGGGAGTACATAGGTTCCAAACCCGTGTCACATGATAAAAACTCAAGGTTGACTGCCAACGAAAGAGCACTCCCTTCTGCCTGCTGAGAGAAAACCCGGAGAAAAACCTAAGACCAAAAAAACAAAGCGATCGTGACCTTCTCCGATCAACAAGATCTTTTCCAACCAGGTCCCAATGATCATGGCAACAACCTCCATTTGACAAGACACATGAATGCCACTTGCATCGTACCCCTCGAAACTACAACCAACTTCGCGCTCAGCAGATGTCTTCTTCCATGGCGGATGTGTCTCCTTTCTGGGCAAGGAGGCCACAGAGGATTTGACTCCTTTTTCCCTGTCCTAGTTGTACGCCATGGATGAGGGTGGGAGCTTCCTTCACATCAAACCCTAGTTTCCAACTGAAAATAAATTTTTATGTTGATAGATGTGTCTATTTCAAAATAGAGTTTATGTTGTTTTTTCCCTTTTAATTAAATTGATTAATTAAAAAGAAAACATCATGAGTTATCATTTTTTTGTGTATTATTGATAATTCGTGGTACTAACCCTTGGTATTGAGTTATGATTTTTTCGATAGGTGGTATTGATAATTCATGGTATTAACCCTTGGTATTGTAACAAAGCCTATATATATTAAGAATCTCCATAATAAAGTTAGATTAAATCTCCATAGTTAAAAATAGTGTTGCATGTTTTTTAAATGTATACATGTTTTACTTATATTAATTATTTATTATTAATAATAAAAATTTAAAATAAATTTATAATTTAGTTAGTTTATATAATTTTTTTTATTTTAGCAATGTGTCATATATTAAATGTTTTGATATTTTTGATAGATGTGATTTAATTTATATAGTTATACTTATTAAAAATATATATATTATTTAAAAAAAAAAAAAATTAAATTGCATATATAATATGTAAACATTACTAATAAATTGAATTGAAGAAATTATACACACGGTATTGACAAATATATATTATCTAAAAATAAAATTAAAACTAATTAAAATTTGTAAATAGTAATAAAAAAAATATCTAAAAATAAAATTAAAACTAATTAAAAATTATGAACATTAATTAAAAAATTATCTAAAAATAAAATTAAAACTAGAGTGTGTGTTTCCACACTTAGGAACATGTGACTTTTAGGATGAACACCCATCTTCAGGAGCAAAAGCTTGATATGTGATAAAAGAGTGCTGGACTATATTATATAGAGTAGAGGAGAGATCTAGCTCTTAGCTAGGGGAAATATTATATAGAGTAGAGGAGAGATCTCGCTGTTAGCTAGGGGAAGAGTAAACGAAAGTTAAAAGACATGAATGAAATTAGCCATTTGGAGAAATTAAATAATTTGAATAATTTGAATTAGTTTAGAGAAATTAAATAATTAAAATAATTTGAATTAGTCAAGTACAAAGAAATTAGTTAAATGAAATTATGAAAATAAAATAATTAAAATTATTAAAATTATTAAAAAATATAAAATTAAATAATTGAAATTGTTAAATTAAAATTAATTAAATAAATTTAACCAAATATATTAGATGAATCAAATAAATTTAATTAATTAAATGAAACTAGTCGTTAGCTAGTAGGAAGATATTGAAATAAATGTAAAATTGAGATGAAATAGATTCTAGTTAATTTAAAATTAAAGAAGAATAAATTAAATTAAAGGATTAACATGAAATATTTTAACCAAGATTAATATAAAGTTAGCACAGAAAATATAAATAGGTAATTAAGTTGAATAAAGGATAAATTATGAAGGTGAAAATAAGAATATAGTTATAGAAGGGGATTAATTGTTAAATAACTAATTAAGAAAGAAATAAATCTAGAACATGATGGAGGTTAGGCCAAGATAGATTAAAATTCAAGGAAAGGTTAAGGATTCTCTGAATTTGATTTAGAGGATAAACTCTTCCATGAAAGAAAATGGATGGTGGGTTTCCACGATTGACTTACATGATACCCATAATCTCTGTTAAAGTTATTAGGATGTTTTCAATCTAAAGGGCTTCTAGAATGACCCGACTTAAATGGAATGGCGCAGGGGCTAAGATTTTGGATTTGTCAAAACAAATGAGGTGTTTAGTAGAATGAGAGTGCTCAGCTATGGCAAATTTAGAAACGTGGTTGTGGATGTTGTCAACCATGTGTTCTTTCAACCGATTTTTGAAGGACCCCCAGGTTTGTCCTATGTAAGACTTCCCACATGAGAAGGGGATCTCGTAGACTCCAGAACTCAACATGGGGTCATTTCGATCCTTGGCTGATCTGAAGAGCTGGCTGAGGGTTCTTTGAGGCTTAAAGAAGGTTTTATGTTCTTTTTGGCAAGGATCCTAGCTAAGTGGTCAATAACCCCTTGAATGTAAGGAGGGGTTACTTTGGCTAGGGGGCGAGGAGTATTGGAAATGTTTTTGGGTCAGGGACGGAGGCAGGAGGAGAAGGGATTATTGATTTGGGACGAGGAGTAACCATTAGATTTAAGGGCGACAGTGAGATGGGATTTTTCAGCAGGAAAGGATTGGGAAGAGGAGATTCGAATGGCGCGAGAAATAAGAGTTTTGAGAACGACAGATTTATGAGAAGGATGGCAGTGGGAATTGACATGAAGGTACCTGTCTGTATGAGTCTTCTTTCGATAGACTTGGTGGGTGAGAGAACCGTCAGAGAGACGGGTCACAAGAACGTAAAGAAAGGGAAGGGATTGGTTATGCTCCAGCTCCATAGTGAAGTGGATGTGGGGGGAATGCTATTGATATGGGATAGAAATTTGCAGAGGGCGAGGATACCATGTGACCAAATGACAAAGGTATCATCAACTAAACGCTTCCAAAATTTCACTTTGAGGTAGAAGGTTTCAATGACCTTTGTTTCAAAGTGCTCCATAAAAATGTTAGCAACAACTGAGGAAAGAGAGGATCTCATGGCTGAAAACTAATTTAAATTTATGAACATTAATTAAAAAATAGACTTGTTGATAAATTATATAGTGAGAAAATTAAAAATAAATAGTATACATAGTATTGAGAAATATATGTAATTCAAAAATAATAACACTAGCACAACCACATTAGTAAAAACTAATGTGGTTGATATACGCCGATAAGCGTATATAAAATAGATTTACAACCACATTTACCAATGTGGTTGATATACGCCGATAGGCCTATATCCACTACCCATCACATTAATTTATATATCAATAAATAAATATTATATATAATAAAGTTATTATATTAACTTGGAAAATATATATTATATATTAATATATTAAATATATTAATTATGATTAAAATCACAAAAATATTTTATATATATTAATAATATTATAAAAATATTAATAATATATATTAAAAATATTTATTAATATATTAAAAATATTAACTATATACATACTATAAATTAGCTTGAAATATATATAATATATATTAATATAAAAAAATATTAATAATATATAATAAATTAATATATGATAGATGGTTATATTATTAATAAAGCAAAAGAACTAATAATATATTAATAATTTATATTCTATCATAGTTGGTTATATTATTATTATTAGAATAATATAAATATTAGAATATTTATTTATAATGATTATTAGTAATATTATAATCTAATATTTATTAATAAATATTATTAGTAATATTAGTAATATTATTTAAATTACTAATGATTTATTAAAATATTATAATATTACTAATAATCATTATTAATAAATATTTGAACATTTATTTATAATGATTTTTAGTAATATTATAATATTATTAATATTACTAAATAAATATTATAATATTATAATATTATTAGTAATATATATTAATAATATTATAATATTACAAATAATCATTATTAATAAATATTTGAATATTTATTTATTAATATATTAATAATATTATAATATTATTAATATATAGAAAAATATTTTATATATATTTTTAATATTATAATAAGTATTAATAATATATATTAAAAATATTTATTAATATATTAATAATATTAACTATATACGTACTATAAATTAACTAGAAATATATATAATATTTATTAATAATATTTATAAATATAAAAATAATAAAAATAATATTTAATATTTAATGATTATTAGTAATATTATAATCTAATATTTATTAATAAATATTATTAGTAATATAATTCAATATTTATTAATAAATACTATTAGTACTATTATAATATTATTTAAATTACTAAATAAATATCAAAATATTATAATACTACTAATCATCATTATTAATAAATATTTGAATATTTATTTATAATAATTTTTAGTAATATTATGATATTATTAATATTACTAAATAAATATTAAAATATTATAATATTATTAATATATATTATGAATAATATATATTAATAATATTATAATATTACAAA
This sequence comes from Pinus albicaulis, assembly GCA_034641835.2. NCBI lineage: Eukaryota > Viridiplantae > Streptophyta > Pinopsida > Pinales > Pinaceae > Pinus > Pinus albicaulis. The sequence goes on along the minus strand of CM076573.1, from coordinate 919,023,843 downwards.
TAATCATTATTAATAAATATTTAAATATTTATTTATAATGAATATTAGTAATATTATAATATTATTAATATATACAAAAATATTATATATATATTTTTAATATTATAATAAGTATTAATAATATATATTAAAAATATTTATTAATATATTAATAATATTAACTATATACATACTATAAATTAACATGAAATATATATAATATATATTAATAATATTTATTAATATAAAAATAATATAAATAATATTTAATATTTTAATATTTGTGTATATATTAATATCATAAATGGTTATATTATTAATAAACCAAAAAAACTAATAAATCCAAGGGTTTAATATTATAAACCAAAGCAAGTGGTGAACCCAAGGGAAAATCCTTACCCAAAAAATTATAAACCAAAGGAATTGGTGAACCCAAGGGAATAGATTTAAACATTGAGACAATTAATGCTTAACAAGCATGCTGTTAGCAAGTATGACCGTTATTGGCCATGGGTGATTTTTCATATTGAGACAATGTTTGTCATAATGTGTCAATGGATCATGGATGACATTGATCCATTATTCATATTATAAAACTAAAACTAATAAACCCAAGGGTTTAATATTATAAGCCAAAGCAAGTGGTGAACCCAAGGGAAAATCATTACCCAATAAATTATAAACCAAAGGAATTGGTGAACCCAAAGGAATTGATTTAAACATTGAGACAATTGTTGTCACAATGCGACGTTGGGCCAAGTATGACCATTGTTGGCCATGCATGATTTTCATATTGATACAATGTTTGTCAGAATGTGACATTTGATCATGGATGACATTGATCGATTATTCATATTATAAACCAAAAAAACTAATAAACCTAAGGGTTTAATATTATAAACCAAAGCAAGTGGTGAACCCAAGGGAAAATCATTACCCAAAAAATTATAAACCAAAGGAGTTGGTGAACCCAAGGGAATTGATTTAAACATTGAGACAATTGTTGTCGCAATGCGACGTTGGGCCAAGTATGACCATGGTTGGCCACGGGTGATTTTCATATTGATACAATGTTTGTCAGAATGCGACATTTGATTATGGATGACATTGATCGATTATTCATATTATAAACCAAAAGAACTAATAAACCCAAGGGTTTAATATTATAACCAAAGGAATTGGTGAACCCAAGGGACAACCATTACCCAACAAATTATAAACCAAAAGGAATTGGTGAACCCAAGGGAATTGATTTAAACATTGAGACAATGGTTGTCCCAATGCGACGTTGGACCAACTATGACCATGGTTGGCCATGCGTGATTTTCATATTGAGACAATGTTTCTCATAATGTGTCATTTGATCATGGATGACATTGATCTTTTATTCATATTATAAACTAAAAAAACTAATAAACCCAAGGGTTTAATATTATAAAACAAAGCAAGTGGTGAACCCAAGGGAAAATCATTACCCAAAAAATTATAAACCAAAGGAATTGGTGAACCCAATGGAATTGATTTAAACATTGAGACAATTGTTGTCGCAATGCGGCGTTGGGCCAAGTATGACCATGGTTGGCCAAGGGTGATTTTCATATTGATACAATGTTTGTCAGAATGTGACATTTCATCATGGATGACATTGATCGACTATTCATATTATAAACCAAAAAAACTAATAAACCCAAGGGTTTAATATTATAAACCAAAGCAAGTGGTGAACCCAAGAGAAAATCATTACCCAAAAAATTATAAACCAAAGGAATTGGTGATCCCAAGGGAATTGACAATGTTTGTTAGAATGCGACATTTGATCATGGATGACATTGATCGATTATTCATATTATAAACCAAAAAAACTAATAAACCCAAGGGTTTAATATTATAAACCAAAGGAATTGGTGAACCCAAGGGACAACCATTACCCAACAAATTATAAACCAAAAGGAATTGGTGAACCCAAGGAAATAGATTTAAACATTGAGACAATGGTTGTCACAATGCAACGTTGGACCAACTATGACCATGGTTGGCGATGGATGATTTTCATATTGAGACAATGTTTCTCATAATGTGCCATTTGATCATGGATGACATTAATCGATTATTCATATTATAAACCAAAAAAACTAATAAACCCAAGGGTTTAATATTATAAACCAAAGCAAGTGGTGAACCCAAGGGAAAATCATTACCCAAAAATTATAAACCAAAGGAATTGGTGAACCCAATGGAATTGATTTAAACATTGAGACAATGGTTGCCACAATGCAACGTTGGACCAACTATGACCATGGTTGGCAATGGATGATTTTCATATTGAGACAATGTTTCTCATAATGTGTCATTTGATCATGGATGACATTGATCGATTATTCATACATTAATTTAAATGTTATTGAATATCTGGATACTAAACTCATCTCATGTTTGAAACCTATAGTTATTAATAATACAATTATGAACATTAATGTAATTTAATGTACTAATTATGAGATGATGAAATGTTATTATAGTTATTGTTAAATATGGAGATGAGACAATTGTTGTCACAATGCGACGTTGGACCAACTATGACCATGGTTGGCCATGGGTGATTTTCATATTGATACAATGTTTGTTAGAATGTGACATTTGATCATGGATGACATTGATCGATTATTCATATTATAAACCAAAGGAATTGGTGAACCCAAGGGACAACCATTACCCAACAAATTATAAACCAAAAGGAATTGGTGAACCCAAGGGAATAGATTTAAACATTGAGACAATGGTTGTCACAATGCAATGTTGGACCAACTATGACCATGGTTGGCGATGGATGATTATCATATTGAGACAATGTTTCTCATAATGTGCCATTTGATCATGGATGACATTGATCGATTATTCATATTATAAACCAAAAAAACTAATAAACCCAAGGGTTTAATATTATAAACCAAAGCAAGTGGTGAACCCAAGGGAAAATCATTACCCAAAAAATTATAAACCAAAAGGAATTGGTGAACCCAAGGGAATTGATTTAAACATTGAGACAATTGTTGTCACAATGCGACGTTGGACCAACTATGACCATGGTTGGCCATGGGTGATTTTCATATTGAGACAATGTTTCTCATAATGTGTCATTTGATCATGGATGACATTGATCGATTATTCATATTATAAACTAAAAAAACTAATAAACCCAAGGGTTTAATATTATAGACCAAAGCAAGTGGTGAACCCAAGGGAAAATCATTACCCAAAAAATTATAAACCAAAGGAATTGGTGAACCCAAGGGAATTGATTTAAACATTGAGACAATTGTTGTCGCAATGCGACGTTGGGCTAAGTATGACCATGGTTGGCCATGGGTGATTTTCATATTGATACAATGTTTGTCAGAATGTGACATTTGATCATGGATGACATTGATCGATTATTCATATTATAAACCAAAAAAAATAATAAACCCAAGGGTTTAATATTATAAACCAAAGCAAGTGGTGAACCCAAGGGAAAATCATTACCCAAAAAATTATAAACCAAAGGAATTGGTGAACCCAATGGAATTGATTTAAACATTGAGACAATTGTTGTTGCAATGCGACGTTGGGCCAAGTATGACCATGGTTGGCCAAGGGTGATTTTCATATTGATACAATGTTTGTCAGAATGTGACATTTCATCATGGATGACATTGATCGATTATTCATATTATAAACCAAAAAAACTAATAAACCTAAGGGTTTAATATTATAAACCAAAGGAATTGGTGAACCCAAGGGACAACCATTACCCAACAAATTATAAACCAAAAGGAATTGGTGAACCCGAGGGAATAGATTTAAACATTGAGACAATGGTTGTCACAATGCAACGTTGGACCAACTATGACCATGGTTGGCGATGGATGATTTTCATATTGAGACAATGTTTCTCATAATGTGCCATTTGATCATGGATGACATTGATCGATTATTCATATTATAAACCAAAGAAACTAATAAACCCAAGGGTTTAATATTATAAACCGAAGCAAGTGGTGAACCCAAGGGAAAATCATTACCCAAAAAATTATAAACCACAAGGAATTGGTGAACCCAAGGGAATAGATTTAAACATTGAGACAATGGTTGCCACAATGCAACGTTGGACCAACTATGACCATGGTTGGCGATGGATGATTTTCATATTGAGACAATGTTTCTCATAATGTGTTATTTGATCATGGATGACATTGATCGATTATTCATATTAATAATTTAAATGTTATTAATAATTTTAATAAACCTTAATCATGTTTGAAACTTATAGTTATTAATACAATTATGAACATTAATGTAATTAATGTAATTAATCATGTTAATATTATTAATAAAATGTTATTAATATTATTGTTATAATTTAAATGTTATTAATAATTTTAATAAACATTAATTATGTTTGAAACTTATTGTTATTAATACAATTATGAACATTAATTTTAAATAAACATCGTGAATATTGTATTAATGATGTTTTTAATATTATTATTATTATTAATGTTACTAATAATAATATTTTTAATAATAATTAAAATTTTATTTTCATTATTAATTAAGTGTTTAGTATAAATCATAATCATCATTATTTAAATACTAATTATTAATATTATTTTTATTGTATATTAGAATGTTAATGTTATTAATGTCATTTTTATTATTTCCACAATGTGACCATGATTATTTACCATAATAATATTCTTTAATGTTATTAAAATTAAAATTAATATATATAAATATTAATAAATTAAAATAATAATAATAAATAATATTGCAAATTAAAATTTGTTAACATTATTGTTAATACTAAATGTTAATGCTAAATGTTGCTAATATTATTTATTAATATTAATTTAAACATGGATGACATTGATCGATTATTTATATTATAAACCAAAAAAACTAATAAACACAAGGATTTAATATTAATAATATTAAAAATAATATTCTTATTCTTATTCAAATTAATTACTATTAATAATAAAACTTATTTATTTATTAATATTAGTATATTCCTACATATTAATTATTTAATATCAAATACTAATGCAAATTATTATTATAGTAATAAATATATAACAAAGTATAATAATAGTTAATGTATTATTATTATTAACTTTAATATTAATATTGATAATATTAATTAATACTAATATCAATAACAATTAATTAATATTAAGAGTGACATTAATATTAATATTTGTTAATAGTGGGTAAAATTAATTTCAATCCTAATATCAGAATATATTATATGCCTTTGTAAATTTTTAATAATATTATGATTAATAATTTTAATTATTAAATAAGGTTGATTATAGCTTAAAAAAATAAAATAAAATAAAAAATGCACTCCTAAGTTTGTGAAAAGTATAGATAAGCTTACAAAACCTCTATAAATCAAATTGCCATTATTCTATTTATTCCAAAGATAGTTACTACTAATCAAATATCCATGAAATTTGTACAAGTCAATATCTAATATCTAGATATTATATTGATTCCTTATCTATATTTTTTATTTTTGAAATCAATATTTAATGGTGTTTGGAAATGATTAAATTTATTTGATATTACTCATTGAACTCTCTACATATTATACATATCGGTTATAAATAAAATATAATTTTATAATTAAAAAAAAAAATTATATATGAAAAATAAAAAGTCATTAATTTATTTTTTTCTCATAAAAAAATAAAATAATTTAAAATTTCATGTATTTAAAATAAAAATCGAAAAAAAATATTTAAATAAACCTAAGTGTATTTAAAAGAAAAAAACAAATATACCTTCTTATTTTTTATATTATATTTTTATTTATATAGACATCTTTATTAATATTTTCATTTTTTTTTAAGTGTAGATATTAAATTTATTAGAATTATTGAGAGTAAAAAAAATAAATAAAAAAACACATTATATTAACAAATTAAAATTATCCTATAATTAATTTGATTATTTCATTTTTTTATATTTAATTAAACTACAATATCAAAAATGAAAATAAAATTTGAAAATAAATTTGAATAAATTACAATTATGTGAATATTAAAATTAATAAATTGAAACACCATAATAGTAAATCAAAATTATTTTAGTAATATATTTTTATTATTTATTTTAATATTTAATTAATTAAAGTTTCAAAATAAATATAAAACATAAACATATTAAAACTATTTTAATAATATATTTTATAAACATTTTTTTAATTTGATGCACAATTTCATAATTGAAAAAAGTATATAGATATTAAAATAAATGAATTAGACCATCAAAAGATAAGACTTAACATTGAGCTTAGTTTTAAGTGAAGACTTAACATTGAGCTTAGTTTTAAGTGATAATTAGTTTGAGTGTAAAATTTGAACTTATATATTTTAGTTTATATGTAGAATTTTATATTTATAGATTAAAAGTAAAATAATTTATTTATTTATAATTTTAAATGCAGTTAGAAACGAATTATATTAAAAATAATAAACTAAAAGTAAAAATAACATGGGATATTTAAAATTCCACAAAAATAAACAAATACATAAAAATTGAATAAAAATAACTTAAATTGAATAAATATAATCGAAAAAGGGCGTTAACGA